>JADRCH010000075.1:2378969-2400556 GCA_019843965.1 Rhynchomys soricoides
GAGAGAGAGAGAGAGAGAGAGAGAGAGAGAGAGAGAGAGAGAGAGAGGGAGAGAATGTCAGTCCTAATTATTTCAAGAGGAAACACAGTTCATGATTGCTCCTTCGTAAGCCACCTGACAGAGTAGGAACCCCTTCATTCCCAGAAGCATGCCTGGAAACCATCCTAATCCAATTAGACTAAGCTTGTGGTGCTAACTCCCTAAAATCAGGGTCTCCCTCTGCTGCTTTCCTCTTTTACTTAAAGGGGAAATTGTGCCTGCTAACCTATTCATGACTCCTTTAGAGCCTGTTAGTAGAGATTTCCTCTGTAACCTCAGATAAGGTGACATCTGTGCATCTCAGCCCTCACTACACAAGTGGTAGCCCATGGACCTCCACTGGCATCATTGGGACTTTGTGAGAACTACAGTCTCTGGTCTCTGTCCCAGTCTTACTTATCAGAATGCAGCACTGGGCCCTGTTGCTGGCAGTGACACATGCAGAAGTTTTAATAGTCAGATTGGCTTCTGTAAGCTACAGTCCAGGCTGCTGAGCCTTGGTTAACATCCATCTCAGCCACCAGGGCCATCAGTTTATGCCTGCCTGTCAGATGTCAAGCGACTGACGACCAATTCAGGCTACTATTAGCTGGCTGAGCAGTTTGGATCTGAAGACATTCTTTGACTTATTATGGGAGATCTCCTAATAACCGCATCATAAGCTGATAATGGAAAGTGTGTTCATGCAAGCAACCTCCTGAAGTCCATAGTCTGGCGATATAGCACAGGGCTGAGTGCATTGTTATCCCATTGTGATCCTGTGGTTACGTAGGAGCAGTAGCTCGCTGATTCTGCCCCAAATCACATGTAAGTGTAGTACTGCTCATCATTAGCCCAGAAGAAAGATCCCAGTTTAGTATCACTTTAACATCTCCATGGAGAAGAGCAATCTTAAGTTGATCCGGTGTAACTCAGTAACTGTCTGTACTTGGTTGTCCAGTGCCTCTTCTTGGTGGCTGCTTTCTCCACAGCTTTTTTCATTCGTGTCACACTTTATAGTCCCACTTAGTGTCCACTATATTTACCTGTCTACTTGCCTCTACTACAGACATTTCCAACCATTCAGACTCTTGGCCAACCAGCAGGACCCTAAGCCTGTATGTGTATGCTCACATCAGACTACTTTTCTTTCCACAGCTCTGATGATGAGGAGGGAAACTCAAGCTCTTGGCCAAACTGACGATTTTTTCTCTCTTTCAAGTTCCTTCTTGAAGAAGGCAGCAACCCCCACCTAACTTTGTAGACGATGATTAGGAGGTTGGCTCATACAACAGGGCAAGTGATGATGGTTGTCTCCACCTCCTTCTCTTCCCTTCCCTCCTTCTTTTTCCTTCTTTCTCTTTGAGCTTGTGGATATCAGGGCCCCTTCAGCATTCTACCATGCACAAGCCAATGTCCGCACAGCCCTCAGACAGGGAAGTGCCTGTGGCTTCTCTCTCAATCTTCCCTATGCCATCCATCACAGGTCCCATCTTTCTGACCTCCTTACTGACTCTTCTATCAAGTCACCTCACCCCACCCAATCGATGCAAGGTACGGAGAGCTATTCTGAGGTTTAATACGATCCAGTAACTGTCTGGCTTTCAAATTGTTTTTCATTGTCCTTGGGATAAAGCTTGTTGTCTTCAAGGTTTCATCTCCTTATTAAATGGTTCATTCTGATCTTCCATCGTCTGCTCTTTCGTTTTTTTAGGCCAGAAGTCCAATGTCACCTCCTTGGGAAGTGGAGGGAAGATTGAGCTCCTTGTTGTTATCCTGTCTTTGCTTGTTTCTGAAATCCCTGCATTTGATCAGTGTCTCACCATGTCTGTTTTGTATATCTTGAGAGTGGGAGCTCACACATGTTTCACTCACAGCGGTACTGCTGGGGTCTAAAATGGTGAACATAACAAACACACAATAACTTGTGTTGAATGAATGAATGGAGGTCTTATCTAGTATTTGCTTTATGTCATTTATTCCCTCCCGTTGAGAGAAGTGGCTTCATTTATGTACAAAACCTTCTCAACCTTGCAAGCAGTGCGATGAGATTGAACCAGATATCCAAAACCAGGTCCCTGGCAGGGAGTCTCAGGGGTCTGGGCAGGATCCCGTTAGAAAATGTCTCCCCTCTTTTTTCTCTTTCATTAAATGCATATTCTCCTTCTAGACCTCCAACTAGAAGCATGATTGTATAAGAAAATACAATTTTTAAATATGCTTTTGTCTCAAATCAATAGCAGTGTAATGTAGCTTAAATTACAGATCTGGGGAAAACAGTACCCAGTTTTTAATTTCAGCCAACAGTTTGAATGGATTATTGTTTTTAAAAGAGGTATAGTGGGATTTCATAGATAGGTACAGTAATGGTAAATATTAGTTTTTTATTATGTGTATTACCAGACTCATTTGAAAAATCTTAGCAAATTTGAAAGGTTGTTACTATTTCCATTTAAATTTTATCATCTATCTATCTATCTATCTATCTATGGGGTGCTTGTCTGTGTGTGTGTGTGTGTGTGTGTGTGTGTGTGTGTCTGCATGCCACCAACTTGCAACTTGTAGGAATAAATTTTCCTTCTAAACAGGGCTTTTGTGGAAACTGAAACCCAGCAGGTCAATGGGCTTAGGTGGATACACCCAGTCAGTAGGAGATTCCTGGTGCCTATAGGGTCTGCTGTGCTCAGTGTGCTTTTTGAGCACTGAGGTCATATTTACCTCCATCCTCTGCTGCCTTCTCGTGAAATGACTTCATTTTGGGTTCACACATCAGATGGATCAACTACTTTTAACTCGTCAGCCAGCCACTTGGATTGTGGCCAGGCAGTCACAAGTGGCTTTGTAAAGCTATGTGCAGCAGCCAACTCTTATTTTCAGTTGAAGTTTATTCTGCACACATGGAAGTCAAAACCAGGTCTCTCCAGGTGTTGCAGGAGCACATTGACTGTGAACTTGCATGAATGACATAGAGCCAGAAGAATGTGGCCAGAGAAGATCCACAGAGGCACCTTCCCCTTGCCTCAGCGGGAAGGGAGTGGAGCTGAGCCAGTGCTGGAGGTAGAAACAGGGCTGTTTACTGTATAGGAGAACAGCAGGGATTCATTAAGTCTGGAGGCTTCCGTGGTGGAGCCTAGCAGGCTCCAGGGGAAGGCTCTTTTCCTTTCCACAGTGCTTCCTGTGTTCTCTTGTCTCTGTTGACTTGAACATGGTGTTTGTGATGCTGATGAAAACCAAGCTTAATTACCAGAAGTCAGAGACTGTTCTCTGCTGCCCTATTTACTTTCTGGTTTTCCAAGTGTGTAGGTGGTCTCCAGAGACTTACAGGCTAGAGAACTAGGAGCTGTTGGCATTCATAAAGACAGCCAACTGTCTCTATACGTCTGCTGCATGTCTCATCTTTTCCTGTACAACTTAGTGAGTATTACAGGTGACTTGATGCCATCGACTGCCATAGCTTATTGTTGAATTCTGAATGTTGGTAATATGGTGATAATTCTTTGGTGTTTTTTCCTTTCTTCTCCTTTTTTTCCTCCCCCACACCCACTTTGAGACAGAATCTCACTATGTAGCTCTGACTGTCCAGGATCTCATTATGTAGACCAAGCTGGACTTGAATTCACAGAGTTCCTTCTGTATCTGTCTCCTGGGTGTTGGCATTAAAGGTGCTTGCTACCACACTGGGCAGGAGCAACTTGACTGACATTCCTACTTCCTGGCAGATCACTCTGCCTTTGTCATACATAGCCTCCTACTTGAAATGTATTCATGAAGCATTGGATAAGAGCATGGATGTCTGGTGGGCAAAATGGCTTGGTGTGTAAAGGCACTCACTGCCAAGGATGAGAACTCCAGTTTGGTCCTCAGATCCCACATGGTACAAGGAGAGAACCAACTCCCAGAAACTGTTCTCTCTCTCTCTCTCTCTCTCTCTCTCTCTCTCTCTCTCTCTCTCACACACACACACACACACACACACACACACACACACACATATGACTGCAGAAATTTCAAGAAAATAATCTTGGATGTCACTACTATAACATTAAGTAAGCCGGGCAGTGGTAGCACACGCCTTTAATCCCAGCACTCGGGAGGCAGAGGCAGGCGGATTTCTGAGTTCAAGGCCAGCCTGGTCTACAGAGTGAGCTCCAGGACAGCCAGGGCTACATAGAGAAACCCTGTCTCGAAAAACAAAACAAAACAAAACAAAAAAACAAAACAAAACAAACATTAAGTAAGTATTAGATTTTAGGCACTGTTCTGCGCTCTTTGTTCCAGTCTATGGGAGACAGTAGTACCATTGTTTTTCTCACTGAACAAATCGGGGGAAAGTAAGACCACCATGAAGTTCATAGTTCACAGGGGTTCAGTCAGTAGTGTCAATGCCAGGTGCATAATCCAGAGCAAGTGCTAAATCAAGAATATTATTTTTTTAAACGATTTTATATCTATGTGTATTTGTGTGTGGGCACATGCCATGTGTCTATAGGTGCTCATGGAGGAGAGGGAGTTGGATCCTCTGGATCTGGGACTACAAGTAGTTGTGAGACCCCTATGTGGGTACTGGATGAGAACTCGGATCTTTTGCAGTAGCAACAAATGCTCTTAATTCCTGACCCATCACTACATCACCAAGAATACTGTCTTTTAAAGTTGGGGTGCAGGCCTTGCAAATATCTTGTTTATTGCCAGGACTCAACAGTTGCTTAGATGTACAGAAGTATTTTCCCTAAATCTAGAAATAATATTTAGTCAAAAAATTTTAAAAATCTCATAAGATCAATGTCCATGAAAGTTTCTAGGTGAGACTTGGAAGAAGGCTATGACTTTTTCTTCCTCCAAAAAAATGGTGAACAAAGTCCTTGTATTTTGAGACTCTCAGAGGTCCTCCAAAGTTTCCTTTCTCCACGAGCCTCCCCTGTTTAGAAGACCCAATTTAGAACCACACTGAACTCTATCTATATTTTAAAATGGTACTGTTGTTAATGGGAACACAGGCAGCTACACGAATATAGGAAAATAGGGATTTCAAGGGAGGGCCTTGGATAACTACTGACTTTCTCCTCTCATCATCACAGCCTCGATGGTCCTCCCCCAGGCCAGCAGCTCCTGTGAAGCTTAACAGAACATTATCTGATGATCACTGCTTTCAATCATCCATATAGATGTTCACACATCATACAGCAGAGTTTGTTTTTTTTTTTTTTCAGAATGATTTCCAGTAATACCAGGAAACTCAAATTAGTGGCTCAAACTAGCATGCAAAGCCCTATGGGGATTCTAGACAGAAGGGTCTGTGTTTTCAGTTCTTAGCTCTGGAGAAACAAAGACCTTCCTTAGGATGCACCCAATCAGGTTTATAAATGAGGGGGAATTTTTATTATTTTCTGTAACTATCTTGCAATCGTTGACTGGGGTCCTGTCAACTAGACTAGTAGAAAACAGATTAATAAAAAGAAAATCAAATATATTCATGATCCATACACTTGGGAGTGCACATATGTGTGTATGTTTGTATGTGCTCATTTGCACATGTAAGAACAATATGCACACACGCATGTGTATCTGTATATAGAGACTGGAGGACAGCTTTGGCTATCCTTCTCTGGAATGCAATCCATCTCCTTTGAGATAGGATCCCTCATTGATCAGGAGCTCACCCATTAGACAAGACTGGCTAGCCAATAAACCAAGGAGGTCCTCCTGGGGCTGTATTAGGAGAGTGCACCACTATACCTAATGTTTATAGAGTATCTTAGCAGAGCAATTCATTTGTGAAGAAGTGGCCAAGGAAAAGGACGATGAGTTTCTCGGGACACAATTGTGAGAGGGCATAAATATATAAGGGACCTATTGGGAGACAGCACTAGGTAGTAGGGTTTGTATGTCAATTCCTCCAGACTCAGAAGAGTTATAATAACTAACTTATGCCTTTCCTCGTGTAGACAATAAATGGGCACTCCTTTATAAGAGGAGTGTTTTCAAATGGAAGGGGCCACAGAGTTCTTACAATAGCTTCTTCTCGCTTGCTTTTAGCTCAGTCTTTTTGCCACAGTGGCATACTTGGTGACATGTTCTATTGCTCTTCAGGTTCATCACCCAGAGCCCAACATATCTGGGGCACAGCCGCTGTAGGGAGTAGGCTGCTGGGTATTGGTTCAGGAAGGCTTGGGGGATGGAGACAGTAAAGAAAGAAATGGTCCTGTCGGGTGGCTGTTAGTGTGCTTGAGAGGCCCTAATATCCGCAGGTACTTAGAAACATAGCTACCTCTGACCCATTGCTATTACCAACAACAGGGCAAACCTTCTTTCCCTAGTTTCTGCCTTGCACTCTTTCAGATATTCTGCTTTTGCCATTTTTCTTCTCTTTAATACCATTCTGTTTTGTTTTTCATGACAAGGTTTCTCTGTGTAGCCCTGGATGTCCTGGAACTTGTTGTGTAGATGGCTTCAACTCAGAGATCTGCCTGCCTCCTGAGTGCTGGGATTAAAGGTGTATGCCACCACCAACTGGCTTCAATGCCATTCTTGATGCTTGTTTATACAAATGTCTCCTGGTTGGAGATGTTGACAATGAGGAAGAAAGCTCACACTGAGTTTCCTGAAGGTCAGTCTCAGGACAGACAATGCTGATGCCTAATATTTGTTCACAGCAGTCAGTGTGTGCTAGCCATGCAGTATCTTTGCACGGATAATCTCATTCCATCTTTCCAAGAGTCTCTAAAACAAGTTCAATCTTATGGCCACTGTATACTGAAGACAAACTGAGGGAGTTGGTTAGCTTGATCAATGTCATGCAGCTAGAAAGTGAAGCAAGGACTTGGACACGGGTCATTGAATGCTGAATTCTTCCAGTCTCTTCAACTGCTCCATCCCATTCCCCTTCATGGATGGAAAGTCTGCCATTCTCACTAGCCCTGGCCTCCAGTGATCAACCGTATCTCACTAAGTGCAGAAAGTAGAGCCCTGTGTTATGGTTCCTGTCTTTTCAAACTGCCCTGAGAGCTGATGTTCACCATCCCTCAGACTGTCTATGTCATCTTGCCTCTTCCAGTTCCGTGGTTTGCTCTTTGTTTCAAGCCTTCATGGATAGTCCAGGGTGATGGTCTTCTTGGGATTTTGCTTTTTGAAATCATCAAAGAACCCCAAAAGCTAGAGGATAAAATTTAGATACCCTGCCACACTCACATTGTGTTCTTGCCACAGCCAAACTATATCCTCTTCAATTTCTTCTCTCTCTCTCTCTCTCTCTCTCTCTCTCACACACACACACACACACACACACAGAGATGACACATATATATATTATTTACCATAACTCTATTTGTAAGTATGTATGTATGTATGTATCAATCATTTATCTGTCCATCAACTATGTATCTGTCATCTGTCATTTAACTGCTTGTCATCTGCCTAAACCATTTAAAGTACATTTTGTAGGTTAACTTTGCCATACATACTTTGGGCAAAACAAATAAATACAATTTAGAGACTAACTCATACATATGCATTGTTTCTCAGGGGTATTGGTCAGGTTCAGGCTTCCTTCTAGAAAATTCTCATTATTCTCTCCATGAATGGAGATATTGCTTTTCTCACTAGCCCTGACCTGAAGAATCATCCATATCTCATAACTTTGAGTTTTAATGTAACATCACAAACTAATATTGGCACATCCCAGAGACTCAGTTCTAAATTAGACTCAAGTATATCATGCTTTGCCATTTGTAGCTCAATGATCTTATGCAAGATCATTGGCTTAACATCTGAATCTTTCTGATTCCAGTATTTGTAGAAAATGCTACTGATTGTACACCTTGACTACAATGGTTAAACTTACTTTTATGTGAGTATTACCTTTAAGGCTATGTAGCATATTGGTTAGGACTACAGCCTGTGAGTCTGTGAGTCATAGGCTCAAATCCCAGCTGTGCCTCCTACTTGTGTGACCTTAGATGAGTTAACGCTCAAGGGCTCATTTTCCCTGTTCGTGAGAAAGAGACACTAGGGTCCTGCCTGTATGCACTTGGGAAGTACCTCGTGCTGTTGAACTCAGCACCACCATGAACTCAGATCAGGATTTCCACTGTGTGTGCAAAGGGCTGCGTCTTTCAACTGCAATTGCTCAGAGCAGAAAAAGGGGAAAGGAAGAGCTTGGAGGTAGAGGAGTGTTGAGAGAGGAGTGTAGATGGGTTTCCTTTATCCTCTCATTGCCTGTTGGGGGAGGGCATACTCGGTCTCACATGGAGGTGGGGGGCAATTTTTAGGAGTCTCTCCTTCCTTTGATTTCAGGGAATAAACTCTGGTCCTAGCGCTTGAACAGTAAACAGTTCTGTCATCCCACCAGTCCCCAGGCCACTCTTCTAATCTGGCTCTGCCTGGCTGAGGGGATGTACGACCAACACTTGTCCCAGCCCCCCATTCCAACTTTCCATGCCATCTTTCTCAGCCTCTTCTATAAGCCTCTTATCTCAGGTTCTAGTACCACCCTGCCCTCTCAGCCTCCTATCCCAGCTCCATGCTAGCTTCCTATTCCAGCCTCCAATCCTCCTTTCTTGGCTCAGCTTTCTAGCTCAGGTGCGGGACGTTTTAGTGAGCAGCGTTCCTAGCCTCATTTGAGAAGTCCCACAGACACTCCTACTTCTGTTCCCAGCCAGGTGCTGCCTGCCACACATCTCTCTACCTTCACTATCACCAAAGATTGACCACAGAAGTCTAGGGAGACAGAGCAGGCTCTGGTATCCCGCTGCTTCCCCGTAGGTCGCCGTGCACCGGCCTCCAGGCGTGGTCACGATTCCCTGGGCCTCGTAAGGGTTAAGAGGAGAGCTTTGGGCTGACGTCGCTCTGGCCGAAGGTGGTTCCCCTAGCTGAGGGTGGGAGAGCCCGGCGGGCTGAAACCCGAGCTCTGTTTCAGCTGGGGACTGGGGAGGTCCCCGCAAGAGCCGAGCAGGCTGCCCTGTTCTCGCCTGGGCGTCTCTCAAGTCACTCAGCATCAGCGCAACGGGGACTATGGAGCTGGACCGATGGGTGCAGTTGGGGCTCGCGTTCCTGCAGCTTCTTCTCATCTCATCCTTGCCAAGAGGTACTGTTAATGACTGGGAGCCCTCTGCGGGATCTTATGGGGAGCTGGACAGGTTGGGGATTGTTCCAGTGATAATCTGGGATTCCTGGCTGGGGGCTCTGATGCTCCTGTTGTCTGCCCTAAGAACAGGATGATATTCTTAATTGTGTGGTTGGACTATGTCCTGAAAGAAGAGAGCTCCTGTGCTATCTATCTATCTATCTATCTATCTATCTATCGGACCACATTGCCCTGGGAAGTCCATTCCCTGTGAGTCACTGGCTCTGATTTGCAAAGTCAAAGTTTCCTGGGAAAGTAGTCCCGCAGGGGTGAAGAACAGGGATTGGGCGGGCATTTCTCCAATGAACCCTGCTTGATAAAAGTCTTAAGGTGGGAACTCTTCAAAGCAGACCCCCAGCGCTGGAGCTCTGCTCACTCAGAAAATAGCGCACACCCTAGGGAGTGTGAAACAGACGCTTAGAGGAAATGGGCAGTCTTTTTCTGGGTGTGCAGCGTTTGTTTTGAAAGAGTCCTGGCTCCTTTGTTTCCCACATGTCGTATTTGTAACCAACAATTAGTTCCCAGGAGATGGGCTCCTACTAGCACAAGAACAGTTGAGAGATGACAGCGCGTTAGGCATCCTCTTGACAGATGTGGAGCAGAAGCCAGGGAATGGCAGGTCTCAGAAGAGGTCCTTAGTAGTCAGGGAGCAGAGACTTCTGTCAGTGTTCGTCTGTCTTGGGTGTTTGCAAGGGTGAGGTGTGAGGAGGTGCACGGCTGAATGAAGCCGGAAGTGTGAGGAGGATGGAGATGCCATGTAGAAGGATTGAGGTACAAGGAGGTGAGACTAGAGGCTTCAGGTGTGAGGTATGGAGTTGGACAGGTGAGGTGAGAGAAGAGAAGGTAAGACTTCTCCAGATGAGCATAGTTCAGATTTGCCTGGGAGGGGAAACTTTGTTTAGGAGAATGGTACCTGTGAGCCCCTCCTGTAGCCTTTCTGTGCTGGCTGACTGTGCACTTGGCTCCATACAGAAGGAGGGGGCTTCGCTCTAGCAGATGGGTGGCAAGTGCCCAAGAGAGATGTGGAAGTGGAGTGTTGTTGAATGCAATGGCCTGTTGCAGAAAGAGAGGCCACAGCCTTCAGAGGCGTCCCTTTATGTCAACACAGAGAGTCTAGAAACATGAGACTTCCCTTCCCATGTTTGGTTAATAATTTCCATGTACAGGAGCCTGCCTGTGTTCAGCTAAATCTCCCTTAATGATTTACTGCCCAAATGGTGGGGGTGTTTGGACTGGCTATTTATCACAGCTGCACAGAGTTTGTCTGAAGATGGTTAGCTTGTCTCATCCAAATTTAACCTCACTGACATCTTGTGCAGCCTAGATTCAGTTCTAAGTGAAGAGAGGAGGATCCTGTGGAGGAGGACTTACAATCCCAAAGCCTAAACACTTGGGATGACTGAGGACTCTGTATTAAGATTCATCCCCACCTGAATGTGTGCCCTTTGGATGCAAATCTCTAGGGTGTGCTGGGTGGCCTACACCCACTCTAGAGGATCCTGCTTCCTCTCAGTTCCAGGGTGCTGTGTTCCAGACCCCAAGGGTGGCATGAGCTGTCTCTCTTGCTTAGCTTCTGTGCTGTGGCAAGTGAGACAGCATCACTCAACACAAGTGAAGAAACAGCTCAACTTGCCCAGGGGCTGAAAAACTCATTTATTGTTGACCTAAGAATCTCTTTTACCTTTTGCTATGGAAAAGCTCAGAGGAGGGTGTGAGGTGAGTTGTCAGCCAAGCTGCTGACTGAACCAAATAGCAGCTTTATGTGTTTAGCACGATGATTATCCATTGTGGAGCTCAAGGCAGAAAGCAGAATGGAGAAGGAAAATATTTCTTCCCATAGGGAATGACTCCACTCCCTGGGCCTGTCAAGGAAAGCTGGGAAGGACGGTTCCTTTAATTACCTTTCTAAAAAGGGTATCTGGTATGTAAACATCCGTGGGTTGGTCCGGGAAGTTGTTGTTGTTCATGGACATGTGATTCACATTGGAGGAGGAGAATTTAAACATGGGGCCAAGTGACAAACCTAACATAAACAGCATGTGAGGGGAAACCCAACTCCACTGACTCCACCAGACTGCAGCAGCACTGCCAGCAGGACTCTGCCTAAGAGGAAAACCTCACTGAAAATACGGGGCTCTGGGGAAATGAAATCTTAACACTGATCAGTTCACAAGCGTCGCTTCCAACAGATGTTAGCTTGTAGGGAATGAACACAAACGAACCTAGGGAAGATCATTGGAAGCACAGATATTCAGTGAGCGGGAGCAGCCAGCTGAGACAGGGAATGTGGAGAATAAGCAAGGGAGAAGGTGTGGCCAGAAGAAAGTTAGAGGTTCCTTATAACGGATCCGTTAACACATTCCAAGGAGAGCTATGAAAATTGGCCTGTTTGGCCAGGGTGGAGTTGTGTGAGGAGCGTGAAGAGGGTGTTCCCCTAGCATCTACTCTGAGGATGCCTGGCATCCCAACAGGAAAACAATTTCATGGTGGATGCACTTCAGACACAGAACCTGGAGCCTCCTGAGCTGAATCTGAGCTGAAGTTTCTTCCTCCCTGAGAACTAGAACTAGCTCTCTCAGATGGTACCATAAGGCACCATGCAAGCTTCCAAAGGAGGGCAACAGCCAGTAGACCTACCCAGATATAACACCTGTGAACCACAGTGATGAGCATGCTACAATAATCCTAAAGGGGCAGTAGTGGCACACATACATTGGTGGTACCAAATGCTCTCTAATAGACTTAAAACCTGCTCAAAAAGAGGGCGAACATTGTCTGATTCCATTGGTGAGTGTCATGGTTGCTTTTCTATTGGTGTGATGAAACACCACGAGCAAATCAGCTAACAGAAGTAATAGTTTAATTGAGTTTACAGTTCCAGAGGGTTAGAGTTTATGATGGCAGAGCAAAGGCGTGGAGGTAGGTGGCTGGAGCAGCAGCTGAGAGCTTACATCTTGAACCCCAAGCAGCAGCCAGAGAGAGAAAACTGGGCATGATGCTAGTCTTTTGTAACCTCAAAGCCCTCCCCTAGTGACATACCTCATCCAACAAGGCCACATCTCTTTTCTTAAAACAGTTCTACCAACTGAGGACTAAATATTCAAATGCATGAGCCTATGGGGGTCACTGTCATTCAAACCACCCCAATGAAATACAGTAAAATTCATTAAAATGGACATTATTAAGCCGTCAGTTGCCAGAGTCTACAGGAAGCAATTGGAAGTTAGTGTTCTATGAATAGAGTTACGGTTTGATATAATGAGAAGGTTTGTGACACTACATGTTGGTGACTATGTAACATCAACAATGTGAATGTTGATTATAAGGATCTATGAGTGTATGTGTGTGTGTGTGTGCAGTTAATGCGCTATAAAGATAATAGTATTATATATTTTTTAACATTGACATACAAAGCTTTATTGAATTTTTTATTTGAAAACTATCAGACACGCAGCTGATACAAATAGTGACAGAACAGATACTGCTCCTAAGGAAAGAAAAAATCAAAATTAAGTTTTATATATAAACTGCTGCCACGCACCACCCCAGCTGGGTGTGGGGGTCCCTGGGATGAGGGTCCTCAAAGACTAGGTGGGTAAGGATTCGGCAGTGACAACCGAAACAAACACAGAGGCAGTTTGAATCCGAGTGTATTTTGAAGCTCTCAAGCAAGGATTTTTATGCATAGAGAAACAGATATTACAACTCTAAAACAAATGTCTTCAGTGAAGGAATCGAATAGAACAATTATCATAATCATTTGACACAAGAAAATACAAAATCATTCAAGTATTACAACTTCTAAAAAGTGTGTTCAATGAAGCAATCACGGATGGAACAGGTACATCATTGTCACGTAACACAATAAAGCACAAAATCATTTAATGTTGATGGCATACTTCCAAGAGCAGGTTCATAAGACCTATGTGGACACTTACTAGTAACATCTAATTCCCACACAAGTTAATAACTTTTTATAGGCAATCATTATCTAACATCTAGTTCCTGCCTTTATAAATCTTCAAAGTATAATTTAAAACTATTTTTAATTCTTCTTTTAAAATAATGCTTTCTTGGCCAAAGCCACTTCTGACAATACATGCATAGCCATACAAAATCATTTATTGTTGGAAAAGTTTTTGTCTGTCCTACTACTATCATGTGATTTTATGAATGATTTGTGAAGTAAAACACCTACTTCCCCGGAGATAAGGTCATAAAGTCCAAGTCTAGGTATCAGGAACATCTCCTGAATAAGAAAGAGAAATAGAAAAAGATAAAACAGACAAATTGCCATGAGACTACGGTTCAAAATATTTTTCTCCAGCCAAGAGTTCCATAACCGGTTCCAGGAGACCTCCTTCTTTTGAAGTCTAACGCCTCAGTCTGTGGAACTTGTCACACAGCATCTACTGGAGTTGGTGTGGCAAACTACATAAAGGCATACCTTAAAATACATCTTTTAGAAATAATATCTTCTGATTTTCTGCCTAATATAATACAGTTAAATTATATTTCAGTTTATTTATGAAAAAGTTTGAATAATTTCTAGTGAATAGTTTTACCCAACAGTAGGTGACAAAACTAGAAAATGGTTTCGGACATAAAAATTTGTCAGTATTTGTTCAGAATGATATTAAAATTATCATTAAAAAGTTTGATAATAGTTGTATTAAATCCTCTCTTGGGTTTCTTGTTTAGATTTTTTTTTGCATTTCTGTGACTCCTAAGGATGCAGAACGTTCTTCTTCTTTTTTAAATTGGACTTTTTCTTTATTTATATTTCAAATGTTATCCCCTTTCGCGATACCCCCCCCAAACCCCCCATCCCCTCCCCCCCCCCCCCCTCTTTTAGGGGGTTCCTCCACCCACCCCCTCCTGCCTCCCTACCCTGGCATTCTCCTACACTGGGGCATTCATAAGCCTTCACAGGACCAAGAACCTCTCCTCCCATTGATGCCTGACAAGGCTATCCTCTGCTACATATGCGGCTGGAGCCATGGGTCCCTCCATGTGTACTCTTTGGTTGGTAGTTTAGGTCTGGTTGGCTGATATTGTTGTTTCTCCTGTGGGGTTGCAAACCTCTTCAGCTCCTTCAGTTCTTTCTCTAACTCCTACATTGGGGACACAGTGCTCAGTCCAATAGTTAGCTGTGAGCATCCACCTCTGTATTTGTCAGGCCCCAGCAGAGCCTCTCAGGAGACAGCTATATCAGGCTCCTGTCAGCAAGCACTTCTTGGCATCCATAATAGTGTCTGGGTTTGTTGTCTGTATATGGGATGGATCCTCAGGTGGGGCAATCAGGGCATGGACAGTGGTTTGTGCCTATAATCCTATTAGTTCACAGGAGGACTGCAAGTTTGAGGCTAGCCTAGGCTACATCATGATACCCCCTTTTCTGTACATACATACATACTTACATATATACATATCTACAAACACAAATTAGTGGAGCCCTAGGTAAGCCTTGGCTGCATAATTTTAAGGATCACATTACCTTGTAACATTCCATCCAGCAAAGGTTAAGGCACACAAAACAGAGAAGAGATCCCTTGCCATTCTTGTTTGGAGGGTACTGTTTCTCTGTCTTGGGTAGTAGAGGTGCTAAGGGAGGTCACAGATCCAAGGACTGTGCATTGATCATCCAGAGGCCACTTGCCTGAATATTAGTGGGACATTTGAACCTGAATGTGTTGAGGGATGCTGGCTCCTCCCTGCAGTTGGCATGTCCCACCTTCTTATGCTTGATATGTGCTACCAGCACATATCAAGCATAAGATTGTTATGCTTATAAGCATAAGCACTTGAGTTTCTGATCTACATTTATGAAGAGGCAGGTACAGAAGGACAGGTTGGGAGAAGAAAAATCATGGTAGGTTGGACACCAAATTCAGAGAAATCCAAGTGTATAAAACAACTAAGAACTTATTGGTTGTCTAAAAGGAGTTTTAAAAGCACCTGCTCTATATATGCATAACCGTTAGCTATGTTTCAACCCATGTAGGGCATGTGCGACTGTGTTACCAGACAGAAGTAAGACTTGTCAGACTCCAGAAATCTCAGAAATCTGAGACCAGTATGAGTGGGGCCTCTCCCTATCTGTGTCCCTGCTCTGGAACACAAAATCAAGACAGCCCACTGAGGATCGTGAGTACTGAGTCACATAGTATAACACCTGAAGTTCTTCTCTATGCTAATGAGGGATCCAGATAGCCCTGAGCCTTCAGCCAATGAGTTTCCCTTCCTGGGTGTTCCTTCCTGCAAAAGGTATGTAATCCCTGGTTCACCCCGAAAAAAGTGTATGTATTCACATTCACCATCAAATAAACCAGCATGAACAAGCAAGAATCATCTCAGAGAGCTGCTACATTAAGGATAGTGGCTGAGAAGGCCTTCGACTAAATGCCTATGACTCTCCAGGAAGGCCTTCTCTTCTCTTGCTCTCAATCAGACTGGATTCCTCTTGTCCTGGGCTCCACCTGTGTAAATGCCATCTGAGGGGAAAGGTGGAGCCCAGGACAAGAGGAATCCAGTCTGATTGAGAGCAAGAGAAGAGAAGGCCTTCCTGGAGAGTCATAGGCATTTAGTCGAAGGCCTTCTCTTCTCTTGCTCTCAATCAGACTGGATTCCTCTTGTCCTGGGCTCCACCTGTGTAAATGCCATCTGAGGGGAAAGGTGGACCTTGGACCCCTGGTTCCAGACCTCCCTCCCCCATCTGCACACCAGTGGCACTTAGGTACCCGGAGAGGAGACCTGGAACCGCTGTGGACCGTGTTTCAGATCTTGCCCTGCTTCTTGCCAGCAGCATGCTGGAGGTGCCAGCCACCCCCCTCTTCCCAGCAGAGAGGCAGGACAAACCCACACGTTTTATAGGACCTGGACTTGCCTCTCTCTGTGACCTCCTTACACCTTGGTCTAATATTTATCTCTCATGAATGTCCTTGAGCATGAGCTTGTGGTGGAAACTGAGAGTGAGGCTAGGTCATAAGCTGTGGATGAAATACTTTGGAGCATAGAATCTCAGAAGCGGAAGTGTTACATTACAGAGCATGTAAGACCCCTGTAAGTACTCAGAAGTCTTGGGAGGCTTTTTAATGTCTGTGGCATAGAATATGAGTTTGACTCAATCTTGCCTACATCTTGCTACACTGGAGAGACAGAATTGACAGAAACTATGGTGTCTAAGAGACCTATGACTGGCCTTAAATGAGAAAATTATTTCCATCTGCCCCATTAGGGGAACAGAAGATTCGTGATACAAAAGAAAGGTTATCTTCCTGCCTCCCCCTAGGCCAGCTCTAGACATTGCAACTGACTAGAGGTGTATGCATGTTGGGAAAATTGTCATTTCTGTGATCAATGTGATCTCTTCCTCAACAGGAGGAATGGACTGCCAGCCTCCCTCCATGGCTATTTCATAGTTACAAGCCAGCCTCCTCTCCTCCTCTTATGTTTTCAATGGAAGTGAAATGTTATGCATTCCAGTTCCCAAATTCCAAATGAAAGAACTCAGAGGCTAGCCGGAGCACCAGAAGCTACCAGATCGGTAATGGAAAACCCACCAGATTCCAAGCTTGTTTCTCATTGAAGGAATTCTGTTTATCAGTCAGCATTAGGTCTGAGCCAAAAACTGTAAGTTTATAACAGAGAAAGGGAAGTAGTTATTTACTTATTTATTTAAAGTACGACGAGCTAAGCCTCATCTCTCTAAACAGCAGCTCTCAAGAAAGGTAGAAAATTAAAGCTAGCTGAGTCGTTTCAGGCTCTGAAGCTATGAGCCTTTCTGTGTACCAGACCCTACTCCACTCCTTCCCTTTTCCAGGCAGCAATGACCTGTGAGATAGATTTAGCTCCTGTAGGTTAAGACTACAATTAGTAGGGCTTGCACATCAAATTCTGCACTGTTGGCGAAATCCCGAAGATGGGGGCAACATTGAAGGGGCTCCTATCATATACTGTAACTGAGGGATTTAATTCTAAGTCTGGTTACCCAAACAACTGACCAAGTTTGTGATAAGTATATGCTTTCTATATATTTTCTCAGTCCTTGCATCAAACATAAGAAGAATTTGGAAAGTTCACATGTGGTAGAACTTAGTCAAAGTTTCCATCCTTGCCCAGGTTAGCTGTTGAGTGTCTGTCTTGAATTCAGACAGTCTGACTGCATAAGGCCTGTATTGTAATCGCACACAACAGTACCACCTAAGCAGTAGGTCCAACTGGCCTAAGTGGTGGAAGACCCTGATGTCTGGCTATGCCTTTGCTACTACAAGTTCTCAGCCTGGCCCAAATGAGGTCATCTGTTCACATCTGTGGGTGGGGGTTGTGGAGCAAACAGAGAAATCAGCTTCAGTGGAACCACATGGGTCCCGAGAGGAGCCATTCTATAGCGTAAATAGCTGCTAAGCAGATTGAAAACCTAGCCAGTTCCAGGGAGGGCTGTCCAGTGTCATGGATCCCACTCTGATTGGACATGGGGCATGGCTTTGTTCCACAGTCAGTCTTAATAATCCGAATCATGTGTGTGTTTGTAGGGGGAGAGAATTGAGCATGTGACAGATTTCAGGTGTGGCCCTGACACTGTATTTCTGTTTACTTATGGATTTGTTCTGTCAGGATCATTAGTTGAACACTTGTAAGCCATGGGATAGGTGAAGCAGGTCTGTGAGCTTCTTTTATTTTTTCCTTTTTTGGAATAACATAATTGATGGATATTACAGGAGATTCTTTTCCATAAATACCAGGATGTCCTTTAACCAAGTCATTTTAACCTGGAGAATCCAGTACCTGCCAGACACCATCATCCTGGGGTTGTGGCACATAGAGTGAAGATACCTATTTCTATCATCCTTCAGCCTCAGGAGCTGAATACCTGCTTTAATGAGGTCATCTGCTCACCTCTGTGGGAGGGGGTTGTGGAGAAAACAGAGAAATTGGCTTCAATCCTGAAGGCTTGGTGTTTTCATCACTGCCCCCACAGAGGTTCTGGCTGTCTCTGAGGGCTGGATTAGTGGTTTGGCAGCATGTGTCTACATAAGTAGACGTCTGGTCAGCTGGTTTTGTGATTGGAAAACCATGGCCACTGCTGTTGCCAAAATGGAGTGAGGAACATATTCAGCCAACTGTAGCTCACAGGGAGATTCAGTGATTGTCTTCATACCCCGAACATTGGTTTGGAAAACAAAAAACAAAATCAAAAAACCCCCAGCTACTTTAATGCAAAACCCCTGAGTGGAGGAAGACATTGAAGTCCATTCTACTTCAATTGATTAGATTGTTTGAGGACTCTGAAAAACTAAAATACTGGTGTCTTCAAGCCCACTCTCCCTTCTCATTACTTCAAAAGGTTTAATTAAAGGTGTCCAGTGAACCCCCTTGACCACAAAATCCCTCTTCCAGAGTTAAAAATAAAGGCGAGGAACGTCTTAGGTGTCCTAGGACATGGCACCTGAGCTTAGATTATGGCTGGGAGCTTCCACTCTCATATTTCCAACATATCCTTGTCTAACTGAATTTAATGGAAGGTGTAGCTGTGAGCAAAGTATTTTTGTCCAGAACTTCTTGGTCTGGCTTTCTGCCTCCAGGGGGTGTACTTTTCCAGAATGGTGCCTAGAATCTCTTCTAGGTAAACTTGGCTCCCTTGGCTCAAGTGTCAAAACATATTAATAAGTGTCACAAGCTTTATAGAAATGTGACAAACTTCAGTAGACAAAATTGTCCAGATTGGTGACTGTGATGGATCACTAGAATCCACAATAAAGATAAAATTATGGCAAGAGAAGAGTCTAACATTTGTCTTTGTCACAAGTAGCCTTCATGTCAGGAATTATTCCTTTCTCTCATGTTCATATACATCTATCTGTTCAGCAATGTTTAGCAAACACTCATCAGGCACCAAGAATGTTTCTACGTGCTGGAATACCATGATAAGTAAGACAAAGTCCTTTTCTTTAAGACATTTGGAACATGTTGAGAGAATTTCCCTCTCATTTCCCTTGCAAAGTGATTTTCATAAATTGCAAGTCCAGGCTGATGTTTAATAACAAAAGGGAGACTCCAAGAGGCTATGATAAAATAAGCCTGGGGATGTAGAGATTAATTATATACAAAGTGCATTATAGATTTGCAGAATTTAGCAACAAAGAAAGCCATCATTAGTATATCACAAAGTTGTTTGCCTACAGAGCCTTCTTTGACATAATATCTTATACTCCCCAATAGAGTCAGTGCTCCATGGAGTATAGTGGTAAAAATTCTAGTCTCTCTTTCAAAAGGAGTAAACCATTGAAGAATATTTTACCACTACAGAAGAAAGAGCAAAACGGGCATTTTAAAGTCCTGACAAGTATGGGCTTCTTTATGTTTTTTTTTTTTGAAAAGTATGAGCAAGACTGCCTGAGTTGCCATGAACCCCAGGGGTTAAGGACTGATGAGACACACCATTGCAATTGCAAACCATCTCCCTTTCTTGTCACCCTGCACATGCCATTTATTATTAGTCAGCTGTTTTCGGTACAAGGAACATCTGGCTTCCACTGGCATTGAAATTTGGCTATGAATCTGCAACCCTAGCTCTGTGAACTCTTGGCAATGACATGATTCTAGGCATGTCTAACCTTTTGATATTGCAACACTTTGTTGTGATGTACAAAGTTCACCTCAAAATATGGCTCAGTATAGTTACTAAAAAAACAAAACAAAACAACAACAACAAAAAAACCCCAAAACCCAAAATATAATGCTTAAGTACATTTATGTTTTTGTGTTGGGCTGCATTCATAGCTGTCTTTGAGTGTACTGTATGTTGGACATACCTGCCTGAAATCTGTCTAGAGATTTGGACATACCTGGGTCTAGAGAAATCCAGATTGAATGTTAAAAGCACACTTTACATTTCATCCTCTTTAACAAGGCCATTTGGATTCTTCAGCTGATATAATTTTTAGTGTATTTTATACAAGTACATTTGAGTGCATTATTCAATTGATTTTAAGATTTATTTTTATTAATTTTAATTATGCGTAGGTGTATGTCTGAGTATGGGTGTGTGAACATGAGTGGAGATGCCCATAGAGATCCCAAGTCTCAGATCCCCTGGAGCTGGAGTTATAGATTTTTGTAAATGGGTGCTGGAAATTGTCCTCTACAGGAACAGACAGTGCTCTTAAACACGAAGCCATCTCTCTAGTCCTCAACATTCCCCCCACCCCCCACCCCTGGTAACCAATGTTAATAAAAAGGAAGAAAATCTGTTCATCTTGTATTCTCAAATTCAAAATAGCCCAGAAGCATGCTATCAAGGTCTTTTGAACCACAGCTGTTGAGGAGAAGAGTAACTGGGGGGCTCTCCAAGACTGTAGGTCTTGAGTTCTCCTTGGCTGTGGGTGAGGAATTTCCATATCTAAAAAGAGGCAGCAGGAGGCAATGAATGAGAGGCACTATGGTTTGAATGTGTCCCCCAGTTTATATGTAGAGAAGTTAACCCCCAAGTTCACATGTTAGATAGGGATGGGGCCTTTGGCAGGTGATTGTTTCTATTCATGGATGGATTAGCCTTTGGGTTTTGGAGATAGTGGCTTTGCTATATAAAAGGGAGTTTCCTCTAGCTTGCTTGCACTGTCTCAGTGCGTGAAGTGCTCTAGCATGTTATATAGAAAGGAGACCCTCATCAGAACTGAGAAATCATATAGTCTTAGGCTTCTCAATGTCCAGGAACATGAGGTAAATAAAGCTATAGTCTATCAATTACACAGTCCTGTGTGTTTTGTTACAGGAACAAAGAATCAGACCTCAATAGAAAGTGTTAGAGGACAGAGAAGAAGACCTAAAAGGCAGGTGGGAAGAACCAAGAATAGTACAAAGAAACATGAAGACATTGTTTGACTGCTGTGTATGTGTGGACCTGTGGAGGCCACACTGTTTCCCACACTCTTCTTTCTCTGTGATTTAAACAGAGATGTTATTTAAAAAAGAAAATACACAGATAAGAATGGCAGAGTCTGAAAAATGTGTAATCCTTCTTACAAAGTCCTTCATGGTTATTGTCACCTTTGAGTGCAATGATACCTTTGTGGCTTTGGAGAAAAGCTATGGTACCAAAGACCAGCTTTGGTACGAGAGGGTAAATTGAGGCAGGCAGCTGATGAGGGCTCAGTGTTGAGAACAGCTGACTCAGGTGGATCCAGATACCTATAGGGGCTGAAACAGTTAAAGAAGGGAAAGGAAGAAAATTGATACACACACACATACACACACACACACACACACACATACACACACACATACACACACATACGCACACACACATACATACACACGGACACACACGCACACACACGCACACATACACACACGCACGCACACACACACGCACACAGTTGATGGATGGAAGGAACCATGTTCCAGCCCCATTCACAGTAACCTTACACACACACACACACACACACAC
>JADRCH010000075.1:2400566-2474342 GCA_019843965.1 Rhynchomys soricoides
CACACACACACACACAGTTGATGGATGGAAGGAACCATGTCCCAGCCTTCCACACTTCATTCTTTCTTCCATACTTATACACTCAGCAAAATCTTCCAAGCAGTCTAAAATTACAATGTGATTATGTTTTATTTTTCTTCTAGTAAATGATTATGAAAAAATAGTCTGTTCCCTAATATAGTAAATGACATTGCATATACAGGGAAAGAAAACAAATTATTCCCCCAAACCCATGCACATTCATAACTAAGCAACTGGTTGCAGATTAACAACATGTAAGCCAGGGAGTTTTCTCAGCCAGTTTCTCTTTCTGGCAGGCAACAACTGTGGTTACAAGGGAAGACGTAATTATAAGTAAGATCTTAAAAGAATCCCAAGTTTACATTTTATATAAAAATCACTCAGATCTGCCTTAAATCCTCAGAATGCATATATGCTCATCAGCAGTTCTTATTAAATCATATCAGGCAGCTGAGGGCAAAATGGGTATAAGAAATCAGTCATCACCAGTCCAACCTCAGTGAGAGTCACGTCAGCCAGTATGCCATTGTTCTTGTTCCCTGACCATAAAATGTCCCTAGCTTAACTAATAAGAGTGCGCCTTTCTGAACTTCAAATTGTTTCTTAGATTTCCTACACCAGAGCCAGTAGTAAAGACATCTCAACCTAGCTTCACTAACAATTTTATTTTTCCAAATGTTTTCTAAGGGTGGTGGTCATTGTTGACAATCAACATCTCTAAATTCTTCTCTAGGGTGATGATTGAATCTGCTCCAGTAGCAATGCCTAAAAGAGATCATGCACTATTACTGTGAGTGCCAGAGATACTGCTCAGTGAGGGACTGGAAGCCTCCTTGGAGTTTTCCTATAATTCTTAGATTAAGAAGGATGTGAGGGCAGCAAGCAGAGTAGAAATCCTTAACTGCATGAAGTCTTCAGGTCACGTGGTCCTAGGGGCCCTGCCACACTGAGGCTTTCCCATGTAGCTATGATTACCAGTGGGCAGCAATCCATGAATTCTAAAGCCATTTGTCACTCCCCCCACATGTCCTTCAGCACTGTGGTAAGATATCCTGTCTATGGTTGTCTATCATCACAAAAGAGCAACAGATTCAATGGATGTGCGGTCTAGAGTGTAGGGTCCCCTCAAGGTTCTCTTCACTGAGAAGTCAAGGACATCATTCTGGACTTTTAGGCAAGTGGGAAGGGAGAACCCATATAAGTCTAACTTCCCGTGGACTGGAAGGACGCTGACTGAAGCAGCATGGTAGAGATGCAATTCTAATAAGAGTGTTTGTTTTGTCTGAAAGGCAGAAATCTAGATTCTATCTCTAGTGATGTTAATAGAATGGGTCTGAATTGGGGTCCAGACATCCAAATGTTTTCAGCACAGGTGCTGGTGTGGATGAGAAGAGCGTCATCTGATGCATACAAACAGGCTCTCAGCTCTGCTAAGTACTGTGTATCTTTGGCCAAGGTATTTGACCTTTTGTTGTCTCAATGTCTTCATCCATAAAATGTGAGCTCATTATGCCATTGAGAATGAATTAACACATGGAAACACAAAGGAAGGAGTATGCACATATGCACATAAGCAGTATGTGCCCAGCTTAGAACAAGCTCCAACATATGTTAAGGCTATTGATGCCATTCAGAATCGGGAATAATGTCTGTGGGCCAGACCAGCATATTGGTTAGCACTCTGACTCTAGAAACAGGGTACCTGCATTGAACTCTTATCTCTGATATTTACTACTTGTGTGACTCCAAGCTCACATCTATAAGATGGAGTGTTTCTTCTAAAGCCTTTCATGGTCACTGTCACCTTCAACTGCAGTGACATTCATATCAGTGTATTGTTGTGAGGGCTAAACAAGCTAATATAGGTGAGCGACTTAAAAAATCAATGGTACTATCGCCTTAAACAGGGTACACACCCATCATTTATAGTGCCCCCAGAGTATAACAGTACCTTCCCTGAGCTTGCTCATTACTTGAAGCAAAACTCTCTCTTGTACAAGTCACTTACTGATATGACCCAGAGCATGACTGCTGGCCTACCTCCTGCAGATAATACACAGAACATTTCCTGAGTCCTCTGGGTTCTCTCTTACAACCATCAAGTACTACCAATACCTACACTACACAGAGGAGGGAATTGAGACACAAGGAAGTTGATGATCCATCCAAAGCCACGTACTAAAAGATGGAGCCAAGAGCAAAATTTGGTAATCTGAGTCTCAACTCTTTCTATGTTTACCAATAATGCTGCTGCTTTCTTCTTAAAATTTATTTTGATACATTTTTGTGGTTATGTGTGAATGGTGTGTGTGCTTCTATGTCTGCATGTGTATGACTACACATGTATAGGTGTGTGCTCTGACCAGAGGCTGACTTTGGGAATCTTCCTTGATCACTCTCCATTTTATTTACTGAGGTAGGGTTTCTTTTTGACCCTGGAAGTTATTTATCTGGATAATCTAGCTAATCAACTTGCCCTAGGGATCCCCTATCTCTGCCTTCCGAGGGTTGGGATTTCAGATGTGCTGCTATGTGGGGGCTGAGAATTAGAACTCTGATCCTCACAGTTGTATGTCAATCAATTTACCTACTAATTTATCTCCCTAGCTCTTCACTTTCCTCTTAAATGGTAAAGTCATAGGTTGAGACTCTGGGGAACCAATTTACCACATTGGTAAGACACTAAGAGTGAGGTTCTGATCTAAAAGATGTACACTATGAGACATCTACTTATTGTCTGTTTCCTTACCTGTTAAGTGAAGCAAACAACATTCACTTAAAATGGTGGTTCTGTGGACTGGACCAATGAGCTGGTGAGTTTCAAGGACTCGGAGCCAGCCACCATGTGTGGTGTGACTTAAATTGAGATTGATGCAGAGCTGCAACATGGAGCTGTGTGCCAGTAAAGAGGAAAGAAGAAAAGCAAGTGATAAGCTTAATTTTTACTCCCCTTCCCTTCCCAAGCATACATAACTCCACATATTAGATTTCTAAAGAATTCATTCAACATCATGGTATGCACAGTGAGGTAATGAAGGACTTGGCTTTGTAGCTGTCGTTATCTGACTAGTGAAAGAGGGGCTGTGAGAGAGGAAGCCTGAGACACTGAATGTGGGATTCAGCAGGCTAGGACTGAGGACTGCTGGGTGACAGAATTCTCAAGTCTCCAGAGGAGTGATGGAGTCACCCAAAGCCCAGGAAGAATTCTGTCAATGTGACCTTCTACCCTGGCTCCAGCTGCTGACCAGACCTCCCAGCAGGGAAGAAGGTTGCATAGTGTGAAGAAGCAGTCTGGACAGCCAGACAGTCACTGTGGAGCGGTGCAGCGAGCAGCGGTGAGTGAGGAGCTCGAGCAGCTTAGCTGTGTATCTCTCTGATCCTGCACCTTTCCTTCTGTTTTGTCCCAGAAGACTTATAAATGAAATATAGTTTAAGAAAGAAGCTTCAGAAGTTATAATCAAATCAAAAGCAACCTCTGGCAGCTAGAAGGAGTAAACATATGAAGGCACCAGCACAGGTAACAATGGCTTTCCCTGAAGCCTCTGGGGTGGTCCTGACCAGTACCTCTGTTGTAACAAATGATGTGGTACTTCAACAGAGTATGGGACAAGCATATTCCTGTTTTCAATCAGAGTCCCCAGTCTTCCGACCGACCTCAATGGCCTTCATGTGCACTTCTATTTTAAATAGTGCTACAAACTGTGTTTTAAGGTTCTTCTAAGGGGGTATGATTCCTCTCTGCCCCTCTGCATGTGAAAGTACCATCTGCTGATGGAATTATTTCTCCATCTAACCAGGGCCAGATAACCGTAAAGCAAACTGCCAGGACATTCCAGGACAGCAGAAGTGAATGTAGAATAGCAATGGTGACAATGATGACAGCAGCCAGCTGTCTTTCCTGTCTTTCCCATTTGTTTCACCATATTCATGGATGTAGACGCTGTGCTGACTGAGCAGCCTTGTCTAGATTACCTTGGCATTTTCTCAATAAGTCAGAGCTAACACATTAAGCAACTCCTGGTATTAGTTAACTCTTATTTTTTTTTAAAAGGGAGTATAGAAGAACCCTTCTGCATATAGGATAATTAAGCAGTAATTTCAAATGACCATTGACTTTTCCATGTCAAAAGAATAACCTTAGGGTAAAAGTAAAGAAGTTTCTGAAACACAGTCTGTTGTTAGTTTTGAAAGGCCAGAGGAATCTGCACTTACACAGCAATCAATATCGATACATGGACATATGTGTGTCCCGTGAAAGTGTGACAAGAAATACAGTCACCAAAATGTTGAGGCTATTTCGGAACATTTATTAAGTTTTATTCTTGATTTTCTTCACTTGTCAAAGCTTTCACAAGGATATCCCCCCTTTTTTGTACTGAAACATACTATTTTGTGGGGGAAATGAGGAGGTGAGATGTGTACATCACAGGAAGTGAACCAATTATAAAAACGTAGTGGGCGATAATTAGTGGATTGTTAGGCGTTATCACTCTGGAGGGGGATGTTCTCAGTGAGGGACTAGTGCAGGCATGAATGGGTAGTCTCCATAACTGCTTTTGAATCTTATTATGAACTTAAAATGACCCTAAAATTGAAATCTTAAAAAGTATTTTGGAATGAAAAATTATTTTACCCAATGAAATAAGCAGGTAATGAATTCACATGCAGAGGCAAGCGCAAGGACAGAGTTTTAGTCCTCAGCATGCATGTAAAAAGCCAGGCATGGCCATGAATGCTTCTCACTCCAGCACCAAGGAAGGCAGAGAGAGAAGGGCATCTCAGAGTTCTCAGGCCATTGGCCTAGACAAAATGGTGAGCTTCTGTTTTAGTGAGAACCCTGTCTCAAGGCAATAAGATGGTCAGTGATAGACCAAGATATCTAATATTTTCCTCTGGCTTCCATATGAGGGCACATGGACCCTCATACCTACACACTTATGTGTATGCACCATGCATGCATAACCCCCACATAAACATACCTTCCGCTTTGAGAAGATTATTTTTAAACATGGAGCAGATACAAAGTAAAGTTGGCCCCACCTCAGGTGCTTGTTTCCCCATTAGTAACAGCTTGTTTAGCTTCTGCCAGCCCTGGAACTTTTTTTTTTCCTTCTTAGAATGAATTTCCTAGAAAGGGTGCTTGGGTGTTTCTCTGTGCCTCCATAAATAAGGTAACTAGAGTCCTTGCTTAGCCTTGTTCTTCTTGGTAAAGGGAAGGCTAGGGTAAATGATTCTGATGGAAAAGAAAACACTGTGAAGACATTGCCCAAGAATACAGAAGTGCTTTCAAAGCTATGGAAATGCTAATGTCCTTAGGATATATACAGAAAATACCCCAAATATCTATTGCTCTTGTTTCTGTCCATCTCAGGTTCTGAAACTGGCCCTATCATCATTCTGAAACTCCTTAAATTTGAACAGCTAGAGTCCAGTCATCAGTGTACTCTTCCCACAAATGTAATTCTAACAAATGGATAAAAATCCCAAGACACTGTCCTTGTCTGCTTCTTACTCCTTCAGACCTCCTTAGCCAGTCAGCTCAAGCCACCACAAGATGTTTTGTGTGTCTACTTTTTTATGATTTATTTTGTTTTCAATTATGTGGGGTTTTCTTCTGTGCACATGCACCTGTACACGAGCACATGCCTACACACGGACGCGTGCATATGTGTGTAGAAGTTGGGAGAGTCACTGGATCTCCTGGAGCTACAGTCACAGGTGGTTGTAAGTCCTTCAACATGGGTGTTAAGAACTTAACTCATCCTATGCAAGAGTGGCAAGTGCTCTTAATCGATGAGCCATCTGCTATCTGCTTATTTTTCATGAGTCTGTTTCAGAGACTACATTGCTGTATCTTTCAAGCTGAGAGAACATGAAGGGCCATGGACTTAGACCGTGAAAAAAAGATCTTTAAAGAATGACCTGTATCTGTCATATCCTATGCTCCTGGAAATGGTCTCATCTTTACAAATAGATCAATTTCTTTCTATGGTTTTGTTTAAATCAAACCAGCCCATTTTATTGAAAGACCTTTCATGACTATTTTCACAAGTTTCTCCTATCACAGTTTATGATCCTGTAGGGTCATCTTAACGTCTACTCCTCTACTAAACTGTGATCTCCTTGAGGTCAGGAATAGTAGGAATTGCTCTCTTTTTTATTCAGTCCTTCCCGGGACATATCTGACTCTCAATAATTGCTTGTTGAATGATAGAATTAATCCATCAGTTCACCCATGCTTTTGGCACCAAGCTTAGTGGGGAAATGAGGCACAGGGTGGTCATGTGACTTGCTGTGGCTTAGCCTGTCTCTGAGTGGATCCTTTGAATTAATTCCTTATTGATTTGCCAACAGATGACTACAAACTTAGCAACTTTGAATTGCCCACATTGATCGCTTTCTACTTTTGGAAGTCAGATAAATCTGAGATGAATCTTGGGCAAAACTCGGGTGTTAGATCCATTGCTTTCTCCTGTATAGTTTCTAGGAATCCTTCCTCCCACTTGCTAAATGGTCCTTCCTCTATTCTCAAAGACCCCCACTCCTCTAAGCTCTACTCCTATCAGTGCCCCTCCCTTTCAGACTCTCATCCTCTGTTGTCCTTCTTACACCCCGTCGTGGTTATACTGGTCACACCCTGACAATCCAGTACCCTTCTTTTATCCCAGGATTCTTAAATAAGTTGTATCTGCAAAATACCTTCTGCCAGATTTCCCTGGGGTCATTCTCTGTGACCAAGATGGCTCTATTAATGGAACGGGTTGGCAGGGCAGAGCTGGGCTTGCTCACAGAAGTAAAGACATGCTAGTGAAATTACTTCAAGGAAATTAATTCTTGGATAAAGTAGAGGCATCCAAGCTGGAAATGAACCGATCTGCTGCTTGGAGAATAGGATGCAGCAGCTACCAAAATAGGATAAACCTTAGCTGGCCTTCTATGTCAAAATACGAAGTCTTAGAAATTAATTTTACAAATTTGCAAATGAGTCATTGTATAGTGACTCACCTCAAGGAGTTATCAGGATCTAGAAATTTTAGGAAACCTGGGAGGGAATGATGCTTTAAGGTGGAGAGATGGAGACTGTTAAGACATGAGTCCACACCTTGGAAGCACATTTACTGTTCAGAAAGTGCAAAAAACCATGCTGTCTGGCAAGACAGGAGTAGTACTGGTGGAAGACAGACCCATAGAGGAAGTCTTCTGGACCAACTGTTCTAGGTACATCCCTAAGGGGAAGAGCATGCCCCAGCATTGATACCATTCAGCAGAGCAAAGCTGACTCTCCTGGCTCAGAGCTCCAAGCTGGATCCTGTAGATTTGAATAGTGAGGGGATGCTCGTTCTGGAGTTGAGGAGCTTCGATCAAGGCTTGCTTCCTCTACACTGCCTATGAACCTGGCTGGCCACTGCGACTGAGTTAGTTGCAGTTCCTAGTGGTTTTGGTCATGTAAAAGAGACAGGAGATAAACTAGGTCAGCCACCCTGACATTGTATCCATGGAGATTGGTTCAAGAACCCCTGTGGCTCTGCAAAATCCATGTCTGATCAAGTCTCTCATATAAAATTACAGTCTTTGTATAGCACTGAGCATATCCTATATACTTTAAAGCAGTTCTAGCTAATCAGACCTACTAAAGTATAATACCATTAAGCAGTTGTTATAGTGTTTAGGTAATGATTTTATTTTTTATGAGATTTTTTTCCCCCTTTGCTTTTGTTTAATAGGAAATCACTTGAAAAGACAATAGGATAGCCCTACCAGGCAGCTTGACTACCACTGGCTGCATCAAACTGTAACATTCTAGATCTAAAATACAGAATTCAAGATCATTTAATGAAAAGGGAATGTAAAAAATATAAAATGGCACCCTCAATAGAACACAACAAAACCTATTTTTAAAAAGTCTATATATGTTTAATATAGTTTCTTTTTAATCACAAAATTTGACTGGAAGGTATTTGAATCTGGGAATGTTGAACCTGTAGGTAAAGAGCGCTGGCTGTAATAAAAACAGAAAGAATAAAAACAGCTCTAAATGCTGAAAGACAACCCATAGGATGTGGTGTGTGATATAGGCAGTGGAATGGGATGCTTGTGCAATGTGCTTCTGATGAGATCAGGGAGGCCCTTTCTGTTCAGGTGTGATACAGAGCTGGGGCAAAGCCTATGGGAAGAACAAGGAGAAAGAGCCTGCAGTGGGCAAGAGCCTGGGGGGGAGGGGGATGTTGTCAGAGAAACTGAGAGAAGATGAGAAATAGTGGCCAAATAAAAACCAGAGGGAAGGGGAAGGGGAGGGGGAAGAAGCAGGCTTTTCATCACTCTGTGAACCACAGCAGAGTCTTCTGTATTGGCCTCTTGATTTTTATTTATGTTACTTATCTTCTTTTCCTTTTGAGAATGGATTCTTTTCACATACAGTATATCCTGACTACAGATTTTCCTCCCTCTACTCCTCCCAATTCCTGTCCACTTTCTCTCCCCTCCAGATCCACTCTCCTTTTGTCTCTCATTAGAAAAGAATGAGCTTCTAAGAGATAACAACCAAGCATGACCAAATAAAATATAATAAGATAAAACTAAAACTATTGTGGCTGAACAAGGCAACCCAATAGGAGGAAAAGAGTCTCAAGAGCAGTCAAAAGAGTCAGAGACTCACTTGTCCACACACTCATAAAGATACTAAACTGAAAGCTATAATGCATATGCAGAAGACTTGGTACAGACCTGTCTTGGCCCTGTGCTTGCTGCTTCACTCTCTGTGAGTTCATAATAACCTTCCTTAATTGATACAGCAGGCCTCATTCTCCTGGTGTCCTCCATTCCTTCTGGATCTGAGATTCTTTCTACCTTCTCTTCTGAAGGGGTTCCTCTGAACTCTGACAGGAGGGATTTGATGGAGACATTCTATTTAGGGTTTTGTGCTCCAAGGACTCTCTCTTCATGTAAATGTCTGGCCATGGGGTCTCTGCATCTGTTCCTATCTGCTGAAGAAGCTTCACCATCAGAGAGGAAGCTTCTCTGACGATGACTGAATAAGACACTGATCTATGAGTATAGCAGAATGTCATTAGGAGTCAATTTATGGGTTTTTTTCCAGACCAGTATTATTTGGTTTTATGTTAGGTTTCTGGCCTATCTAGTTTCCAGTTCTTGGTCACTCAAATAGTGTCGGGTATGGGTCAGTCTTATGGAATGAGCTTTTAGTCAAATCAGACATTGGTTAGCTACTCCCACAGGTTCGGTGCCACCATTGCCCTGGTCTATCTTGGAGTCAGGACAGATTGTAGGTCAAAGGTTTTGTGGTTGGGTTATGTTTTCTCTTTTGGTAGTCTTTCCCATACAAAGTACCCATGTGGGTGCCAGTTTGAGCGAACAGTGTCCTCAGCAATGGGGCCCTGCTCTCGGTTTTTGACAGCAACCCATTGTTTTAGCAATAGCCTTAGTTATTTGGGGATTTCCATGGAACCCCCTTAGCCAACAACTCAATTGAATGCAACCCAGTCCCAGTACTGGAAGCTTTGTCTGGTGATAAGAGATGGCCGGTTTCGACTCTATATCCTTCATTATTAGGAGACTTCATTGGGGTCACCTTCATATATTTAGGTAGTTTTCACTCCACTAGGTTTCCACACAACCACCAAATCCTCCTCAGTTGACGCTGCCTCTCCCCACATTCTCTCCTTCACCTATTTCCTCCCTGACACTCCTGTTTTTGACCCCACTCACCTTGGGTTCACCCATGAAATCTCTCCTATTTTCCCTTCCCAGGGAGATCCATGTGTTTCCAGCCCCAGTCCCTTCCTCTGTATCTAACCTCTCAGAATCTACAAGTTGTAGGCTAGCCATCATTCATTTAATAGCTAATATCCACTTATAAGTGAATATATATCATATTTACCTTTCTGGGTTACCTCACCCATGATATTTTCTAGTTTCATTCATTTGTCTGCAAATTTCATGATCCTATTTTTTTTTTAACAGCTGAGCAATACTCCATGTATTTTCTTTATTGTTCTGGTAAGGGTTGTTTACAGCTTCTGAATATTATGAACACAACAGCAATAGACATGATTGAGCAAGTTTACTTGTGCTAGATTTTGCCTGTAGCATTTGCTACCCCACCTAAGCTCCAGGAAGGGGCCTCGCTACTAGACCCCACCCAGATTCACTCGGATCTTTGGATGAAAAACACAGATACACATGTTGTTCAATTTCAACTTGCCTTATTGGCTCAATAGCTGGGCACCCCCAATTTACCTTCGCTACTGTGCCCTTCCCAGTACTCCCAGCTCAGCACCCTAAATCTGCACTGAGTTGCTCAGCCACCTTCAGTCCCAGCTCAACATCCCCAATCTCCCATTTGTAGAAGCTGCCCTGTGCCTGCTCCACCTGAGATCTCAGATGGCTGGTCACTTTTTGTTCCTCCAAAGCATGGTGACAACCTTTTCTCCCCTCCTTGAGTCTCTGACTTGCTTGTTGGGACCTGGAAGTCCTGCCTATTCCTTCTACCCAGCAATTGGTCCATGGAATCTTTACCAAGAACCAATTGGGGATCAGGATCTTAGCATCAGAACCACCCCTACAGGTAGGATAAAACATCTGTTGGGTATATGCCCAAGAATGGTATAGCAGAGAATTAAGATAGATTGATTCCCAATTGTATATCCCATTATGTATTTCTGGCTTCTTTATTAAAAAAAAATCAGGTCCTTGGATTTTTATCTTCCACTTTATTCCATTGATCAATGTGTCTGTATTTATGATAATACCATGAGTTTTTATTATTTTTTTAAACTGAAATATGATACTTTATAGAGTTAAGCACTGTGACATGCATTCCAGTTTGTTTGCCAGCAAGAAGACTGTTCACTCTTTATTTCTAGTCTATGCACCCCATTTTTATAGCTCTGTAATACAACTTGAAATCAGGGATGGTGATACCCCCCAGAAGTTATTTTATTGTTCAGGATTGTTTTAGCTATCCTGGGTTTTTAAAAATTGTTGTTGCTTTTCATAAGAAGTTGATAACTGTCCTTTTAAGGTCTATAAAGAATTATGTTGAAATTTTATGGGGAATCTGTAGATTGCTTTTGATAAGATGGCCATTTTTACTATGTCAATCCTACCAATCCATGAGCAAGAGAGATCTTTCCATCTTCTGATAATTTACTTTTTCAAGGATGTGAAGTTATTGTCACACAGGTCTTTCATTAGCTTGGTTAGGTTACCCCAAGATATTTTATATTATTTGTTGTATTGTGAAAGGTGTTGTTTTCCTGATTTCTTTCTCAGCCCATCTGTCATTTGTTAATAGGAGGGCTACTGATTTTTGTTTGTTTGTTTGTTTGTTTTGAGTTAATCTTGTATATAGCCACTTTGCTAAAGATGTTTATCAACTGTAGGAGTTCCCTGGTAGAATTTTTGGGATCACTTATGTATGCTATCATATCATGTGTGAATAGCAATGCTTTGACTTCTTTCTTTTCAATTTGTATCATCTTGATTTCTTTTAGTTGTCTTATTGCTCTATGAAAACTTCAAGTACTATATTGAAGAGATATGGAGAGAGTAGACAGCCCTGTCTTGTCTACAAATTTTGTGGAATTGTTTTAAGTTTCTCACCATTTAATTTGATGTTGTTTATAGACTTGCTGTATATTTTCTTTAAGTGTTTAGGTATATACCTTGTATTCCAGATCTCTCCAAGACTTTAACCATGAAGGGGTGATGGATTTTGTTAAAGGTTTTTTTCAGAGTCTAATGAGATGATCTTGTGGGTGTTTTTTCTTTCAGCTTGTTCATATGGTGTATTACATTGACAACTTTTCATATGTTGAAACACCTCTGCATCTCTAGGATGAAGCCTACTTGATCATGGTGAATAATCTTTGTGATGTGTTCTTGGATTCAGTTTGCAAGTATTTTATTGGATATTTTTTTATCTATGTTCACAAGAGAAATTTATCTGTAATTCTCTTTTTTTGTTGAGTCTTTGTGTGATTCAGATATCAGTGTAACTGTGGCCTCATAAAATGAATTTGACAATGTTCCTTCCATTTCTATTTTATGGAATAATTTGAAGAGTATTAGTGTTAATTTGTCTTCGAATTTCTGGTAGAATGTTGCACAAAAACCATGTGTCCCTGGACTTTTTTTGACTGGGGATTTTTATTGACTGCTTCTCTTTCACTAGGAGTTATATGTCTATTTCAATTATTTATCTAATCTTGATTTTACTTGATAAGTGGTAACTAATGAGAAAATTATCCATTTCTTTTACATTTTCCAATTTGGTGGAATACAAGATTTTCAAGTATGTCCTTAGGATTCTCTGAATTTAATCAGTGTCTGTTATATACTCCTTTTCATTTCTGAGTTTGTTAATTTGGATATTCTTTCTCCATCTTTTAGTTACTTTGGATAAAGGTTTGTCTAGCTGATTGCTTTCCTCTAAGAACCAGCTCTTTATTCTCTTTGTTTCACAGATTCTTTGCACTGTTCTCTTTCTATTTTGTTGATTTAGCCCTCAGTTTAATTATTTCTGGCAGTCTATTCATCTAGGTTGTGTTTGCTTCTTTTTGTTCTAGAGCTTTTGGGTGTGCTGTTAATATGGTGTTAGTGTGAGATTTCCTCGTATTTTTTAAAGGTAGGTACTTCAGTACCATGAACTTTCCTCTAAGCACTTTGTATGCACTACAACTGGAAAAATATTTTTACATCTAGGCAATTTTCATCTTTGTATATTGACAAAATGCTGGCCATTTTTCAAGTTCCTAAGCAAGAGAAGATAGGCTTCTACGAGTCTGAGAGTGATGTTAATTAACTGAAACTTGCTGTGAGTGCATTTCTCATTCTGTGGCTTGGAGTAGAATTTATGATTTAGTGTCTATGTTATGAAGGAAGATCTATAAATTAGATGGGAATTCTCAAAAGTATGCATCTATTTTATGTGACTAATGTCACAAAATCATTGGGATAATTTACATTGTTATTTCAATGCCATTTTTGTAACTTTAAAATTTTTATAATCTGAAAAAGATTTTTTTTTCATAATGTTACTTGGGTTAAATTACTGTGACTGGGAAACTATTATTCATCTCTGTATACTATTTATTTTTTTTAAACATCTGTCTCGTGTTTACCTGTTATCAACCAATTTTATGGAAGATTACATATTTTTTGTATTAAGAATAAGAAGTCATTTGTTGTACAGAGAATCAAACTAGTCAACAGATTTTTTTGTCATACTGTTATAGCATCAAAATAGATATTGGAAAAAGATTCATACTTAATAAGTATACTTAGCTTAGAAGGTGGAAGGATCTGTGATGATGTAAAGATGTTGTAAAGAATTTGTTTTGTAAATCTTCAAGGAGCTGTGAGGTCTTCCTATTTCTTGACTGTTTCATCCTAATCACTTACATTTTAGCAGGTGGCCAATCATAACTTAAAAGTTTTATTGTTGATAAGTGATTAAGGCACAGATAAAATATTAATATCCCCACCTTATCACCATATTATTCTAAATGCAAGTGACCATGTATAGTATCTTGCTTGAAACAGTTTTTTTTACAAAAGAAAACCAATATCAGTCTTTTGTAAATTTTCTAGTTTTAAAGAAAAGTTATATTCTATAGATAAAGATTATATAAATAATATTTATATCAAATAATATTCATACCAAAAAGACTCATAATGACATATTGCTATACTCATAGATCAGTGCATTGTTCAGCCCTCATCAGAGAAGTTGCTTCTTGCAGTGATGGTAAATTAACAGAGACCCATAATTGGACAATGTCTGGAGAATGAGAGACTTTGGAATGCTCAGTCCTGAATGGTGTGGCTTTATCATGGCCCTCCCCTCCATGAGCAAGAGAGGGCACAAAGGTTGTAAGAGCCAGAGGTGGTGGATGCTCTTAAGAAAAATAGCATTTTCCAGACACAACAAGGCAGGTGTACATATGATCTCACAGAGACTGTTACATCATGTACAAGATTAAGCCAGACAAAATCCCAGCAGGATGAAAGAGAAGTGGGTGCAAAGTCTCACCTATAGCCAAGAAGCTACACAATTGATACCTGCTGGGAAAGTGAAAAATCACTTTTCTCCAATAGAGTGATACTGGGAAAATCAACCACACTCCAGGACAGGCCCTGTGCTCAGGAGTCATTGGTCAAGACAAATTGGACTCCATGGTTTTTAGTGGCTTTTTTTTTTTAAGACAGAGAAAGAATATGAAAATGGGTGGGTAGAGAGGTGGAGGAGTTGGAAGGAGTTGAGGACAGGAAAGAATATGATAAAAATATATGGTACAAAATTATTAAAGAATAAATATAATTGATAGTAGTAGTAGTAGTAGTAGTAATAATAATAATAATAATAATAATAATAATAATAATAATAATAATAAACAACTCATTGCGGAATCCAAAATCACGTGTTTTGCCCCCGTGTGTCATCCTCTTCCTTTCTCTTCTAGATTTCAGAAGCTGGGCTAACAACACAGAGGCATAGCTGAGTACAGAGCATAGAGTCCCAAAAACAAGACCTCATGCCAATCTAATACCAAGGCAAAATCATTGCTGGTCCATCGGTATTTGTACAAAATGATGAAAGAAAGCTGGTCTTTCTTAACTAAACTTTCATAGCACTAAACCCAATTTAATGAGGTATCTCATATCTTAAGCTAAACTTTCATAACACTAAACCCAATTTAATGAAGTATCCCATAATATGCAAAAAGTTCTTTTGCATGGTTCTAAAATCTTCTTTTAACCTGAGACAGAGAGTAGATGTTGATTTTTTTTCATGGCTCTATTGGGTAAATTAATAGTGACTAATTTCATGTTGGAATTTACAAATGTGAGGGAGAGAAACAAAGAACTAAACTATGAAATTCAAACGTCTTGAAGCTTTCGCAGATGCTAGGCATGATGCATGCCGGGGATCCCTGCAGTTTCTAGGGAAGGCTCCGTGGGACCTTGCCCAGACAGATACACTTCTTCCACAAATACCTGACCCACTTCTGCTCTCATGTTCTTATGCAACAATTTTAGAAATAGAAAGTGGGGAAAAAAAAGAAAAACAAGAAGACCAAATACAGCTAGCAGGGCTGTTTATTAGCACGAGTTTCTCTGTGCAGCCTCCAGCTGATTCCTCTTATAGATTGTGCCAGATGGTTTCCTTTTTTTACTTAAGGTATGTTTTTTCATTTATAAAAGAGGAAATAAAAAAGAAAGAAAGAAAAATCCTACCCACAAACAAACAGTTTTTTTCTCCTGGGAAAAGAATTCTTGGTTGTACTAAGTTGGGCTAATGAGTTCACCCCTGACATTCTCCCAAACATACTAATGAAGGTACTTTTGTCTTCTCTGTTAGTTTTATCTTTGAAGATACCATGACTATGGCATGGTGCAACACTGAAGAGCCAAGGTTGGAAGCAATGACATAGTCTCTACTTGGCCACAAGCCTTGCATTTGAATGGCTCCCTCTAAAGAGTGGTCTCTGGTCTTTTCTGATGGGTCCCATTGCTGGGCTATCCTATGGAGCCCTGCAGTTGAGTCTCTCTTGGTGAGGTGCAGCAAGCAATGCTTGCAGCTATGAAGACCAGCCTTATCTCAGGAAAAGTAGACATGAGAGGCAGCACTACATGCTGATGAGTGCTTTGGTTTCAATCCTCAATACAACTAAAACAAACAAATATAGAATGTAAGGAATTTATATTGGTGTATTGATTATGAAGGCATTCTACTGCTTGTCTACTTGTATCTGGTGAAGCATTTTAAAAATTGTGTGTGTGTGTGTGTGTGTGTACATATACATGTATGTATGTGAGAAAAGGTTTCCTGTAGTTCAGGCTGGCCTAGAGCTTGCTATATAGACAAAGGATAGACCAGAATTCATGACTCTCCTGCCTCCACATCCCAAACACTGGAGATTACAAGCATGTCCCACCACTCACAGTTCGTGTGGGGCTGAGGATCAAAACCATAGCTTCATGCATATTAGCTAGGTGAGTACTCTCTCAAGTGAGGCACATCCACAGGGTCTGAAGCATGATTCTTTAAAGATCAAAACTAAGATGACAAGCAGAATACATCTTATCTGTATCTCAATGAATGGCTTTGAATACTCCTTGGGACAGTGTACTGGCTGGTTTTGTTTGTCAACTTGAAAGCAGGAGCTATCAAAGAGAAAGAAGCCTCCCTTGAGGAAATGCCTCCATGAGATCCAGATATAAGGCATTTTCTCAATTAGTGATAAAAGGTGAGAGGGTCCAGTCCTTTGTGGGTGGTGCCATCCCTGGGCTGTTAGTCCTAGGTTCTATAAGAAAGCAAGCTAAGCAAGTCAGGGGAAGCAAACCAGTAAGTAGCATCCCTCCATGGCCTCTGCATCAGCTCCTGCTTCCCGACCTGCTTGAGTTCCAGTTCTGACTTCTTTAGTGATGAACAGCAATGTAGAAGTGTAAGCTAAATAAACCCTTTCCTCCACAACTTGTTTTTTGGTCTTGATGTTTTGTGCAGGAATAGAAAGCCTAAGACAGGTAGTCACCTCACTTTGGAGAATCTGGCCTGGGAAGAGGTCACACCAGTGCCTCTCATTCAGAAAAGATGACACTCTAGTCGGGCAAGGTTGCTTCTTAATAGTGGAGTGTTTGGGGTCTTCCCATGCCTTCCAGGCCCTAGCCTCACCTGCTTGTTTTCCATTGCAGAATACACGGTCATTAACGAAGCCTGCCCTGGAGCTGAGTGGAACATTATGTGTAGAGAGTGTTGTGAATATGATCAAATTGAGTGTATCTGCCCAGGAAAGAAGGAAGTGGTGGGCTACACCATCCCATGCTGCAGGAATGAGGATAATGAATGTGATTCCTGTCTAATTCACCCAGGTGAGTGTGTAATGCTTTCACATTATCTGAGGTAATGAACAGGCACAGACTGAATGTCTGGATTCTAGCAGGCAGCCATCCAGTGCTGTGGTGCCATGGTTATTATTACTGACACAACTTGGCCAAGTCTGATTGCAAGAAAACTAATCAGAGGAGTCAGTATTCTTTTCAATGATCAAGTTGTAAATCTGAGAATTTGTCCATTCATCCATTCACTTAGCAAGCCGACTTAGTAGCTCTTAGGCAGTCATGGTGAGGACCATATGATGTTTGTTTTCTTTAAGATTTTCAAATATTTGTGTGTGTGTGTGTGTGTGTGTGTGTGTGTGTGTGTGTGAAAGAGAGAGAGAGAGAGAGAGAGAGAGAGAGAGAGAGAGAGAGAGAAAATGTCAGTGTGTGCACATGTATGTATATGCTTCCACAGAGGGCAGAGGAGGATGTTGTATCCATCCTCAGAGCCAGAGTTACAGGCAGTTGTAAGCCTCCTGGCATGGGTGTCAGAACTGGACTCAGCAAGAACAGTATATTCTTAGCCATTGAGCCACCTCTCCAGGCATTTCATTTAAAGACACATTCCCAACATTGCCAGAGCTTATAGTCTGATAGGGGAGGTGGAAACAGGTAGCCGTGGTTGGTGCGATGTAAGTGCTGTGATAGAGAGGCACCAGGATGAGAATGGGGTGAGGGAGAAGAAAACTCAATGGAGACTTACTAAGCAAAGTGATGTGATGTGTCTACTGAAGATGGAGTCCGCAGACTCAAGAGGATCTAGGGCACTAGAGGAGTTCCATTGTTGACAGAATGTGCAAAGGACCTATGTCAAGAGGATGCATGAGGTTTTGAAAATTCCAAGGAGCTCATTTTGGGAGGAAAAGCAAGTTCGTAGTGTGAGATGTGAGGAAAGGCAGACAGACAGTGATATTAAGGGAGAGCAATTTGGAGGAAGGAACGGGAGTCTCGTTAGGAAGAGCTTTTTCCAAAGTCCTGCTATGAGATTCAGGCTTTCGGAGTGATCTTTTGGTAAAGGATTAAAAGTAATTTCTCTTTAGCTACCGTTGGGAAAAGGACTGGAGGAGGGCAGGATGAGGGGCAGGGGGGAATTGATGAGGACTGCACTGAAGGTCAGAAGCCTGGTGGACAGCGTTAGGTGAAGGGCTGAGAGTCATCTGGGAGTGGAGTTGGCCATAGTTCGGGATTGGGATGGAAGAGAAGAGTGAAGGTAGGGAAGAGTGGAAATCAGGGATGATGGATGTTGAGCTTCTCAGCATGCTTCCATTGTGGCTGGCACTGAATGTTCCAGTATGAAACACATGGAACTATTACTGCCTTACATTTCCACTCCCCCCAGGAGGCTCACCTTCTCCCTCCAAGACCAACACAGAGATTGTCCTGTGAGATCTCTGAAGGTTGAGGAATGAAAGATCAAAACCGTGCTGGTGGAATTTCTCTCATTTCTGTCTTCTCCCTTCTTTTAAAACTGGAGAGTAGCATTGAAAATGAAACCAGGACAGATTTCAGTCCAACTGCACATTTGATTTCAGGAAAGAAGCTTAGCACCCAGCTTCCTGGCAGGCAATAGCTACTTGTAGAGAAATGACTGAACAATGCCCCAAAGAGTCCTCTATGAGGGGGCACAGGCCACAATTCCTGATTTTGAATAGTTTAAGGAAGACATGTGTTTATTGTTGGGTAACTACAGTGTAGCCTTGACTATTATGAGGTCAGTCACATAATAAGCAAGAAAGATACAATCTACAGGCAGCATCCAGGATCTACAATCCCTCGTTCAGGGATACTGGCAGTGATAATTGACTCTGGTGAGTGAAGGACTCTTCCATACTAATCATTCTGTTACCCTGAAAGGCAGGCAAGGACAAGGAAAAGGGCTGCTTTGAAACTCTTTCTCAGAGCAGTGAGCTGATGATGTACAAGCAGCCGCCATTGGGGACCTGAGAGGTCTCTGTGTTTATCACTGGGGACCTGCAGCTTGTTTATCTTTGTAATTTATCAGTTTTAGTTATTACCTTCTTTAGTGTATACATGAGCACATTTTAGGGCACTGAGAGTCCCTTCATGTCCTTTAGTCCCTATCCTACAGACATGACTACCAGGATGATCATGCTAGTTTTTTTGTTTGTTTGTTTTTTGTTTTGTTTTGTTTGTTTGTTTGTTTGTTTTTAAAATAGCACATCACTCCTTTATTGCATTGATCTGGAAAGAGATTTAGCTGTTTTGCCCAAATGAGTTCTGAACCCACCTGGTAGAGTAAAACAACTGGAACATGATTCAGACAGTGAAAGACAAAATCTTGGACATGATCAAGGGACACTTCACCTCTACAAAACAAGGCAAAGAGATCCAAACTCAGCAAGGGTACAAGACGTTTATCCCATTTGATATGAGGAGCAGCTTGTTTTCTGGTGACCACATGGGACTGTTTCAACTGCCACTAGAAACCTCGGAGTTGCTTTTGGGTGCTGATATATGTATATATACTTTTTTTGTATTAGTAAATGTAACATATAGACTTGAGAAGATCAATCCTGGCCTTCTAGGGCCAGCAACTCCTTTAAGGTCAGAGAGAAAGTAGGGTTAAAATCACCATGAGGTTACTTTCACCCTCCACTGGAATGACTGTGCCCCCAGTTACCTGATTGCAGTAAGAGTGCAGGACAGGTTCCAGGGACAAAACTGGGCCACAGTTTCTCCTCATTGGTCACACCACAGCACAGTCCCTCCTTGACTTCTTCCTAAGCAGAGCCTTAGTAAACAAAGAACTAAGAAAAACTATAATTACTATCTCTCAACTCTCCTGGTACAGGAACCATCTCTGGATGTGGACCAAGAACCTGCACCCCCCGAGGTGTTATTCTGACTAGATTCTGTGAAGGGAGTGGGTGCAGGGAATAAAATACTAAAAATGGGAGCCACAGGTTTCCATCTGCAGCTACAATTTAAATTTAAGATCTTAAAAATGTAATCAGTGTGGCAGGTGCTGGGAGGGTGCAGGAGGCAGGAATAGGCAGGGAGGGTGCAGAGTAGGAGTCTGCCTCCTCGCCTTCACCTCTTCACTGTGCCCTGAGTAGCCACGGCTCCTATGGCTTTACACACATTCTCCTCATCTCCCAGGAACTGCATGGCTTGATGTGCTCAAAGTTCTTGTCCAACTCATAGATGATGGGAATGCCCATTGGCAGGTTCAGCTCCATGATGGCCTCTTCTGAGAGACCTTCCGGATGCTTGATGATTACCTGAAGGCTGTTGCCATGGGCAGCAATCAAGACCCCTTTCCTCTCCTTGATCTGGGTGACAATTTCTTCATTCCAGAAGGGCAATGTCCTGCAACAGTATCCTTCAGGCTCCCACAGGAGGGTACCTGCTATCCTTGCTCATGTTGCTGTAGAAGGGATGATCAGGATCCATTGGAGGTGGTGGAACATCATAAGATCGTCTCCAGATCTTTATCAGTGCCTCACCATGCTAAGCAGCAGTTTCTGCTTTGAGACCAGTTAGACCCCCATAGTGTCGCTCATCAAAGTGCCAAGTCTGGACCACTGGCAACCCTATTTGGCCAATGGTATCCAGGACTGTCCAGAGGGTCCGGGGTTGCTCTCTTCTGCACAGAGGTGAAGCTGATGTCAAATTCATAACCAGCATCTTGCAACACCTGTCCTCTGCGCTTTGCCGCCTCCTCGTCCACTGGACTCAGGTCGGTGTTGTAACAGCCGCTGAAGCGGTTCTCCAGGTTCTAGACGCTCTCATCATGCCAAATCAGCACCAACTTGTAGGCAGCCATGGTGACAGGCAGAGGATGCGGTAGCCTTGATCACGTTAGTTTTAAAAGGCTTCTTGGGTTTCTACCATGAACAAGTTGTTCAGATTTCATAGATATTTCTAGTCCCAGATCTGTAATAAGCCATTTCTCCAAGAAACTCTTATACTACGAGCACAATCTGGGTACACGGAGTATTCCTGGCTTTGGGTTGTTAATAGGTAATCATTTTTAAATTTTTCTTTGTATGATATTTGTACACACACACACACACAGAGGGGGGGGGGAATCAAGCCCAGGGTGCATGTTACCGTTTTGCTACATGCCCAGATTCCCCTGATGCTTTTGAGACATAATCTCCCTGTGTAGTTCAGGCTATTCTTGAATTAAAATCTTTTTGACTCAGCCTCTTGAGTGTGGGCTTAAAGGTGTGATGTATCTATCTTTCTATCTCTATCTGTCTGTCTGTCTATCTATCTGTCTATCACCTATCTTCCATCCCTTTATTATATCTTTCCTACTCTTCTTTTGAAAAAAAAATGCATGCAAATACTCAAGTCCACACATAATAGTAGAAGGTTATTTACTTCTTTGATTTTTTTCTCTGATGATGAAAAACCATTTCCTATTAATATTAATGTAATTCCATATCTGTCTCATGATAAATGTGCAAAACAACAATAGCATTACATGTACCACGAACAATCCTGCTGCATACAGTCATGATTCTTTATGGTTACCCGTGACTTTAGAATGCATGCTGGTGGATGTGTATAATAAAAACGCTATACTGTAAGATCAATGGATGTGGCTTCGGATTTGGAGTTACGCCGCCTATCTAATATCGAGATAGATTGTTTTCTGTATCTGAAAATGCAAGGGAATAGACACATGCATTTATTTTTCTTTCCCCATTTCACACAAAGACAACAAACCACAAACATTGCTAACTATCTCACAGGTTTGTTTTTCTTAACAATGTGTGCTGGAGATGTTTTATATCAGATAGATCCATTTTCTTCATTTCTTTTTACAGTTGCATGTGACTGCATTTCATGAATTATTATAGGTGATTGTCACTGGATTGCTTCTAGCTCTTTGCTATTATAAATTAAATATTTACTATCTACAGTGTTTGGGACCCAACATATTTAGTATTTTAAGGTTTAGGGAATGTTGCATATATAAGCAATGAGATGTCTTGAAGGTGCACCCAAGGCTAAATGTGAAATTCCCTTCTTGTTTTTTATACAACTTCTATCCATAGTTTGAGGTAATTTGATGCAATATTTTTTTAGTATACCTTTGTTTTGACTATTATCTGCCACATAAGGCTTTCTCTGCTATTTTCTACTTGTGGTGATGTGTGCATATGTGAGCAGTGCGCGCGCATGTGTGCGCGCGCGTACACACACACACACACACACACTCACCTTCCTATTTTGAATGAAAATTTCTCAGGTTAGGGATGTCCAACCTATTCCAACAACACTACAGTGAATGCTCTTAAGCACACATCAACTAGAATTTTTAGTTTATCTTTGAGGTAGACTCCTAGAAGTGAGGTCAGGGTTCAAAGGGAAGCATGCATGTTGTTTTCTAGCTTTGGTCTAATTCTTTACGATGCTTTTAGCACTCGTAAGGAGGGTGTGTGAGGGTATTGTGTTGTCAACCAGTGTAACAAAATATGTCATCTGGATTTCTATCAATCCCATAGGTGGAAAATAGAACATATTATGACTTCAGTTTACATTTCTGTCTTGAAATAAAAAACTGATAGTCTTAGTTTTGGACATATGTGTGGACATAGCTCAACTGGTTGAGTGCAAGCCTTGGACTTGATCGTTAGCACTGCATGAGCTCAGTGTGGTGTTCTCTAATCAATCCCTGTACTCTAAGGTAAAAGCAAATAGGATCTGCAATAGCTCCTCTGGCAACCCGTGAGCTTCCTAGTGTGTTTCCTGCTGAGCTTTGCCTATTGTCATCTCTAGGCTGGTTTTTGTGGCTGGGAACTAAGGACCCTAATATGTAGCTGTGTCAAGGAACAGCATTAGCAGGGCTATTGAGGGCAGTCTCTGAGTCCATTTGTCTCTACAGTGACATGTGAGTGAGATTGGTCTTTGCAAGGCTCAGGGAGCCCACTGGGACTCAGTTATGGGATACAGGATGGACTAACCACACTAATTATATTAATAGCTTAGCTTCTCTGCTGGGAGGGAAAGCAAAGTCAGGAGGGAATGAAAAGAGAACTGCAAGTCACTCTGCTATAGAATACACACACACACACACACACACACACACACACTCACTCACACACACAAAGCAAAGAAGCATACTGTCAACCCAAGCAAACAGTGGCCATCTCCAGCAGTTCATTAGTCATTCATTCTCTAGGATAATTTTATTCAGCACTATACTGGGTTCTGATTTAATGCAGATCAAGACACAGCACTTTGCTTGCGTCTGCTATAAAAAAAAATGGCAATATGCAGGTGACATTAGGCATGGAATATACAATGGTAAGGATAAGCCAGGTGGAACTATGGGAAAGCAGAATAATGATAGTTTGTGATCTGAGAGTACTTACTACTTACATGTCACTTTTGACAGGTTAATGTATTTTTAAACAGTACCAAGGGTGATACAATTTAATCACATCTTGACAGGTGAGGGCATTAGGGCAGGGCTTAGGTCTGTGTTTTGATAAATGGGAAGAAATCATTTCTGCCTTTTCTCACTCTTCCTCGACTCAAGAGACCTTGCTTTTGAGATGAACCACACCTGAACAATGCCCAGCTCTCCATGGTGTGCTCTGCCTGCATGATCTTCCTAGAGCAAGACTGTAGCCAGTTGCTGGTGCTGATTTCATGCTGTACTCTTGTTATAAAAGTACATGACATAGACAAACATTTAATAGAAACATATTTGTCATTAGTAAATAAAAATGAATTATTAAAAACAAAATGCATAGTATATAGCAGAAGCCTAATTTTTGTATGTGCATTAGTACAAAGGTGTGTTTGTGTGTGCATGTGTGTGTACATGGGTGCATGTGTGTGTGGGGACCAGAGGACAACATTGGCTGTCATTCCCCAGACATGGACAATTGGTTTTTGAGACATGATCTCTACTGGCCTGGAACTTGCCAAGCAGTTTAAGTTGGCTGGCCAGTGATTCCTGGGGTTCACCAGTCTATGCCTCTGCAAAATGGGGGTTACACATTTATGCCATTATGTCTAGCTTTTTTTGTTTTTGTTTTTTAACCTGCATTCTGGAGGTTGAACCTAGGTCTGGATTGTGTTCCAGCCACCAGGTATAAGAAAGAGTGTTAACAGACTCCTCCAGATACCATTTTTAAAAAGTAAATTCTTCTGTTTGTCTGACATTTCTATATTATACAACAAACAAGAAATAACTTTGTAAAGAACAAAAACTAGTGCCACATTAGCTGGAAGCCATCATTCACTACAAACTAATTTGTATTTCTTTCTATAAGACAACAACTGATCAGCAATGCTCAAATCCCCTCCCACACTCCTTTCTGAATCTGGGTGAGTCTTCTGTTCCTTGGTATGAGCAGGTTCACCTAAGATAACTGGTATTTTTCCAGGTCTAGATACAGGCACAGAGATGTGCAGACAGACACACAGTTTGCCTCCTGAGAAGACTCACAATCTGCAAATGTGTAGACTAAAATTTTGGGATGTTTCAGGTTGTACCATCTTTGAAAACTGCAAGAGCTGCCGGAATGGCTCATGGGGCGGAGCTCTGGACGACTTCTACGTGAAGGGATTCTACTGCGAAGAGTGCAGAGCAGGCTGGTACGGAGGAGACTGTATGCGTAAGTGGACCCCCTGTGCACACTCACAAGCTCTGTCTACTTGGCTCAGCCTCCAAGTCTCAGCTTAGAATACAACTCATGTTTATCTTGTTGGAATCTCAGTTTTGGAATGCCTGTGACTGGAGCTAGCACTATCAAAACAAAGATGTATTTCCATCTATCCAGGGTGGACAGTGGACATGTGTTTGGGATTGTGTTTCCAGATGCTTCCTTATCTGGTTCTCAACTTTACCTTTTGCTCAAATAAAGCCAAATCCTTACACACACATACACACACGCACACACATGCTCGCATGTGTGCGCAAGCGTACAACATAATGAATGTCCATGCCAGAAGAACTTTTGAGGAGGCTTTGATCAGCAGACAGTGAAGTAGGCTACACTGTTGTCATGTGTAGTGTATTTAAACTAGGAATTTCTTTGATACATTTCTCAACTCCTGGGTTAAGTTCTTGAAACCACAACAAACTGCTAGCACACCATTTTACCCGGGGAAGAGAATTCTTCTGGAAAGTACTTGATCTCAGAGGATCAGTCATTGTTATTCTTTTGTGAGCTTCAAAGCTCTTTGAAAGTAGAATGGAAATCTGGTACCTCTCTCAGGCCAGGATGCTCCTCATGGCCAGCCTTGGATGTCCTCTGAGAGCCTGCATCTATGGCAATGCCCAGGTGGTGGGATTTCAGCAAATCTGCTTTATTTGTTTCTTAGTGGAATCAGACGCTGTCAGGATGATCAGCTTTACTCTATGAATTACATTCCTAGTTTACAGAGATTTTGTTTATAGTGATGCTGACCCAACCACTGGACCCAATTTGTAGTCAGATGCTTGTAGTTTGAAGACCACCAAAGCCGAGGAAGAGAGGGGTTTGTTTATACTCCAGAGTGAACCTAACAGTTCTAGAGGGCGGGTGCATTTTAAAATGCTGGTCTCTACTGCTGATTTAAAATTTCCGTACCACTTTAATTGGGTTCGAGGAAATTTAATTTGGGGCTTTGTAGATTTTTTACCAGGTTGGTCAGCTGTGTGATATAACCCACTTTTCACCTTGGCAGCTATTCTATGAGATGGTGAAAGAAAACAATGACCAGGGTACAAACGACACCGAGCTGGGTAGACATAATGATTGCATGCTTCTACATACGGCTTTGGGCAAGTCATTTAGTCTCAATGATAGTGCTGTCATCTTTTTAAATAGGAAAGAATGCTATCTTATAGCACTGATTAAGTGTGATAAGTACATCCGAAGTGTTTAGTGTTTTGCTTAGAGATAGTGAAAGTCCAATGTCATGTACATAAGTGATATATTGACTTGTTTTCCATATGCCTCTAATTGATAAGCTGGTAAGAAGTCCAAATACAAAACTGCTTTCAGTAACAGATTAGGAAAGACATGGGGTCCTGAAAATACAGCTCAGTGAGTGAAGTGCTGGCCATGTAAGCATGAGGACCCAAGTTTGAGCTTTAGCACCTAGGTAAAGAACTGGGTACGGTGATTTGGGGGAGTTGGAGTCAAGTGGATCACTGGAGATTGTAGATGGCCAAGCTTAATCAGCTTGGTGTTGGGCCAAGCATAGACTAAAACAAACAAACAAACAAACAGACAAGCAAACAAAGATGGAGTGTACCTGAGAAATGACATCCAAGCTCCTCTGATATTCACATATATGAGATTCATGAGCATGTGTGCGCGCACGCACACACACACACACACACACACACACACACAGTGTCTTAGTCAGGGTTTCTAATGCTGCAATGAAACACCATGGCCAAGAAGCAAGTTCGGAAGGAAAGGGTTTATTCAGCTTTCATTTCCACATTGCTGTTTATCACCAAAGGAAGTCAGGACTGGAACTTACACAGGGCAGGAACCTGGAGGTAGGAGCTGATGCAGAGGCCATGGAGGGGTGCTGCTTACTGGGTTGCTTCCCCTGGCTTGCTCAGCCTGCTTTTACCACTCACAATGGGCTGAGCCCTCCCCCCTTGATCACTAATTGAGAAAATGCCTTACAGCTGGATCTCAGGGAGGCATTTCCTCAACCGAGGTTCCTTTCTCTGTGATAACTCCAGCTAAGTTGACACAAAACCAGCCAGTACATGCACACACACACACACACACAGACACACACAGACACACACACACACACACACACACACATCTAATTCCTAAACATGACCTGCTCAGTCTGGATAATGTTACTGGTATGTGGTGTATTTTCAGGGATGACCATTTGGCACTGGACAGCCAGCTGGTGTGCTCTTCCCTGGGAAGAACAGTCCCCCCCCCCCCCAGCTTTCCTCCATTTTTCATAGTTCCTTGCGTATGGTTGGGGCCTTGTGGACCTTTCTTCATCCAGTTTAGCATGTTCACTGATGTCATCCTTGTTTAGCTCATTCAGTCATACATGAGACTTAATAATAGCTTCTGATATTCCAGGAGACACAATTTCAAAACAAACTCCCTGATCTTGCATTTATAATCTTTCTGCCCCTTTCTCCGTAATGTTCCTGAGCTTTAGGTGTAGGAATATTCTGTAAATTTATCTATTGGAATCACATTCTGATTGGTTGTGGGTTTTGAAGTGGTCTCTGTCTGTTGCAAAGGTAGGGGAATTGGCTTCAGTTTGTGTCACGTTGACAAAAACTAACCCACAAAGCCAGAAAAGTGACACCTGACAGATAATTCTAGCAGTATATCAAAGGCTCATTGAAGTGGAGTCAGTGCCGTGTGCAATGGTCTTAGTTAGGAATGCTACTTCAGTGGCCAGGTGGGGAGGAGAGAGCAAGTTATGAGAGGAACTTAAAGAGCAAGACACCACTCACTGACACGCTTGCTAGAAGAGTAGCGAGGGGCCTGTGCATGGCCTTTCCTAAAGTCTTTGTCGGTTATGTGTTGGGTTGAGCTTCAGTATGAGAGCTGGCTCAGAGTCTGACTGGTTGGGTTGCCAAGAATATCACTCTAAGAGTCAGGCTTTCTACGGGACAATAGAGCTGGCTCAGGGAAGATAGTGACCCAACTATACTCGTTAAGTAAAAGTTTGTGGTATTATTTATCAGACGGTAGATTCATTCAAAAGAATGCACTCCAGGTGCTGGACACAGAATGACAAGCAGACAGACATGGTCTCTTCCATTGTAGAGCCTGCCATTCAGCAAAGGAAGATAAAAACAACAAGAAGAACAAACATGGAGAGCAGTTCATTCTGTGGAGTAAACAAACAGAAGAAGGGCCAGATTCCTCTCTGCATCTGATTCTGTCTGGGACACATGGGATGCTGTGATTGCGTTCTGCCTGTTTTGAAAGCCTCATTCCACACAGTGTATGCCATCACAGCCACAAGCACAAATGGAGCGTTTCTTATGGAAGCCCAGTCTGGTCATCATGGATTACAATGAGCCCTCAAGGAGAATAAATTCCATCTGTGGAAACAAGGTCAAACCCAAGAAAACACCAGTTTTATGTTCTCAGGGTTGCTTATGTGTCCTTCTGTCCCTGTACAAATTCAAAGAAAATTCAAGGAAAGAAGCAATGCATTTGTCTGTCTACCGAATGCCTATCTGGAGCTTGCCATTATACTGCCTTCTGTGAAGGTGAAGAGGGGACCCCGTGCTTGGGTGGTCCTATTCTGGCTGGGGCACGGTACGGCAACTACAAGGCTGTACCACTATTTTCCCAGTAGATGGCGCTCAAACAATCCTTTCGGTCTGTCCTTTCTCCTGAAGGAGGAGGGTTTCTTTCCTGTAGGGAAACTTTCCATTGAGTATCCTATACAATCTTAGCAGGAAAGGGGAAAGGCAGGTCAACACTGAGAGGCATCAGGCATTTGGCACCGAAGAGACTGAACAGCCCCTTAATTTGTAACTGTCCATACTGATGATAATATTAGCCCATCTCCTAACAATCTTAACAGTCAGTATGTGATCGTTTCATCCATTGCTAGTCAGGTTCTAGTCTCCAGGAGAGTGCCTGCATGCCTAATCCAGGGCCCAGAGAGCGCCATCACTTTCATCTTCCTGCCGGAGAAAGACAGTTTTGTGGGCTCAAAACCATCTATGCTGGGAACCATGGTGCTACGTAGCTAGAAGCAAGATCTACTTCGTTGTACTTTTCTCAACGTTTAAATTAGGATAATTTCAGGTCTACAGGGTTGAAAGAACTCTCTGTGTCCATGCTGTCTACCTGGATGCACCAATTATCATTTTACAAAATGTGAGATCATTTTCTTTCTTATACTACAAATATTAATATTTGGTGTTTTATAATGTTAGCGTAATCCTTCCTACATTTGTTTTCTTCTTGAGACAGGGTCTCAGGATGTAGCCCATGATGGCCTGGAAGTCTCTGTCTTTTTGCTTCATCCTTCCAAAGGCTGGAATGACAGCTGTATTTTATAATGCCTAATTTTTCTTTCTGAACCTCAGATTTGGCCCGTGAAGATTTTTGAAACCACCTCCACACACGGTTTTTGAGCACCTCTCCCCTTTTCAGTTCTTATAAGTAACTCAAGTTCACTTGCACTTCTCTCCCAGGTCCTGAAACCGGCCGCTTCTCTGTGACTCTGGGTTTCTTTCAGTGGGGGCACTCAGGGCTGTGACTAAGTGCTGGCTATTTGAGGTGCTAGTATCTATCGAAAGTCAAGAAAGTCAGAGCTCCTTAGACTGGAATGTTGGCTTCTTCTCTTTTTTTGATTCTTTGAGAATTTCACATCATAGTCCCCAATCAAATTTACTTCTCAGTCCTTCCATGTCTGTCCCCCATGGTGACCTCCCCCCAACAAGAACAAAACGAAATCCAATTTGTGTTGTCCATATACTTACTAGAACATGGTCAAACTCCCAGTGACCTACCCCTTAAAGAAAACTGAGACCTTTCCACCTGCCCCTCAACCAGAAGCCATCAACTGTGGGGAGCAACTCTCCAGCATCCTTATCAGATTTAAAAGATTTCTTTTGGTGGCTTCCTTTTTAGGCTGCTAACTTTTCGGGGACAGGATTGGAGTGTGAGTAGGGGTTGTCCCAGAAGCCTTGCATTTCCCTCTCTTTCAATTGTGTGTCTGCAGCCATCAAGATCACTGCCAAAGTAGCTTCCTTGCTCATTGATCTGGAGCTCAGATCATGGGCTTTCTTGTGGTTTCTGGTAATAGCATAGACCATGGACACAGCCCCTGGATGCAGTAGAACCCACACATGGCCCTCAGTGGCATCATGGACTGTAGTGACCCTTGGAGGAGGTCCAATCCAGAAAGTGAACCACCTTCATCTTGGGCCTCCATCATTGCCTAATGCCAGGGAGATCCTGCAGCTGTAGCATGCTCCAGGTCCGAGTCTGCCATCTGCATGAGCTCCAGGCTGCTGCATGCCATCCTGCTGGCTCTATGGGCATCGACCTGATCTACTGTCAACCTCAGCCCTCTCTTACACCTGCCACTGTCATTGCATCTACAGTTTTGCCTCTCTCCACAGTACGAGCACTGCTCTGCTCATTGCATCTACAGTTCTGCCCCTCTCCACAGTGTGAGCACTGCTCTGCTCTCCCATCTCCCCATCTCTATCGCACATCTGTTCGTTGTAGTGACACCCACTGTGCTCACATGTAGTGACCGGCCCGTGTGCTTACATGAAAAGCGTTGGCTTCCTAAATGGAGCCATCCTGATGACCTCCGGGACTGGTTTCTGGGATTCTTTTTTTTTTTTTTTTTTTGTGGTGGGAGGAGGTCAGATGTTTTGGTTCTCTTTTTAAATTTAATTTTCATTCTATATACTTATTGTACACCGTACTGTGTTACCTAAGGACAATTGCACACAATCGATACTGTACATTGAACATATTTTCTCCATAGCCCCACCCCCTCTTTCTCACCCCTCCCTTCCATTATTCCCCTTTCACTTCTACTTCCATGTCATAGATACATACGTGATTTTCATGTATTCATCTAAAATGTAAGAACCAACCATATTTTAGAGACAGCATATGATATTGGTCTTTCTCAGCCTGGCCTGGTTTGCTTAATATCATCATCTCCCGTTGTATTCGTTTTCTTGCAAATAGAGGCCACATTTCCTTATCCACTGCCATGCTGTTGGACACTCAGGTTGGTTCTGTAATGTAGACATTGTGAATAATGCTGCAATACATGTCAGTGTGCAAGGGCCTCTGTTATTTGTTGCCTTGGAGTCCTTCAGGGGAAGACCCAGGAATGATAGAACTGGTCATGTGGTTCTAACTTGGTGTTTTTGAGGAAACATCATAATAACGAGACTTTCTTATTTCCCCTCCAGTAGTGTGTATAGGTTTCATTTGGCTCACACCCTTGCCAATATTCATTGTGATTCTTTTTTTTTTTTTTTTTTAAAGTCACTGCTATTCTGATTAGGATGTGATGGAATCCTAATGTAGTTTTAATTTATATTTCTTTGACAGACAGTAAGCTTGAACATTTTTTCACAAGTTTATTGGCTATTTTTGTTTTATCTTTTGCAAACTGTCCATTTTATTAGCTCATTTATCGATTGGGTTGTTCAATTTCTTACTGTTTAATTTTTGAGTTCTTTGTATATTCTAGATAATAATCCTATCTCAGACACGTAGCTACTGAAGATTTTCCTACCATTCAGTAGACTTTTATCCACTTGATGATCTATTTACTTTGCTGTGTAAGAGTTTTTAATTTCACAAGGTCTTGTTTGTCAACTGTTGGCATTATTTCTTGAGTGACTTAAGTCTTGTTCAGAATGTCTTTGCCTGTTCTTCTAGTTTGAATCATTTCCCTACTTTCCGTAATACATTCAGAGTTTCAGGTCTTGCATTAAGATCTTCGATCCATTTGGAGTTGATTTTTATACAGGACGAGGGACATGGACCTAGTTTCATCTTAGAATGGTATTTACTTAACTTGGCCCTCAGGCTGTTCCTTGTTCACCCACACATGTGAGCTTCAGGAGGACCCGAAGCCATGAAGATGTTACTATGTGATATTGTAGCCCATACCACAGGGATCCCAAGGCTTCAACCCCTGAAGGATATTGAGGATCTAAGGAGGTTAGGAAAGCAAGACATATGAGAGGATTTATGGGAAGAGATTATGGCCCCCTAAGACATTTATCTTCTTACTTATGCTTTAGACAGAGGCAGAGGAGCAGATGAACTGGCTGTAAGCCATGCCCCCAAATGTTTAAAGGCTAGAGTATCTGTGATGATGTGTGTGCAGGCGAATACATGAGCCATATCCAGAAATGACTAAGAGAAAAATTTGAGATGGGAAGGATCAGAGGAAGAAGGATGGGAAGAAGGTCAGGGACAGAAACAAGGGATACAGGGATCTGTAAAAAGTTACAGATTTTCAAATCCCACTTTTAACGATTGTTCTTAAATGCTTTAACCTCCCTTGTAGCCCACCACCCACCAGAGGTAGTGGAAAAGAAAGGATACAGGGGGAAGTGAACCTGATTAGAAAGGTTCTTTGGAGCAACTCCTGTCTGTGTTGTCTGGAATTTGGCAGTTCACTTCACAGATTAGCAGCAGTAGCTCTATCCACTCGCAAACACTTCATAGATACACCGACAGTCTAGTTTGGTTAGTAACAGTGATGACATGACCCAGCAGACACAGCCAGGACCAGCCTCAGCTCAAGTCAGCAGGAGGGACCAGTAGGAACACCAGAAGTTCTCAGCTGTGCCTCTCTCAGAGAAGACTTGAGGCCCACAAGCATTGCACAGCTATCTGTACCAGCCAGCCAAGTTTGTCCCCATCACTCCCTAGAGTCCTATTTATGCCCTCCAAACATCACATGTCCTCCATGTGCCTTGCCTCAGCATTTGTCTTGCCTCAACAAGTATCTTGCCTCAGCATGTGCATCCAATCAGCCCCAGTGCTTGGAGTCCTGACAAAGCAGCTCAACTATGAAATGTAAGGCAGACCAGTACATGTGTGTTGTTAGCAAAAAATCCTTCATCACGTGTCTTTTCACATGTTTGCTTTAGCGGAACATCCTCTTTCCTGTGTCTGCTTCAGTGAAACATTCCATCATGAGACTGCCTTCATCTTTTACCTGTGTTTACTTCAGGAAAATACTCTTTCACGTGTTCGCCCCAGCAAAACACCATCCAACACAACTGGCTCTCCAAAGAACCCTTAAGTTTTCGCTTCAGGGATCACTCATTTAAAACCAGATCATCTTGCCACAGCTTTCTGTGTCCTGACTTTTCCAGGGAAAGAACAATGTGCAGTTGGGTCTACAATGAGGAGGGTATCGTGAAATGTCTAGCAGCCTGGACTTGGACCTGACAAATTTGTAAATCATGGTTTCTGCTTTATGAAAAAGAGAGAAAATAAAAATGGTCCTTAGAGAATTTGTGTGTGTGTGTGTGTGTGTGTGTGTGTGTAACGCTCAAACCAAGTGCTGTCTATAAATCTCTTAGTCTAAGAAATAGTACTCAATAAATAGTTAATGATTATGCTGGTTAGTTTTAGCTATCAGCTTGATACAACTTAGAATCACCTAGGTACAAAGTCTTAATGAGAAATTATTTAGATCAGGATGGCCTATAGGCACATCTGCAGAGGATTGTCTTGATTGTTAAGTGGTATAGGAAGACCTAGTCCATCATGGATAGCACCATTCTTTAGGCAGTGGGTCCTGAACAAAAGAAGAGAGGAGAAAGCTAGATAGCAAGCAAGTGTGCATGTGTGCATCACTTTTCTCTGCTTTTGTCTGTGGATGTGAACAGCTGCTCTAAGCTCCCGCCACTGTGACTTTCCTGATATGGTGCACTGTAACATGGAACAGTAAGCCAAACAAACCTTTCTCGTTTAAGTTCCTTTTTTGATAGGGTATTCTATCACACTGATAGAAATAAAACTAGAACAATAAAATTTTTATTAATAACCCAGAGCCACCATGTGAGTTGTTGCTTGTGAGTGCACACGTGTGTGCCTGTGTGTATGTATGTGTATTTGAATGGGCATAAATTAATATAAAAAATATATAGTAAAATAAAATTTCCTGAGAGGAAAAAAGGAGGATTCATGCCAGGGTAAGTGTTCTGTGGTAAACAGTACTTCATGTGTTCTGTCTAAGAAGTGTCTTGACATCAGGTAGTTTAAACGGCTGCAGACCACTGTCAAAGACTCATCAGCTACCGCTCAGTTTCTGAGAAGGAGGAGAGTGCATGAAAGACCTCTCTTCTCAAACAGGAAGAAGTCATTAGGTTAATAAGAACACAATGACAATTTTTTAAAGACCATCACATATCTGTGAATATAGAATCTGGAAGACTCCAGTCTTCCAGAGGAAGGATTTTTTTCCCCAGTTGAACAAGGATCCAGGATGCTTGGTCCCTGGGGCCAGCTGCTGAAGCTGGTGGAAGGCAGGGTACAGATGAAAGCTGTACCTGCCAGAGGAAAAACAGAAGCCAGGCTTTCTGTGATCCTATAAGCCAGCATGTTGGAGCAGAAATCTAAAACGAACACAAACTCTATCTGTTCTATGAAATGTAGTTTTGCCAGTTGACCAGAATTAGGTGAGACAGCAGGTCTCTATAGGGTGTTGCCACTGCAAATTCACAAATCTGTGGTCTCACAACATAATCCCATAGTGCCTTGGTCTTGTAGTCTGGAAAGTGATGTGAGCTGGAAAGAGGAAAATTTGTAAACATCAAAGAGATTTCATAGGGCTTCTGGTGCTTGGGTTTCAATTGCCCTCTGGTGGGATTCTAGCCTTAGTCCTGACCCAGATACTAACTCCTGACCTGATCGAGTCAAACTGAACCATCTTCATCTTACACAGTTAATAAAGGAGAATGCATTCATAATCAAAGGAAGTGATGTGCTATTTGTGTTTTCCTGTTGCAAAACAAAACTACAGCAAAGAGAACAATTAGCCGGGTGAAATAGTTTCTAGATGATCTAATTGTGAAATTTGCAGATTAGAAGTGTGAGTAACTTTAAATCAATCATATTAAAGGATCTATAAGAAAATGTTTCTCTTATGAACTAACATGAGAAATGTCAAGTGAGATTTAGAAAATTAAAGAACAAAGAGAGCATGTAAGAACTATAAACACAGTATTTGAAATTAACAACAACAAAAACATTAGGTGAAGGAAATCAAGAAGGAAGAATCAGAGAATTGAAAATAGGCCAACAAAAATCATCCAAACTGAAGTCTAGAGGCAATATACACAAAGTCCTCAATGTTAATTTTTAATTAGTGTATATTAGTTGTATAAAATACTGGTTTTCATTGTGATATTTTTATAAATACAAGAAGCGGGTTGGGGGGACTGGGTGGAGGGGAACAAAAGGGAGTAACGAGGGCTGAATACAGTTAATCCGGTTTTCTTTTCTACCTCCCTCCAGTTCCTGTCTTTTGGCTGGATTAGCAAGGTGACATAGTATGCATTTTTGGAGATGATCCTGGAGGTTTCAGAGAGGAAATATCTCCTGTCTCAGAGCGGTATATATTTTTCTTGCTAAACAGTTATTTTAACTGAAGGTATAACATATGTGGTCTAGGGAGAAGGGGCTTTAAAATGCTTTGATTGGGCATGGAGTTGTTGCATTATTTGATATAGTCTCCCATTTGGTTAACAATTCATGATGCACCAGCTTGATACAGAAATAATTCAATCAGTAGTTTTCATAAAGTATCAGGCTGACTGGGGTTTGGGGCCAAATCACAGCTTGGAAAGTCACTACTGGACTTCTAGTGTTCCTGATGAAGACAAGAGACCCAATCAACTCAAAGCCTTCTCTCGACACTTACAGTGAACTAGCCATTGTTCTAAATGCCTTCATGCACAGTCTCATTTAGTCTCCCTTACAGTCCTCATCAGAGCCATTTCATAGAGAAGGACACTACTGCACCCAGGTCAGAGAAGGGATGGAGTAGAGGAGGGACTGTTACTTAGCTGTAAGTGACTGGGCCAAGATAGGAATGTAGAAGCTTGGCACCGGAACCAACGGCATCTTCTCCAATGAACTACCCTTGGAGAACAGAGGCAGCTGACATCATGGCTCTGAGGGTCTGTCTGAGGACCTGGAAGTTGATGGTGGGATTACTGGGGTCACACAGAGAGTTCAGGCTTCTTTTCTGCCCCGACCTAGTGAGCTGGCAAATTAGCATGCCACCATTAGGTCTTGTCTCTGTCAGCTGTGTACTTGCTGGGTCTGCTGGGTTATAGCCAGTGTCATCATTTGTCTCATAGGATCTGGAATATGGGGAAGAACAAGAGTTTCCCTGGGAATGTTACACAGTAGTACAATAGTGTCTCTGATCCACACAGGACTCCATAGAAAGAATAAAATGATTGCCATTTACAGAGCATCTTTAGGAAGCAGGTACAGTGTTGGAAACCAGGGCTGGAGTTAGAACTCAGTTGGTTGAGTACCTGCTCAGCACAAGTAGATCTAGGTTTGATCCCCAGCAACACATATGCTATAGGCATTGAGATGTACCTACGAAATACCCTCACTTGGCAGGTAGAAATAGAAGGATCGGAAGTTCAAGGCCAGCCTCAGCCTTAGCTAAAATGTTCAAAAATAGCATGGACTACATGAGACTCTGTCTCAAAATAAATAAATCAGATCAAATCCTCCAAACAAGAAAATAATAGAAGACATGATGACAGGTACTACTGCTCTCATCTCCATTCATGAGAAACACCGGCTCAGTAATAGTGAACTCTCCTAGGGCTTGATCTGTTTTCGTACCGAGCCCTGCCTCTGGAGTCATTGAAAGTGGAAAGATAGGACCAATGCCTCTAAACAGTTTCTCTGAATCCTTTTTTCTCTAAGAGGGGAGATAAAGAAAAAAATCAAACCACTTCTCAGAAGTGCGTGTGTCTCTCTTGCCACCTACCCCCTAACGCTGGAGACCGTGAGACTTGTGTGAACGTTGAAGGTGTGCATTTCTGTGCAGAATCTTCCAGGTCTCTCACTAGTTTGAAAATTAAGGGAGAATTCTGTAAATGGAAGCAAGGTCTGTCTACTTATTCTGTTCATGTTGGAATATAAAAGAATAGGGGTGAGTCCAGGGTTTGGAAGACTTGGGGGATGGTCTGGACACACACACACACACACACACACACACATACACACACACACACACACGGACACACACACGGAGAGAAAGAGAGGGGGGAGAGACAGACAGACAGACAAACAGAGAGATAGAGACAGAGAAACAGAGACAAACAGAGACAGAGAGACAGACAGAGACAGACAGACAGACACACACACACACACACACACACACACACACACACACACGAGTATGCTTATGCTCAGTAAAACATCATTATGGAACCCAAGCACGCCTTCTGGGCCCTGAGCCTGCTTTGGTCTTTTAACTCAGGACCACCTGCCTGGTTGGCCAGTGGCACTTCCTTGGCAGAGACTCTGGCTCTATTCACCGTTCTGTCCTGGGCAGAGAGGTGTATTAGTTTGTCTCTGCACCCAGATCAGCCAACTCCAGGAGAGGTTGAAGTGGGAAGAGAGCAGGAGCCCCTAATGGGGGAAGGAGTGGGGTACCTTCTTCCCCCCCGCCCCCACACCTTCTCCAAGCACATTTCCAGAAAGAGGCCTCTTTGTCCATGGTTGGCTGGAAATTTCCTCCTCATGGAGCCAAATAGTCCCTCCCTTCAGAGTGAGAGGGAACAGCAGGCTGAAGAGCCCAGCCCCTGCTAATACTTTGTAATTCTGGCTACCTCTGGAGGACAGCTCTAGGGCAGGCACAAGTGAACCAGCCTACCCTGGGTGGGGCTGGGGGCTCCAAGCCCTCCAGAGTCTGCATGAAACCCTGGAGCTGTCCTAGCTTCACCAAGGAGACAAAGATGGGGAGGGCCTACAGACATAGGTTGTCTTATTCCACCTTCCACAAAGAGGAAAAGATGCAACCGGAAGCAGGCTGGCAGCCTTCAAGCTGCTTCTAACTTGGGGCTCCCAGCAGGAGATTTTTAGGGGAGCTGAAACTTAACACCTTGCAGGCTAGGAAGCTGCCAGGCTCTAGAGGGCTGAGACTATGCAGAAAAGCTTCTTTTTCTGTCTCTCACACCCAGGGTAGCACGTAGCACTTCCTTAGCCTTGCAACAGATGGGCAGATGTGGGCGAGAGAAAAAGTGAGGTGTGCAGGAAGAATGTGTGCTCCTGGTGGGAGACACTTCACGTGTGGTACTCTGGAAGAGAAGGAAAGGTTTTCCTGCTTCCTGATGCAGGGAGAGAGGCTTAGATAAGAAAGTCCCTAAGGGAGAACAATGTCTCATTCAAGACAACTAGACAGATCCACATTCAAATCCCTGCTCTGCTACCCAGTAGTAACTGCTGATTTTCACTGATTTGTCTGTTACCACTTCCATGTATAATCTGTCTGAAACCTCACAAACCATATGGCCTAAGTACTGCTTTATTCACATGGGACTGAGGTTGATTGATGTTTGGAGAGGTGAAGTAACCTGTCCAAACCTGCACAGCTAGTGAAGCTAAAGCTGAGCCTCAAGGACAGTTAGACTTTGACATTTCTGTCCTCATTCAGAGCCGTGCATGGTCCTCTGTTGGCCATCAGATCTTGGAAGCATTACCCTCTTATCCTCAGTATTCAACGCCTAGGCAATGGGAAGATGAATGTTTATCATGAGAGTGAAATGAAATAAGCCTGGTATAGCTTTAAGCTAGAGCCTGACTTACAACCACATCATCCTTCCTTCCGTCAGTGAGCGTTCCAGGTACTGTTCTCGCTGTACAAGCTAGCAAGGCCCCAGCTCTACCAAAGTAGGTCAGCTTTGTGGCATGTGTTATACAGAAGACGGAACATGATGGAGTTAGACTGTAGAGGGGGAGGGGGCATTTCCATGGGTAGCTGGAGAAGGGCTTTTTGAATAAAGTGGTGGCTGAGGCTACTTTGGCAGGGGAAGGGAGACCACGAGCTTCTTAGGTTGAACTTGAAGCAAGCTCAAGGCCTGGCATTAGGAAGGTTGGTGTGGCTAGAGCAGAATGGGTAGGCAGATGGTTGGGATTAAGAGGTGACATCACACAGTCAACAAAGCAAGGCTGTGGATGTCACTGTGTTGTGTGACTTTCCCTGGGGAGATGTGAACAAATGTCTGTCCACTCCAGCTAGGGCACAGATGAGTCAGTGAGTTTGCCTGGGTTACTTATAGAAGGCGTACATATGTGGAATTATTTATAGGGTTTGGATGACTGACTCAAAGACAGCTGCATCATCAAAATCAAATCAAATCAAAATTAAATATAAAATAAATAAAGTTCCTAAAATAGCCAAACATGTGCTGCACAAATTGTAGTCAGCGCAACCTATCAGAGAGTCTCCTCTGCCCAGCAACTGTTAGGACTTCTATAACATTGGAGAGGGGCCTTGTAAGCTTCTGGAGCATCCTCGGCTTTGTAAGGTTCATTAACTTTTTGCATCGTACATGTTTCCTTTTCTTCATTAGTCTTATCATCCTCCTCTTCTTTCCAGATGAGATGTCAATGCTGCACAACACATGAGAAGATGCTCACCCGGGATCACCCTTGATGAGCTAAATCAAGAGTGAAACCATCTGACGTTTTTTGTTTTTGTTTTTCTTTGTTTATATTTGTACGTTTTTTTCATTTAAGATAATAAGGACAGGTCTGACAGCTATGTGGAGAATAGAATGCTGGTGTTACGGATGTACGCAGGACACCGTGAAGGAGACTGAGCCTTCACAGGAGTCTACAACTTTTCATGGTGGAGCAGGGTAGTACTACACATCTCAGTGAAGAGACAAATTAGACATCTTAGTCTTGGACCTCCCCTTTGTCAAAAGTTGGGTTTAGGCTCTTTTCCTAAGACCACATCCTTATTTCTACTGTGGTCCGACCATGGATGAGTACCTACTGATATTACCATTTTTCTTAATAGCTTTGGGATTAGCTTTTCAGATTGGGATTGGCTTTGGGATTGGCTCTGGAATGGACCTACTGTATGTCTAGAGTTTATGATACCTTGATTTCTGTATAGAATGGGAATAGATAACTTTCCCCTATGATGGTCTAGATAGTAAGTAAGTATTTTCATTTGTTGAAATCTGACTATCTTTAGTGATTTCTTAACTCTGCTACTATTGTGAATTTGACTGAAGAGCCAAATATAGTACACCAGTAGGTGGTCATGGTTGTGGGCAAGAAAACGTTGTTGTTGTTGTCTTTTCATAATGTTTTATTTTGTAACTTGGGCTATCCTTAAATGTAGACTCTTCCTGCCTCAGCCTCCCTGTGTACTGGGATTACAGGTGTGCACCCCCACACCCAGCCCATGAGACTTCACTTATAGAAACAGGGAATAGGCTCTATTTGGCTCATTGGGTCACACTTTGGCAAGATCAGATAAAGAAAATCATTTATTTATATTATTCCTATGATTTTTCTATAAAATCAACTGAAATGTTTATCACAAATCATCTTTCAAAAACAGGGTATATCTTAACACTACACTTAACATGGAGCTCAAAGAACATCTCTCATAAGGACTTCCAAACCCTAACCTTAGTGGTGCCTCTTAAAGAAGTTTATGAGACCAGAGAAGCAGGCAGTGGGATGCTTCTGGCTCTTGCTTCTGCTTTAGCCAGGAACTTGCTTTTTATCCACAGTTTGCAATTTTTCATTGGTAGACCTAATGAGAGCTTGAACAAGTGGACTTGGGGGTACAAAAAGGTGAAAATTATTAATCTAGTTCACTTGATGGGAAATCATTTGTCTTTTCTAGTGCTGTGCTTTAAAGAAGAATTTATTACGTAGTTTGTCACAGAACAAATCCATAACTGGTTACAGAGTATGCAAACACATACGTGGTCCAACAAGGTGGGAAGGGGACAGAAGAGATGCGGATAGTCTGAATTTTCTGCAGGAGGTGGCGGGAGGATGAGTGGAGACATAGAAAGGCAGCAGATAGGGTGGTGTGGACTTTACATCAGACGGAGCTCAGCCTTAGTCTCTCAGTGGAGAGACTGGAAAACAGGGATGTAACGCCCTATCCCACATGACTAAGTGGAATAAATGGATTAAATTATGCAATTTTCCTAGGTTGAGACCTATTAACATCCTTCTTCCTTTTGTCCTTTCATTTTGTGACTTTTTGTGTCCTTTTATAAATGTGAGTAAAGCACACTTCCCCCATCCTTCTTCTGTGGACCTCATTATCTGTGTCTCGATTTTTTTCTTCTTTTTCAGGATGTGGCCAGGTTCTTCAAGCTTCGAAGGGTCAGATCTTGTTGGAGAGCTATCCCTTAAATGCTCACTGTGAATGGACCATTCATGCCAGACCTGGGTTTATCATCCAGCTGAGGTAAGGGTCTGGGCCTGGATAGAAGGCGTATGAGCCTATAAAGACACTGGTGGGATGGAGGGTCCTGTGTCCCAGCGACCAGGGATGAGATACGGACACATTCCCCCTCTACTATAGTTTTGCCTCCTAGAAGCACTTCTCCTTTTCCTTCCCAGGGGAGTGGATAATTCCATCACTCACAGGATTTCTGAGAATGTTGTTTTCCTCTAACCAGTGGTGAGGGAGGGGAGAGGAGATTAAAACCCCTGGTCCTCTGAGATTTTAGTATTTTTCCAAGTGAACCAGTTCATGCCAGTGTTGCCTCATGCTGTCTAGCTTCTTAGATGGCTTCCTGCCCTTCAAGAGGAGCAATAAGGTATCAAAAACTGAAAAGGAGAAGCAAACTAGATCCCCTCCTAAATCCTTCCTAGAACCTGATTCTTCGTATCTGGTGTCCCCTCAACCTGAGGATCTGGGCTTGGGAACAGGCTCAGTGATTGTGCTTTCCTAGAGGATAGCTGGTCCAAGGAGCCAGTGAGAGCCCACAGTCTTCCTGATTAATGGGCTCTGAACTGGGTCTGTGGGGATGAGAAAGCAGGTGCTAAATACTACAAGTTAATATTTCAGTAGTTCAGGGACCAAGACAAATGGTTATTTCAGAGCCTCTAAGGGTGTCTCCAAGTCTCAGGGCATAAAAATAAACCTCTCCTAAAATTAAATATGAGATCTAGAAATGTGTCAGCTATTCAGGAGTCCCAGAGAAGCACAGAATCATGGTATCTTTTTCTACTTATTTAAATATGGGCCTCTTGGCCAGGGACAGCTGAGAGAGTGGCGTCATTTGGAGGCATATGTAGAATGTTTCTCCCAAAGCTCATCCCCAGGACTCCATTTACAGCACCTACTAGAGCCACACTGCTATGCAAGTCTGTCTTCCTGCCTATAAAATAATCTCAAGGCCACCCACAAACCTTTGTGTCCACTGTCACTATTTTACCACAAGTATCACCAGTTCTCCCAGTGATGGGTCCTGGATCCTGCCTAGTCATCCTGCTTCAACTTTGACCAATGCTCTACCATTTCCCTCCATTTAGAGTAGCTACCGTGTTCTTTATACATTGGAAATCTGGCCGTCATCCCCTTGTTGAAATCTGCCAGCGCCCAACTACTAGACTTACAAGAGAACTGGAGCTCACCGGAATGCAGGATAAAACTCTGGTTCCTATGGTTCATGTCTGGGCTCACTGTTCCTCCCTTCACACATAGCCTTGCAGTAGTCTTGACTTTCTTCCAGGTCCTCATACATTACCACAGTCATTACCACAACCAAGACTTCTCCACTTAGAGATTCTCCTCCCTAGACCACACTTGCTCATGACCATCATGAGTCTGACTCTGTTACAATACTTGAATTAGGCTCAGGAATCAGGCTCTCAGAAAGGCCATACATGACAGTAGACATTTTCTTCTCCATCTGAGTTGATTTCTACTCTTATCCAGTGTATTGGACACAAGTGACATGTCTCTTTCTTTATCATCTGTTTTCTATATTGAGCATCTCCGTGAAGCCATCATCTGACCTTGAACTCATCCCCAGACTAGACCTGGACCCACCTGCTCCTTCTGTCATCCTTTCCCCATGCAGGTTTAGCATGTTGAGCCTGGAGTTTGACTACATGTGCCAGTATGACTACGTGGAGGTCCGTGACGGGGATAACAGAGACAGCCCTATTATCAAGCGTTTCTGTGGCAACGAGAGGCCAGCTCCCATCAGGAGCACTGGCTCTTCACTCCATGTCCTTTTCCATTCTGATGGCTCCAAGAACTTCGATGGCTTCCACGCTGTCTTTGAGGAGATCACAGGTAAAGAGCACAGAGACAAATTTAGCCGTGGATGGTTTGCTTCATAAAAGCACCATTTTATGTCTCTTTGCTCATCTTTATTCAAAGTCAGGGTACGCAACTCTCAGAAGCAGCTTGCACAGTGAAGAGAGAAGAGGAACGATTAGGACTTTTCCTTTTTCCCTTCACCAAAGCTCATCCAAAACTGGAAGTAGGAATTATGCCTCTTTCTCTCATACAGAGGAGATGGCTGGAGCCCAGAAGGGCTGTGCGGTATACTGAGGGCCCCTCAGGTATGAAGGTGGAGCCTAGGATTTTTTTATTAAAGCTTTGAACTCTAGCAATCATGTGAAGAGGATGCTCATGGAAGCTTTGTGACCCAAGCTTCATGACTTTGAAAAGACTCTTCTGTTTTTGTGAGTCTCAGTTTTCTAAGAAATACTAAAAGAAAAAAAAAAAGATAGGCTAATCTGTCACAATTTAAATACTCAATAACTGCCTAAACCAGGAGTCTTAAACAGGTATCAAAAGTCATAAGTACCAGCCCATCCTCCAGGAGTAACTCCCACTTGTGTTCAGGCAGTCCTCATTAAACTCAGTAGGTCACAAAAATAAACAAAACTAGACATGAAAGTAAAGGGGGATTAGTAAGACTAGGAGGGGCGGGAAAGGCTAACAAGGGTTAAAGATTATCCAAATGCGTTATATCCATGTGTGGAATTGTCCAAAAGTAAGGATTTAACAATATTTATTTGGGGCTGCAGAGATGGCTCAGTGGTTAAGAACACTGACTGCTCTTCCAGAGGTCCTGAGTTCAATTCCCAGCAACCATATGGTGGTTCACAACCATCTGTAATGGGATCCGATGCCTTCTTTGGGAGTGTCTAAAGACAGCAACAGTATACTCATATATATTCAATAAATAAATAAATAAATCTTTAAAAAAATTTTAAACTATTTATTTTATGTGTATGGGTGTTTGGTCTACATGCTTGTGCACGGTGTTCATGCCTGGTGCCAGAAGAGGGCATCAGATCACCTGGGCGTGGAGTTACAGACAGTTGTGAACTGTCATGTGGGTGCTAGAAATTGAACCTGGGTCCTCTGGAAGAGCAACCAGTTCTCTGAACCTCTAAGTCATCTCTCCAGGCCCAAAAAAAAAAAACAAATCTTAAACTACAGTACTAAATGTCATTTACTGATTACTGCAAGATCAACTTCTATCCTGTCCTCTCTGCTCCTGTCTGGAGGTAGGATTTGACCTTCTGAACAAAACGCTGAGTTCCAAGGAATAACTTCGGCTCTTCTTATTGTGAGTCTGGATTGCTCATGTTTCCATAACAAGCGTCTGCTTTAAGGTAAAAGCAACTGAGCTAGAGTAGTGAGAGTAAAATGTAATAAATGTGAAAAAGTAGAGAGAGAAATGGCAGTCTGGTTACCCAGAAGGCCTTGGGAGGGAGATCTAATATGAGAGTCTCACGGAAGAAAGAGGTAAGAGGTTAGGGTTAGGGTTTCTTCAGCTATGCCCTTCCACCAAGACCAGCATCCTGGCTGCCTAGTCTTCCCTTCCTTGAAGATGATTTTCACAGCAGCCCTGCACAGTTGTATCTGATTGAGTGTCTGGTGCCTTCCCATGCCATGTCCCATGGTGCTGTGCAAGGAAAGATGCTTTACTGCTGGAATGGAGGATGGGCAGCCTGTGGCTAGGCCCTCATTCAATAATGGCACCCTCAAAATAGACGGAGGAGACACAGCGGGAAGCATCTGTGGAGATTTGGAACAAGCAGCCAGAGCTGGCTGTCAAGGTAGCCAGTGTGGAAAGTGGCACACTGTGGCTGAAGAAGCATCTTCCACCTCTGAGGAGCACTGGCAAACAGCAGACAGTATCAGCTCTTGTCTTTCGAGCACTCCCAACTGTCTGCTTATCCTCCAGTGATCCCCTCTGGCTAAGGTCACATGCCCCAAACCCGCACTATCCTGCAGTCACCTTCTCTCTCCTCTGCTACCTTTCTCCTTCCCTGTTGAACTATGTCTTTTTCCTTTTGGTGACTTCCCTGCAGCTCTTCTTTTGTCTACAATAAGCTAACTTCATTATGCTTCAGGTTTAAGTCATTGTCTACTTCTCCTTTCTACAGCCTTGATCTTGTAAAGTCCTGTGTATCTCTGTATTTCTCCAGGGCCCTCATTCCTATTTCATTGAACGGAGTCAAGGGATATAAGCATAAATGAATTAGGAATGAAAGCTAACACAAACACTAATGTTTCTCATTAGCTTTTGCAGGAAAAAAAATGTCCCTAAGATGCTCAGTAAACCACAGGTTCTGAGCTTTATTAAGATTTGGAAAAACTGAATGTTATGTGTATTCTTAGAACTTCTTGTGCACAGTAGCCATTGAACTAAAAAGTTGTGTAGTAAAGAAATCCGAGCCATTGCCTATTGAGTCTTGGGGAGTCTAAAATAAATCCCATTTGGTTCTGGCTTAGTGAAGCAGTGAGTTATTAGGGCTTCTTGCAGGAACACTGGTGAGGGGCTCCTTACAGGAGCAGCACCACTCAGGTAACATCTGCCAGCATGAGTGATGGTTCTCAAAGGCTACATCACTGGAGTGGCCTTTGCACTTTGCAGGCAGCTACACTACGGAAGATTTTCTTATTCTCCAGCATTTGTTTGCTAGTTGTATAGCCTGGAGGAGGAACCTACTGAATTCCTGTGGGAGAGATCCTTCATGATGCTGCGTTGACCAGTGCAATGTTCCTGTGGGTTCGCCTTATGTTTCTCCAACCACATGTGGGTATCTTGAGCACTTTTGGGTACTTCAGACATGTCAAACAGTATCAGCATCACTTGGCATTTAAGAGCTATGTGTTTTCTGCATTCTAAAACCACAGCAGCATGAATTCAGTAAAAGGTACAAAAACATCATAAGAAGTTGGGGAAAACGTGTTGGTTCAGATTACAGGCTTGGGGAGGTGGATTCACTATTGGTGGTGCCACTGATGGATACCTTTCTATTTCAGCGTGTTCCTCATCTCCTTGTTTTCATGATGGCACATGCCTCCTTGACACAAATGGATCTTTCAAGTGTGCCTGCCTGGCTGGCTATACTGGGCATCGCTGTGAAAACCGTGAGTACACTTACTGGTAGGATTTAAGGTGTTAGTGGGGTGCAAAGGGATTTGGGGGCTCACAACACTGTGGTTTCTTGGTGGCCTCAGTGGTCTGTCTGAGATGGCACATCATGTGGGCATCTGGGTTGTAGTTGTTGTCTTCAAGGGGGGTATGTGTGTGTATGCACATGTACACACGTGTGACTGTGGAGAACAGAGTTTGATGTTGGGTGTTTTCCTCGGTCCCTCTTCTCCTTGTTTTTATCCACTGGATCTGGGACTCATTGATTGACTGGTCTGGCTAGACAGCAAGACCATATTCCTGCTTGGTTCTCACAGTGCTGGCACTGCAGATGTGTACTGTCATGATGACTTTTAAAGAAATGGATGCTAAGAATGTAAGTTCAGGTCATTATGCCTGTAGAGCAAGCGTTCACTCACTGAGCCATCCCCCAGTCCCAGAAGCCATGTTCCCTTCCCCTCCCTCTCTTTCCTTCTCTTCATATTTGCCTCTTTTTTGGTTTGGGTGCTAGGGACTGAACTCAGGGTTTCATGCATGCTAACCACGTGTCTTTCCAGAAAGGTACAATTTTAGTCCTTGTGTCATGTCTTGGCTCAATCGTTCAATCACTAGATCTTTGGTTTATTTGGACTGTCAAAAGCAGAGTAATAACAGTCCCCAGTTACCTGAGGCCCTCCAAATAATAGAAGCCAGGAGAAACCAACTCCAAAAAAAAAATGATGCACACCAAAAATAATGGAGGGGGTGGCAAACATAATTCTCTTTTGATACTAGATTTGAAATTTTGCCAGAGGAGAGAGAAACTTGAACCCACTGAGATTAAGCATACATTTAGCAGGGCATGTCCTTTGCTTTGGGAAGTATCATGTGTACCATGGCACCACAACTGCCCAGCCCTGCTGTGTGGTGCTGAGGACCATGCCACTGGCAAAGAAGAACTTTACTGTCATGACCAGAAATTATTTGTTATAGTGTCTGGTGACCAAAATGTGTATAATGTGTGTTCTAGAAGAAATTTGAGACCAAAAATTAGTGACACGGTTGACAGCTATAAAAACATGCAGAGTGAGAGGAGCAGAGCAAGAAGGGAGGCTTAAGGACAAGCAGAAGAGGAGGAGGAGGATGTCCTAGGCAGGGCTCCTCAGAACATGTCCAGAGATGGGATGTGTGTGAGTAAGCCTGTAAGGACAAGCTCCCCAGAGGTGCTGTTATGGATTGGGAGAACTAGCGTAGACATGGAAAGAAGTCAAGCGAAAAGCAATTTCAAGAAAAATCTGAGGCCCAGTGCTTGGTGATAGTGAAACAGGAAATATCAGGCAAGGATACTGGGCTCTACTAGCCATGTAGCAATTAGTCAGTAGCCAAGGCTACCTGCCCTAGGGAAGGAGGGAAATGTGACTTCGACATGCTGCCTCAGCTTAACTGTCAACTTGACAAAGCCTAGAACCTCCTGAGAAGAGAGTCTCGGTGGAGGGATTACCTACAACAGACAGCCCTATGGGCATGTCTGTGGGGGATTGTTTGCATTGTTAATCCATGTAGCAGGACCCAGCCTACTATGCTTGGCACCAGTTTCTGGGCTGGTGTTCCTGGGCTAACTAGGAAAGCTAGTTAAGCATGAGGCTGCAAATGAGCCAACAGGTAGCCTTCTTCCATGGTTTCTGATGAACTTCCTTGGATGAAGTGAGTTTACTTTCAGGTTCCTGACTTGAGTTCCTGTCTTGACTTCCCTCTGTGGTGCACTGTGACCAGAAAAGTGCAAGAGAGTTAAATGCTTTCCTCCCTAAGTTATTTTTGGTCAGAGTGCTTTATTCCAGCAACAGGAAGGAAGCCAGAACATATGCCTACCTTCCTGAGCAGATATGCATTTACAGGAACCCAGGATCAGCTTCCTGCAATCATGCAGGTCACACAATTCAATGGGGGAACATCAGAACTGGAGGAAGGGCTTCAAGGGCAGAGAACCAGCAGTGCCTGCTCTAGTCATTCCTAACCAGCACACACATGTCCTGTCCTCTGCTGTCTGAAAAGTTGATGTGTTTTTCAGGTAAATGATTACTAGCATTCCTTATAAACAGTACAGATGGGAAATGCAGTTTGAACAGTTCGTTCTCTGAGCATGCCACTGTGTCCTACCAAAAACCCTAGTTTGGCACAGCTGGCTTGAATGTCACTGTGTAAGAGGCTTAGAAAATGATGTTGGGACTCATGGACCCTCCCTCTTTTGAGGCTTCTGTGTTATATATGGCAGATGAGAGGAGTGGGGCTCCTTCCTTGTTTCAAGGATTTGTATATACAGTCTAGATTCTCCACAACAGCCAACTCAGATTCAGAAGGGGAAATGAAGAAAAGGAAGGCTTCATTTTTGAATGACTAGCTAGAGTTTGGTAAATAGAGGTAACACCAGGAAAAAGCAAAACATGACCATATAAGCCAGAGAAGCCTTTAAAAAACTGTTTCAAATCAGGAGAAAAAAAAAGTAAATTGTTCCATAAGTTATGACTAAAGTATGCATGGGTAGCTTGTGAGTCAAAACTGGATGTCTCAGTAAAGTTATTCTATCAGAGGAAAAACAAGACTCATGAGATAATATTGTAGCATAAAGCACATGTATTGTCTTGATTTATAAATGGTCTCAAATCACTTTAAATACCAGGCAAGGCTGGGATGTAGCTCTGTGATGTTGTGTTTGCCTAGTTGTGTGCAAGGTTTGGGGATGGATCCCCAGCATTGCTAACAATAGAGCCACACATAAATAAAGCAAGTAAGCCAACCACCACCACTTAGGGAGATGGTCAAAGGAAATTAATACTCCATTTCCAGTTTTCAAAATAAAGTTCAGAAACTGTAACCCCCACCCCCACTCCCACTACTGTGTAGTTGCAGCTGGGTGACGAGCTGAGTGTGGAGCTCATCTGCCCCTTGCTAACATCAGTATGGGAAGTTAAATTTTTATTATTTTCAATAAAATCCAGTTCTGTTTTTCCTGATAGGATGTTCAGGGTGAATTCTAACTCACTCAGTTGAGGAGACATCACAGAAATCCAGCCAAGGCAGGATACTTTGCTATTTCTGACCAGATCTTAGGCACTGTTTGCTCATGGCAGTCTGTGCATGAGGAGAGCTAGATCGATGGTGGTAGCACTTCTGTTTTCCCTCTGAGGATATCAATGGGTTGGAACCATCTCCCCAGAGGGAATTCTTTCAAAACCAACAAGAAATGCAAGCATTTGGAGAATCTCCAAGCTCAAATACCCAAATTGAACCAGAAACTTGTTTTTAAAAGCGGCTTCACGGATCCCCAAAGCCAGCATGCACAACAGTCCTGTCCTTTGTGGATGTGTCTTTAAACCTGGTGCCCAGCAAATTCAGAGCAAGGAGGCAGAGTCACATATTTCTCCCATAGTTTGTGTTATCTCAGATGCAGCTCTTACCATGTAATGTGATGAGAGTCCAAGTGATTGATAACCTCTGGCCAACACCGAGTCCTTTCCCCTAAATAAGGTTCATCTATGCCGCCATTCCGAACACAGTCATTAGTCATTTTCTCATCTTTTATGTCTATGATTGGGAGTGGAATAAGAATAGATTTTCTACCTAACACCAGAAGAAACATGGATGTAAAATGTCAAATGGGGGCTTAAGGGGTTGCTCCATGGGTAAAGTGTTTGCTGCCCAAGTGCAAGGACCTCAGTTCAAACCCCCAGAACTCACATAAAGCCAGATGCATTAGTGTGTACTTCTGTAATCTCTGTGCTCCTGCGGAGACATTGGAGGTAGAGACAGAAGAATTCCTGGAAGCAGAACAACTACTGAAGCTTGTCCTTTGTTTTCTACACATGTATCCATAACCTGTGTATCCATAACATTAATATACTCAAATATATGCACACTTACATACATGCATACATACATACATCATACACATTTATTTTTAAGTAGTTGAACAGTATAACAAGTATAAAATAAAAATAGAACTTTTTCCTCAGCCATCTTTGTTTGCAGAGGAACCACTTTGAGAAACACTAGGTCTGTCTTTCTCAGAATTTTTCTAAGATATGCAAAGATAAGTTGATTATCTAATTCATCCTTTAAACCAGTGATTCTCAACTGGGGTGAAGTTGCCCTCCATCTTCACACATAGATGGCATGTGTCAACTTTGGAAGAAGGTAACTTGGTTGCAATCTGTGGGCAGAGGGAGCTGCTGAGCATCTTTCAAGACACAGGAAACACACTGCTGCTGTTATCCTGCCCCAATGTCAGCAGTAACAAGGTGGGGAGACCCTATTTTAAACAAACGTAGACTAAAGCACACATATGAACTTCCAATGTGTTGTCAATGTCCATGTTATAGACGTTTTCCAAGACAAAATGATTGCTGACTATTCTATGTTGAATATGAAAATATGTATTCATTTAATTTCTTAGATGGAGTTAATATTGTTCTAAATATTTGGTTATGACGAAGAGGGCTGCAATCCATATCCTTACGTTTATTGTGTTGTTCACATGTGAACTGAATTTCCAGATGCTGTACTGTTTGTTCAGAGAGCATACATAATTATATTTTTGAGAGACATTGCCAAAAGGGCACTAGAAGATTTGCTTTTAGCCAATCTGATATCATCTAGGGTTGTAGGAATGGGCTCCTTTTCTCTGCTGATTAAAGGATTAAAAGGCAGAAGTTTGAAAGTCAAGCAAAGCCAATATTTATTCAAAGAGGACAATTTTATTAGAGTTTGAAAGAAAAATTCCAGATCAGTCAAGCTGTAACTCTCAGGGAAAGAATGGAGAAGAGAAAGAAAGAAAGAAAGAAAGAAAGAAAGAAAAAGAAAGGAAAAGAAAAGAAGAGAAAAAAGAAAAGAAGCTATACCGTTTGAGTAAAGCCAGCACAGAGGGCAGCCATGTGGCAGCCTACACATGGGACAGAGTGGAGTCAGAGGGAGAATGAAGTCCAGAGTGCTAGGGAAGGCATGGTTGGAAAGGGCACTGAAGAGAAAGTTAGGCTTTGTGAGTGATTCAGAAAAACAGGCAGACTGTGTGCTCATTAACAGAGTATGCTAGGGGGCAGGAATTCTGGGAAGGAAAAGTATGGACACTCATTAAAGGGGTAATTGTTCTATTTCCTTAGCCTGATTTAAAGTAAGCCTGCCTCTAGGAGAGGTGCTGCCTTCCGGAGAGATGGTCCTTAGCCAGGTGATTGACCAATCCATCAGGATTAATTCTTTTATACTTGGGTTAGCTTGGAATGTTGGGGCTCCCAGCCTGATATTTCATTGCCTCGGCCATAAGTAACTAGTTTTTCCCTTAATGGGCCTTCACCACCGTTGCATCAAATCTACAGGATAAGCCCTAGTGCAGCCACCGCTCTTCAAAATAAGAACTGGGACTTGTATTTCAGAAACTAGGCGCTGTTCTCATCAGACTGGAAATGGATTCCTACTCAAAGGAACCCATCAGTCGGAGGAGAGAGTTCCTGATTAGATTCATGAGGTTTGACTTCATTCCAGCGGTCAGGAGGATGCAAAAGCCCCCCACAGAACAGCCTGTGGATGTTACCCTCCCAGACTCACCTTCCTTAAATCTTTCCCCAAGATGGCAATCTTCCCCCTACTCTCCAGTGACCTCAGAAACCTAACTAGGGGGAACAGCCCCTCCTCAGCCTTCAGGCCCCAGCTAGCCTCCTGCCAACCCTCAGCGACCTCCAGGATCCCTGGGCCACCGTGTGAGAAACCGAGGCCCTTTCTTTCCTCTGAGGGTTCCTGTTTCATTGTATGGAACACAAGGACTAAGCAAGTCTTCTAGTAAATGGTCATAATCTTGTTTTGAAAGAGTAGAGAGTGAGAGATTCATCGCCTGCTCCAATTTCCATGTTGCCTTTGTTCCTCTGGCCCAGTTGACAGAGCTGGGCTCTCCCTCTGCATCCTAATGAAGTCCAATGAAATGGGCTAAATCTTCAGTCACAATGCTCACACTGCAAGCTCTGACGCTCCTTGGAACAAAACGAATCGGTCCTCCCCAATTAAAGTAAAACGGTGAATCTGGACTCGTTGGGGGTTTTGGAGTCTCAGAAGGTTTCCCACCGGTCTGTCCCAAGGACCAGGGAGAAAGAGCAGGATGAGAGGTCCACTTTATTCCTCAGCTTCAAAGCAGCAGCCCGAGTTTCTCATCAGAATGAGCCATTGGGAACTTTGGGAGGGTCCATGGAAACAAGAATGCTGACGCAAAGAGACCCCTAGTAGGCAGCAGCCAAGAGTCCCATCATAGATGGGTAAATGAATGTGGTAGGACTATCCAGAATGAATGTGGTAAGCTACCCAGAGACCTGGCTGGTGGGGCAACTTAAAAATGGAATCACCACCTTTTTCTCAATTCCAAAGACTTCTCTTATCCTGAACATATGGGAAACAGGTACATCTCTGTCTAATGGGAGATGGGGTGCACCAGGGTGAAGGTCTAAGGTGAATGACTTTGGATAGACTGTGAGTCTCCATTTCCCAGCCTTGAATGAGTGATTTAAACATGTATGAGCCTCCATTTTCCCAGTTAGAAACTCTAGAAAGATAATGGTGGGTTACTGTGGGGATTAGTAACCCATGGGAGACAGAGTTGAGTATTAGGAGCAATTATTTCCAAATTATTATTAACACCTCCTTTTAACTAAAATGCCATTTAAAATTTAATATAAAGTTACAGTGAATAAATCACTAAAATATTCCACATTATTTATAATGATGAGTAATGACAGCAATGTAAATGGTACCTTAGGATAGAATCTTACTAAGATTTGGTACATGAAGGAAAGAATGACTCTATTTTAGACCTTTCCTTTTTTTGTTTTATAATAATCTAATATCATTTTATTTTTAAATCACATGTTCTCCTTGCCTACATACCTAAAAGATTTATTTTAATTTTTTATTGAAAATAGATTCTTCTTTCATTTAATACATCCTAAGCACAGTTTGCCCTCCCTCCTCTCCTCCCTCTTAATATATAATTAATTGACTACTATGTGATATTTCTATACATGCATAGATAGATCATTGATCATTTGTTCATTATGGCTATCTACTCTGCAGCCCTTTCCTTCCTGTCTCTTGTTTCGTGTAGGGTAAAGTTCTGGAGAGTTCATGTGATGGGGAGAGTGTTTTGTTAGTCAGAGGTTAGCAAACAGTGTTCCCCCAAACCCTGGGGATACAGGCGACAGCATAGAAATTACCCACTAGCTGAACTGCTCCCACAAACATGGGACAGAGCAAACCATGTAGGAAGGGCCATCTGCTGTAGGGCTGGCTGCTCGGGCTCTGTGTCCATCTGCCTGTTCCTTGTCGCCCTTTTGGCTTTTGTTTTGGGCAGATGAGGCAGGACTTAATGCAGGAGCAGATTTTATGTAGGTCCTGGGTTAAGAGGTAATCCATTAGAGCTGGGATGGGCTGCATGCCAGAGAGTGGGGGCACCAAAGAATTAACCTGAAATGGAGACAAATATTTTTGTAGCCACAGCCCCAGATGAACTCCAGCCCTACACGTAGGCCACAAAACTCCTTCTAAAAGATTTGCCTTTGAGAACAGTCTTTTCCTGATCCCTACCAACTTCAAAAGGTAAAAGCTTCATCATTGTAGATTCCAAGGCATTCTTGTTGGTATCCATGTGCTAAAAACAACAGTTTTTCCTGAGATAGGGTCTCAGTATGTCACCCAGACTGACCTCAAACTTGCAATCCCCCTGCCTCAACCTCCAGGTCCTGAGATTCTAGGCATGCATGACTGTGCCTAGCTCCTTTATTCTGTGTATGTGTGTTTGTGTGTTTGTGTATGTGTGTGTGTTTGTGTGTTTGTGTGTCTGTGTGTCTGTCTGTGTGTATGTGTGTGTGTATGTGTGTTCATATAGTGTATGCATGGTGCACACATGAATATGCCTGTGGAGTCCAGAAGTGTCTTTCTCAGTCCCTCTTCACTTTACACTTTTGAGACAGGGTCTGTCATGGAAACAGATCACTGCTTGAATAGATTGACTAGCCAGTGAACTTTTGGGGATCTGCCTGTCTCCACCCACTAAGTACTGAGTTTACAAAGTGCATTACCATATTCAGATGGTAAGTGGGAGCTGAGGATCCAAACTTAGGTCTGCATGCCTGCATGGCAGGCACTTTAACTGGCAGATAGCTCCCCAACTCCCCAGTTCCCCAGTTTTCCTATACTCTTTAAGATTTCATTTTTTTAAAATAGATTTCACTCTGTAGCCCAGGCTGGCCTTAGAACTCATTCTCTACCCCAGGCTGATGTGTAACTCCCAGAAGTCCTGCCTTGGTCTTCCAAGTACTAGGATTACAGATGTAAGCCGTTTTACACTCAGCTCGTCTATTTTTTATTTTAAGTTTTTTATTGGATATTTTATGTATTTACATTTCAAATGTTTTCCCCTTTCCAGGTTTCCCTCTGGAACCCCCCCTCTTCCATTCTCCCTCCCCCTGCTTCTGTGAGAGTGCTCCCCCTCCCACCCACCCACTCCTACCTCACTGCCCTGGCATTCCCCTACACTGGGGAATTGAGCCTTCACAGGACCAAGGGCCTCTCCTCCCATTGATGCTGACAAGGCCATCCTCTGCTACATATGCAGCTGGATCCATGGGTCACTCCATGTATCCTCTTTAGTTGGGGGCTTAGTCCCTGGAAGCTCTGGGGGGTCTGGTTGGTTGATATTGTCATTCTTTCTATGGGGTTGCAAACCTTTTCAGCTCCTTCAGTCCTTTCTCTAACTCCCCCATTGGCGACCCTGTGCTCAACTCTGGTTGGCTGTGAGCATCTGCCTCTGTATTTGTCAGGCTCGGGCAGAGCCTCTCAGGAGACAGCTATATCAGGCTTCTGTCAGCAAACACTTCTTGGCATCCACAATAGTGTCTGGCTTTGGTGTCTATAGGTGGGATGGATCCCCAGGTGGGGCAGTCTCTGGATGGCTTTTCCTTCAGGTTTTGCTCCACACTTTGTCTCCGTATTTCCTCCTGTGAGTATTTTGGTTTTCCTTCTTGAGCTTCAAGTGGTCTGTGAATTGTATCTTGGGTAGTCCGAGCTTTGGGGCTAATATCCGTTTATCATTGAGTACATACTATGTGTGTTCTTTTGTGACTGAGTTACCACACTTGGGATGACACTTTCTAGTTCCAATGATTTGCCTAAGAATTTCATGAAGTCATTATTTGTAACAGCTGAGTAGTACTCCAGAATGTAAATATACCACATTTTCTATATCCATTCCTGTGTGGATACAGAACATCTGGGTTCTTTCCAGCTTCTGACTATTATTACTAAAGTTGATATGAATATAGTGAAGCATGTGTCTTTATTACATGTTGGAGCATCTTCTGGGTATATGCCCAGGAGTGGTATAGCTGGGTCCTCAGGTAGTGCTATGTCCAATTTTCTGAGGAGCCTCCAGACTGATTTCCAGAGTACTTATACCAGCTTGCAACCCCAACAACGGAGAAGTGTTCCTCTTTCTCCACATGCTTGCCAGCATCTACTGTGACCCGAGTTTTTGATCTTAGCTATTCTGACTGGTTTGAGAGGGAATCTCAGAGTTGTTTAGATTTGCACTTTTCTGATGATCAAGGATGTTGAACATTTCTTGAGGTGCTTCTCTGCCATTTGAGATTCTTCAGTTGAGAATTCTCTGTTTATCTCTGTTCTGCATTTTTTAATAGGGTTTTTTAGTTCTCTGGAGTCTAACTTCTTGAGTTCTTTGTATATATTGGATATTAGCCCTCTATCAGATGTAGGCTTTGTAAAGATCTTTTCCCAATCTGTTGGTTGCCATTTTGTCCTATTGGCAGTGTCCTTTGCCTTACAGAAACTTTGCAATTTTATGAGATCCCACTTGTTGATTTTTGATCTTAGAGCATAAGTCATTGGTGTTCTGTTCAGGAAATTTTTCCCTGTGCCCATATGTTTGAGGCTTTTCACCACTTTCTCTTCTGTTAGATTCAGTATATCTGGTTTTATGTGGAGGTCCTTGATCTACTTGGACTTGAGCTTTGTACAGAGAGATAAGAATGTTTCAATTTGCATTCTTCTACATGTTGACTGCCAGTTGAACCAGCACCATCTGTTGAAAATGCTGTCTTTTTTTCCACTGGATAGTTTTAGCTTCTTTGTCAAAGATCAAGTGACCATAGGTGTGTGGGTTCACACACCTAGGTCTTCAGTTCTATTCCATTGATCTACTTGCCTGTCACTGTACCAATACCATGCAGTTTTTATCACTATTTTTCTGTAGTACAGCTTGCGGTCAGGGATGGTGATTCCCCCAAAAGTTCTTTTATTATTGAGAATACTTTTTGCTATCCTGGGGTTTTTGTTATTCTAAATGAATATGAAAATTGCTCTTTCTAACTCTACGAAGAATTGAGCTGGAATTTTGATGGGGATTGCATTGAATCTGTAGATTGCTTTCGGCAGGATGACCTTTTTTGCTATATAAACCCTGCCAATCCATGAGTATGGGAGAACTTCTTCAATTTCTTTCTTCAGAGACTTGAAGTTCTTGTCATACAGATCTTTCACTTGCTTGGTCAGAGTCATATCAGGGTATTTTATATTATTTGTGAATATTGTGACTATTCCCTAATTTCTTTCTCAGCCTGTTTATCCTTTGAGTAGAGGAAAGCTTCTGATTTGTTTGAGTTAATTTTATATCCAGCCACTTTGCTAAAGTTGTTTATCATGTTTAGGAGTTCTCTGGTGGAATTTTTGGGCTCACTTAAGTATACTATCATACCATCTGCAAATAGTGATATTTTGACTTCTCCCTTTCCATTTTGTATCCATTTGACCTCCTTTTGTTGTCTAATTGTTCTGGCTAGGACTTCAAGTACTATATTGAATAGGTAGGGAGAGAATGGGCAGCCTTGTCTAGTCCCTGATTTTAGTGGGTTTGCTGCAAGTTTCTCTCCATTTAGTTTAATGTTGGCCACTGGTTAGCTGTATATTGCTTTTACTATGTTTAGGTTTGGGCCTTGAAATCCTGATCTTTCCAAGATTTTACCATGAAGGGCTGTTGAATTTTGTCAAATGCTTTCTCAGCATCTAATGAGATGATCATGTGGTTTTTTTTCTTTGAGTTTATATAGTGAATTACATTGATGACTTTCCGTAAATTGAACCATCCCTGCATCTCTGGCATGAAGCCTACTTGTTCATGATGGACAATCATTTTGATGTGTTCTTAGATTCAGTTTGCAAGAATTTTTGCATCGATATTCATATGAGAAATTGATCTGAAGTTCTCTTTCTTTGTTGGGTCTTCATGTGGTTTAGGTATAATCATAATTGTGGCTTCATAGAACAAGTTGGGTAGTTTTCCTTCTGTTTCTATTTTGTGGAACAATTTGAAGAGTATTGGTATTAGGTCTTCTTTGAAGGTCTTCTGCACTAAACACATCTGGTCCTGGGCTTTTTTTGGTTGAGAGACTTTTACTGACCACTTCTATTTCTTTAGGGGTTATAGGACTGTTTAGATGGTTTATCTGATCCTGATTTAACTTTGGTACCTGGTATCTGTCTAGAAAAATGTCCTTTTCATTCAGATTTTCCAGTGTTGTTGAGTATAGGCTTTTGTAGTAGGATCTGATGAGTTTCTGTTGTTATGTCTTCATTATCATTTCAAATTTTGTTAATTTGGGTACTGTCTCTGTGCCCTCTGGTTTATCTATCTTGTTGATTTTCTCAGAGAACCAGCTCATGGTTTTGTTGATTCTTTGTATAGTTATTTTTGTTTCTACTTGGTTGATTTTAGCCCTGAGTTTGATTATTTCCTTTTGGGTGTATTTGCTTCTGTTTTGTTCTAGAGCTTTCTGGTGTGCTGTCAAGCTGCTAGTGTATGCTCTCTCCAGTTTCTTTTTGGAGACACTCAGAGCTATGAGTTTTCCTCTTAGTACTGCTTTCATTGTGTCCCATAAGTTTGGGTATGTTGTGCCTTCATTTTTATTGAATTCTAAAAAGTCTTTAATTTCTTTCTTTATTTCTTCCCTGACTAAGTTATCATTGAGTAGACAGTTGTTCAGCTTCCATGTGTATGTGGGCTTTCTGTTGTTTTTGTTGTTATTGAAGACCAGCCTTAGTCCATGGTGATCTGATAGGATGAATTGGATTATTTCAATCTTCTTGTATCTGTTTTGTGACCAATTATATGGTCAGTTTTGAAGAAGGTACCATGATGTGCTGAGAAGGAGGTATATTCTTTTGTTTTTGGATGAAATGTTCTATAGATATCTGTTTAATCCATTTGGTTCATAACTTCTGCTAGTTTCAATGCATCTCTGTTTAGTTTCTGTTTCCATGATCTGTCCATTGATGAGAGTGGGGTGTTGAAGTCTCCCATTATTATTGTTTGAGGTGCAATGTGTGCTTTTAGCTTTAGTAAAGTTTCTTTTATGAATGTAGGTGCCCTTGCATTTGGAGTATAGATGTTCAGAATTGAGAGTTCTTCTTGGTTGATTTTAACTTTGATGAATATGAAGTGTCCTTCCTTATCTTTTTTGATAACTTTTGGTTGAAAATTGTTTTTTTTTTCTTTTTCTTTTTCTTTTTTTTTTTTTTTTGTATTAGAATGACTGCTCTAGCTTGTTTTTTGGGACCATTTGCTTGTAAAAAATTTTTTTCCAGCCTTTCACTCTGAGGTATTTTCTGTTTTTGTCACTGAGGTGCATTTCCTATATGCAACAAAATGCTGGATCTTGTTTATGTATCCAGTTTGTTAGTCTATGTCTTTTTATTGGGGAATTGAGTCCACTGATGTTAAGGGAAATTAAGGAAAAGTGATTGTTGCATCCTGTTAGTTTTGTTGTTAGAGGTGGAATTATGTTTGTGTAGCTATCTTCTTTTGGGTTTGTTGAAAGAAGATTACTTTCTTGCTTTTTCTAGGGTGTAGTTTCCCTCCTTGTGCTGGTGTTTTCCATCTGTTATCCTTTGTAAGGCTTGATTTGTGGAAAGATATCATGTTAATTCAGTTTTGTCATGGAATATCTTGGTTTCTCCATCTATTGTAATTGAGAGTTTTGCTGGGTATGGTAGCCTGGGCTGGCATTTGTGTTCTCTTAGGGCCGTATGACATCTCCCCAGGATCTTCTTTTATAGTCTGTGGTGAGAAGTCTGATGTGATTCTGATAGGTCTGCCTTTATATGTTATGTGACCTTTTTCCCTTGCTGCTTTTAATATTCTTTATTTGTTTTGTGCATTTGGTGTTTTGATTATTTTGTGACAGGAGAAATTTCCTTTCTGTTCCAATCTATTTTGAATTCTGTAGGTTTCTTGTATGTTCATGAACATCTCTTTTTTTAAGTTAGGGAAGTTTTCTTCTATAATTTGGTGAAGATATTTTCTGGCCCTTTAAGTTGGGAATCTTCATTCTCTTCTATACCTATTATCCTTAGGTTTGGTCTTCTCATTGTGTTTTGGATTTCCTGGCTGTTTTGGTTAGGAGCTTTTTTTATTTTGCAGTTTCTTTGACTGTTGTGTCAATGTTTTCTATGGTATCTTCTACACCTGAGATTCTCTCTTCTATCTCTTATATTCTGTTGGTGATGCTTGTATTTATGACTCCTGATCTCTTTCCTAGGTTTTCTATCTCCAGGGTTGTCTCCCCTTGTGATTTCTTTATTGTTTCTATATCTATTTTTAGATCCTTGATGGTTTTGTTCAATTCCTTCACCTGTTTAGTTGTTCTTTCCTGTAATTCTTTAAGGGATTCGTGTGTTTCCTCTTTAATGGCTTCTACCTGTTTACCTGTGTTGTCCTGTATTTCTTTAAGTGAGTTATTTATGCCCTTCTTAAAATCCTCTATCATCATCATGTGATGTGATTTTTAAATTCAAATCTTGCTTTCCCAGTGTGTTGGGGTATCCAGGACTTGCTGTAGTGGGAGAACTGAGTTCTGATGATGCCATGTGGCCTTGGTTTCTGTAGCTTATGTTCTTGTGCTTGCCTCTCTACATCTGGTTATCTCTAGTACTACCTGCCCTTGCTGTCTCTGCCTGAAGTCTGTCCCTCCTGTGATCCTGGTTGTATCAGAACTCCTTGGAGTCCAGTTGTCTATGTGATCTCTGTGATCCTGTGATTCTGAGATCCTGAGATCCTGGGTGCTTCAGAGCTCTTGGTAGTCAAGATTCCTGGAATCTTGAAATTCTGGTGTGACCAAGTTTCTGAGATCCTGTTGTATCTGAGCTACAGGGAGCCAAGCTTTCTCTGGGTATTACAGGGGTGGGTGGGGAACCAGAGCCTGGATTGCTCTAGGCACAGGTACAAGCTGAAAGGAACCCATGCCTCTGTTTAGGGGTTCTGGTTTCTGTGGGGGTCCCAGATCCACTGGGTGTTAGGAAAGTTGTTGTGACCTCACCTGTGTTCTTGAGTGTGTCAGAGTTCCAGTGATCCTGGATGTGTCCAATCTCCTGGGAGTCGAGCTTCCTCTGCCATCCTTTGCTCCTGTGATCCTGGGCCTGTCAGAGCACCTGGGTGTTGGGTTCCCTCTAGGTGTTTTAGAAATAGGTGAAGAGCCAGCACCCCAGGTCTGCACCAGGTGCAGGTTCAAACTGGAAGGAACCAGTGCCACTGGCTGGGTAGGGGCTCCTGCATCCCTGGATCCCGGGGGTCCCAGTTACTCTGGGTGTTGGGGCAAATTTTGTGGCCTCACCTGTGGTCCTGGGCATTTCAGAGCATCTGGGAGTCGAGCTCCTTCTGGGTGTTGTAAGAGTGGGTGCAGAGCCAGTGTCCCAGGTCTGCTCTGGGTGTATGTGTGTATATGTGTCTGTGCACATATGACATGTCCAGATGTACATGTGGAGACCAAGTGCTATCTATCTTGTTTTTCAGAAAGTGTCTGTCACTGACTTTGCCAATTTGGCAGGGGTTACTAATTGGAAAACCCAAGGGTTCCTCGAATCCCTTCTTCTCTAGTGCTGGAATTTCAAGCATGTGCCACATACCTTTTTAATGTGTGTTCTGGAGTTTGAACTCAGATTCTCATGCTTGCATAGCAAACGTCTTATTTACTGAGCTCTCCTCCCAGTTCTATATCCATCTTGACCATGACTCAAAAAAAAAAAAAAAAATCCCTAAAATTTTGGGAAAACTAGAAAGACTGTAACTGTGCCGCAGATACAGCAACAGATCTATTAAGCTTCTCAGATCATGTAAGTGGCCCACTTACTCTATCACAGGTTGACTTGTGACAAGAAATTAAACAACTAAGACTTTCTGAAAATTTGTCAATGTTGACTCTCTCTTGGACATGGGCAGTTTTAAATAGGCCATCCAAGCACCGGAAAGTGCTGTTTGAAAGACACAGTGTCCCAGAGGCCCAAGACAATACTGATTAAGATCAAATAGCCAATTAAGCCTCAGTCTCCAAATTGCTGCCGGATGAATAAATAGCAGTGTGTGCCATCCAAGCATAACTTCACATGGGTAGCACCTCATTCACACCACAGTGAGCTGGAAAATATGGGCAAAGCAGAATTCTATTGGCTGGAAAGGGAAAAAAAGAGACTTTGGTGAAGTCTTAATTATCAGCTGGTGTCATTATTTCTGGTTAGTGATGACCTTTGAGAGAGCACAAAACATGTGCTTTAGTTGAGAAGCATCAAATTCAACCATGAACCCAACAAGAAAAAGTGTGTAAAAGAAAAGAGGCCATCACCATTTGTCTCTGAGCACTGGCTTTGTGTTAAGTTGGGTTTCAGTATTCACAAAGCCTCAGTGAAAACGTGAATGCCTTTTCCAAACAGAGCCCAAACTGTCACAAGCTGTTTCCTTGCTTTTGGTGATGAGTGAGATTGGCAGATATGAAGAGGATGATAAGAATTGAAACTAATACCCTCTGTCCCGGCTCCCATCACAGCAAGAGCACAGGATAATGGCTTCTATTGACGTTGGGCCTGAGTCCTTTATTATAATGCTCAGGAACTCCTGTGGAGAATGAATACTAGCCCCAACTTTTCCTCAGTGGGTAACCTGGCTATCACAAATATTTCATGACTAAAATTTGCCAAAAGGCAAATGTACTTCATCATGCATTACATTGTGATTCACTATAGACCATTTGTGAAATCAAGAAGAATATATAGAATAATAACTAATTTAAATAATAAGTAGAATGAAAACTAGAATAAAAACTAGAAGAAGTTGGTGAGGATAGAGATTAGCAAAAAAAAGTCACCACAAGTTTATCTAGAGGTATAAACATTTATTTTATTCTGACCTGAACTCCTTTCTGCTCTATATCCTATGTATATGTGTGTATACATTTGTGTATACATGTGTGTGTTTTACATACAAACATTCATTCTCTCTTTAACACACACATACACACACACACGATTGTATGACTATGTAACTGAGGAGCCCCACCATCTGCTCTCTGTAGAGACCCAGAAAATCCAGAAAGTTTGAAGGACAGAGAGCTAATGATGTGGCCACTTTAGCTATAAACAGAGGGCCAGGGCTTCTCAAGCCTCTTGGAGCTCATAAAGGACAGTCTATTCCCCTGATGCTGGACACGAAACTACTGTGTTTGACTTTTGCTTTGTTGGGTTTGGGTCTTGCTCTGGTTCCATTTCTCTTTTCTATGGAAAGGTTTACTCTATGCCAATATTAGAAGTATAGGACCTTTTTATTGCACAGTGGCTCATATGTCTAAGAGGTTACATTGAGTCTCAGAAAATACTTTGAGTTTTTGAACGGTAGTGAGATTGTAAAGATTATTGGGACTTAAGGAATGAAGTGAATTTATTTTGTATTTTGAGATAAACATGAACCCTATAGGGGGCAGGGGTGACATTGTATGGTTTAAATGTTTGGGTGTCAGTTGATAAGACAAGATAGAATTATGATGGTTAATCAATTTGATCACGATCTGCTTATGCTTTTAAAATACTGGATAACCTTTAATTAATGGTAAGTAGTAGTATGTGTTTTTAGGTTTTGTTATTTGAAGGGTACTCAAAACATGAAACATCTGTATTGTTGATTTAAAAGACCTATTAGACTTGAGAATTTTTGAATGAGTACACATATACACATGTGCGGAGACATACACACAGATAGATGATAGACAGATGATAGATAGATAGATAGATAGATAGACAGACTTTTAAGGTTATGGGAATGAGTAGAAGCCACAGCAATACTTGTGCAGAGAGGCAATATTGTCTCTCAAGGGACTTGATTTTTTCTTAAAGATTTTTCAAAATGCCACTTAGCATTTTCCAGACAGTATGATGCATAGTGCTCCCATCATAGAGAAGCGTTTCTGAGCCTCTTCTCAATGGCTCATCTTTACACTGTGGACTTGTGCCTGATACATTGGTTGCACTGCACTGCCTATAGCACATGGCCTGGGTAAGTGGCCACCACTGTCCAGTACCTTAGAGATGGCACAAATGTGGTAAAACTGGGGAATTCTAATCACAAGTTCCCATTCATTCTGGGCAGCACATCTAACTTCGAGCCTGGGTCCATTTCACTTGGTTTTCTATCTGTGGATTCAGAAGCTTTCCTTCAGGCCACACAGCTGCTACGTGGTATCAAGGCAGTTCCAGCAATTTTATCCCATGGTGAGCCTCTGTTGCTCCCAGCAACAGTGAACTTCTGTTGTTAGCTGGGGTTTGCTGAGCTCCTTTACACCCTACTCAGATTCATCTAACGCCCCCATGCTTACCTTCCCATGCTTCAGTTAGCATGCTATCTTTTGATGGGATTTTAGAATAAAAACATTAGTCACAGGCAAGCTGATGCTAATCAAAAAGGTGTATATATTAACGTTCACACCCTCCCTTCTTGTATCTTCTTTTTCTCTGTCAGAATGAGTTGAGTCATTAAAGAAGTTAAACTGAGTTTCTTACAGTGATGCCCTTTAACATCTAATTGAACTACTAAGATGTTTCTTCATTTTTATAGTCTGGGGGTTGAACGTAGGATCTCATATGTGTTTTGGAAGCTCTCTGCTTCTAGGCCATATGGCCAGACCATATTTTAAGACAGGGTCTAAATTGGGCTGACATTGAACCTCCTCTATAGTTCAGGCTAGTCTTGGGCTTTCAGTGTTCCCTCACTCAGCTTTCTGAGTCCCTGGAATCACACCAAACCTGGCTCAGAATTTACTTCATTGACAAAGATTTTGTTTGGTAAAATCAGACCCAAATAATAAGTGATGGCTATCACACAGAATAACTTGATGGAATGCCATGAGTCCTTTTTATTTGTGAATGCTTAAGTGAGCCGGAGGAGAGGCTGGGCACACAAGCACTTTAGAATAAGCCAGAACCAACACCACTTGTATTATTGGTTTTGAGAAGAAAAAAAAAAGTCCGTCTGCACACATAAACTCACAGCAGTAGCATGAGACCTGCACAAAATTGAGCCAACCAACGTTCCAGCGTGGATGGAGGAAGTGCTCATGAAGTCCCGCCCCTAGCTGTGAAGCTATTGATGGCTGATGGGGAAAGGAAATGTTTTATTCAGGGATGCAACCCCTGAAAGGCTACCCATGCTCCAGTAGATGGTCTGTACTCATGTATATACAAGCAACACTAACCATCTTTGAGAGAGAGAGAGAGAGAGAGAGAGAGAGAGAGAGGGAGAGAGAGAACACATATAGTTAAGAGGGACTGGTGGTGGGGTTGGGGAATGGGGAAGAAATTGGAGGGGAGGGAAGGAGGGAATATGGAGTAGACTTGATCAAAATGCATTATATTTATGTATTACTGAAGCAATAAAAATGTTTTTGAAGGATACACAAGTGGGGGGGTCACTCATTAAATATTACGTGATTGATCAGCACCTCAGTCCTCCGGAGACTTACATGAAGAAGCTTGGAAAGAGAAACTAAGTGGTTCCTTGTTCTCGAGCAGCTTTTTAACCAGTGTTCCTCAAAAATCTGAACTTACAGCTTGGAGGTCTAAGCAAAAGGAAAATGATAACTATTCATAGAAGATTAGTGTGTCACATTAAAATTCTAGATTCATTCATAAAATATACTCCCTTTGTGGTGGACAGGAATTTCATATGATAATGATATACAGAGAGAGAGCAGGTTGTCTTTCCAAGGCTGGGCTCTGCCCCAGGACCTGCTAACTATCAGGGAATGGTGAAGCCGTTCCAGTATGAACTTCCTTCTGTCATAGACTATGCCACTTATTTGCCCAGAGAACACTAGAAAGCTGTGTTATTAGTGTGCAGCAAAGAACCCCTCTTCCTGGAGACAATGCCATAACGTCGTGACATACTCTATAATACTGCCATCTTCATGTCCACCTCTTAGAGATCTCCGACCCTGGTCATCTCAGCTGTCAGTACAGTACTGTACCAATCAGAAAGGAGAGAAAAAACAATATAACCGTTTCTGCTTTCAATCAACTTAAATATACCACTCAGATCTATAATTGGAACTTCAGTATTGGTCATTGCAGGGGCCTTCATGTCACAGGCTGGACAGAATCACATTATGCAGACAGCATGAAAGTATCAGGGAGAATCCTGAGCAAGTGCTTATTACTTATCTTAAGAAATCTTATTGTCTATGCTACCTGGTCCCTGCATGTACAATAGCTTGGCTGGAATAGGTCTGACTTTGAGTATGAGATTTTTATGGAGACTGAAACCCTTCTCTAAGGGTCTACCTGTTATTTTCCTATCCATGTTCCTCATTACCTAGTCATGCTGCTGGGTCTGTGACATTGCCTTCCTAGGCTCTCATCATTGTCTGCAGAGCCAAGAAGGGAAAGTATGAGAGGCCCAGGGGCTAAGGAAACAGAAATGCCACCTTAGGCTAGTTTCTCCTGGATCAAGCATTTGGGACTTGGTGTTTGTTAAAGGAAGCATTCCCAGGATCAGCAAGTAAGGGATCTGAAGAAGACAAGAAGGGGAAATCAGTCAAGAGTGTTTCAAATGCAGCCTGATCACACAGGGGTTTGAAAAGCAAAAAACACAGTTCAAGGGATATGCCCACCCCTTTGGCAACTTTTGGTTGGATAAAGGATGAGACAAAATCAAGGTAATTTTCAGCTGTCTTTAGTTGGGCAAGCCAGTTTTCATACCCAAGGACAGTTCACTGAAAGATGTAGGTGCCAGCTGTAAGCAGCAAGGCACACCTGGAGAAGTACAAGGCAGGTCCCTCTCGTTGCTACAGGGAAATGAGAAACCTTGTGGGGGCTCCTGTAGAACTCAAGATAGGAATACTTACAAAGCTATAACATGTGTGCCTGTAAAATGGCACCATAACAAACCACTTTGGGGAGGTAGAGACTAAGAATGTAGAAGGTCTTTAAATGTTCATCCAGGAAGAGACTGAGGGAGTTGAAGGAGTTGGCAGCCCATGGAGGGAGCAACAGTGTCCACTGGCCTGACCTCCCAATGCTCCCGGAGACTGGACCACCAACCAAAGAATACACATGGAGGGACCCATGGTGCTGGCCGCATATGTGGCAGAGGAGGGTCTTGTTAGTCATCAGGGGGAGGAGAGGCCCTTGGGCCTGAAGGTGTTAGATGCCCCAGTGTAGGGGAATGCTAGGAAGGGAAGACAGGAGTGGGTGGGTGGGGAAACACCCCTATAGAGGTAGGGGAAAGGGGGAGGGAATAGGGAGGTTTCAAAGGGGAGATCTGGAAAAGGGGAAACATTTGAAATGTAAATAAAGTATCAAAAAATGTTCATCTGAAACAATATTCTAGAGAAGTTACACACTGGTGGCAGTTTTGTTCATGAATTAGCATATAAGGTCATGCTCAATTTAATGTGTTTCTGTCCTTAGGCTGAGTATCAAAAGGAACAAGGAAATGTGCTATTTATTATTAATCATGGGATGTTCTACTTAGCAAAGCAGGGCTTCTAGCTCCTTTATGCCAGAGATAGAGTTATTTTAAATTCTCTATTTGCTTTGTCTGAAGTATCTGTACCACTGAGGTGAAATGAGACATAAAGCCCTTGGAAAAAATCAAACAGAAAAGAATCATGAATCTGTCCAATTGGGAAGATACAGAGGTTTCTAAACAGAGAACACATAGAGGATTGAAGGTTGCTTTGAAACCTGTGGGAAGAACCTCTGATGAGATGCGGCCGTCTGTATCCCACGAGGGGGATGTCTAAACGAGGAGAAACAACGGCGGACAGACCAAGTCTTAGACTCTCTTTAAAAGCATCATAAGTAGGTGTGCAGCTTTGGAAAATACAGGGAATGGGAGAGAGGAGACAGCATCCAGGCACTGTTTGATATAGGATTGAAAATTTAAGGTTTCAGTGTGCAGGATTAAAACTATGAAAGCAGAGACACTGCATGTGGTAGCCAGAAGTCTGAGTCTACTTGAGTTTGGAAGCTCGTCATTACTTCTGTTCCAGTCTCCCTTTCCTCTTGTGCAGGGACATCAATTTACATATATATTTATTTATTTTCCTACACACGTTTATTTTCTTATACATTTTCACCCTTTTGGCCAATAAGGCTTCCTTATGGTTCTTTTCTTGCAAGTATTCTTTCAGCTTCTTAGTTATTAGTACTGGTCAGCCTCAATGGATTTCCTATTAAATTATCCACTGAATTTTTTATTTCATCACTGTACTTTTTTATTTTAGATTTTTTTCCTATGGTTATATTTTAAGGCTTAGAGTTTTCTGCTAAAGTTATCCATCTTGTCCTTGGTTTCCTTGAAGTTATTTGGCATAGTTACATTTTAAAGTGGTATCACAAAACAACATTATCTAGAGCAACATTATTTATGACTCTCCTTCTTTTGTCTGTTTCTTTTGATTTTAAGTTACACTGTCTTGCCTTCCATCTTGGTCAGTTACTACAACGGAATGGCGTACATTGACTGATTAATGATTACTTCTCGTAGTCACAGAGGCTAGAAGTCCAAGTTTCAGCTGGTCTGGTGCCTGCGGCTTTTCTTAGTTCAGAAGTAAGATGAGCTATATGAAAAGTTTACATATACTCTGATTTGGCAGATGTCATTTGATAAAATGTATACACTGAAGAATTGTGAGAATAGAGTCATACACTCACATCTTGGGTAGAGGTGGTGATATATTACAAATTAGCTTTGCTTTCATTCTTATTTTAAAGCTTTCCCAGTGAAAGAAGCAAATGAATTAAAATTAGAAATCTTTATTTTCTAGTTCAACAACTTCTCAGTGTTCAAACCCACAGTAAATGTAGCAGATGTATGTACCCTGGGGCCTATCCCATGACAAATCAGGATGTGAGAGTCTATCATACCATGAAAGTGCCTTCTTCCAAGGAAAGAAAAACCAGTTCTCAGGTTTATCTGTCCAAACCGTCAGCAGAAAAGATTTTTTACTTTCCGCTGAAACTGACGTGGCTGCAGTTGAGATCTTTAGTTCTCTGTATTACGGGACTAGCGTTAAATACCTCCCTGTCTCTCTTGGCCATGAGCAAAACTCAAAATAGACGAACACTTGTAAATACTTAAACTTCAACTCTTACATTGACTAATTGGGCACAGATTAAGGTAAAAGCCACAGCTAGGTAGTCTAGTTGTGAGGGGTCATGGCCAAGTAAATAACTGTCCCATGTAGGCAAAGCAGTCAGTACATATCAACTCCAAGCTCCAATTGATTGTTGTTTTATGGAAGCATAAATCTAAGCATTTCAGTCCTGAAACATTTTAAATGCCAGTAACTTAAGATCGCCCAATTTTTATGTTATGACTAATTCTACAGTTTTAAACATGCATGTGGGATGCACTGCCTTTCACTGTCGTCTCCAGGTCCTTTCAGCTGTGTGTTCAGAACTGAAGCATCTGTACTGGATGAAAGTAGCCTCACTCACTGCTTCCTCTGCCTGTTTCTCCCACACCAGTGTCATTCCCAAAACATAGCACTGAGGTTTTCTGAGTCCACTTGAGATGTTAAAACTGCACTTCCTTGTTATGGCATCTCAGTATTTTTGAACAGCTTTCTCAGTGAGGTCCCTTTCCTTATACTTAAAATAGGAGCTTAGGATTTGCTCACAAGAGGAGTTGGTTGTATTACATAACCCCAAGGCACACAGACTATGACTGATCTGCTACCATATGGCCCATGGACAGTCTTCAAGGAAGGTCAGTCCACTCATTTGGCTAGTTCTAGAAATCTTTCCAAGTGGCATGCAGAAATAATAGTTATTTATTTTTGGTTTTTGAATAATTTAGAGGTATTGTCCAAATGGAAATCCTCTTCTTGTCTGGGAGCAAGTAAATAAGTTGCCTGGAAGGCGATTGGGGCAGTTACAGGAAACAAGGCCTGTTGACTGCACAATCGCATTTCTTGGAGTCTACTCCAGAGGAGTGAGTCTGTGCCTTGGAAGAAATGACAGAAAGGAAATCAGGGATAAGGGCTGGAGAGATGTCTCACTTGTCACTTTTCCAGAGAACCTAGGTTCTATGGGTGACTCTCAACAATTTAGCTTAAGGGATTTGATCTCCTTCTTCTGACCTTTGAAGGCACAAGGCACACATGTATATGCAAACAAAATGCACATAGACACAAAATAAATATTAAAAAAGAAAGAAACAAGGGAAACGGATAGAGCTCTTGATCCCAAATTCAATAATTACAAGTTGGATTTTTCATGAGTTTCTCTATCTTTCCCTAGGCTGGTTATATTCACTACTGTGTCATAGTCTGTTTCAGAAAATCATGTTACTTATCCAACAGAATATTTCCAGGCCATAGCTAAAAGGTTCTGAATAGCTGCTGATGCCTTTTCAACTTTACGTCTCTATCCTATAGGAATGAAAGAATAGAAATTTCTTTGTAATGAATGTTAAGTATGCAGGTAAAATGCTCTGTTTAGAGATCAGGGAAGGCTGTTAGATCTACAATTATATAGTGTTGTTTTGTTTGATTTTATTTTGTGTGTATGGTGTTTTGACTGCATCTATGTCTGTGAACCACTTACCTGCCTGATTCCTGAGGGCCAGAAGAGGGCATTAAATCCTCCTGGAACAAAGGTTACAGACAGATGGGAGCCACCATGTGGATGCTGGGAACCCCAGTCCTCTGGAAGAACAGCCAGTGCTCTCAATTCCTGAGTTATTCTCTCCAGAACTACCCTGTACCCTGGTTGTTTTGTTGGTGGTGGTGGTTTTTTTTTTTTTTTTTAAAAAAACTAAATGTTTCAGCATATGTTTTTTTCCCCCCGGAGTTGAAATCTAAAGTCTAAATCCATTTTAGAGATACATTCTTGTTTCAAATCAATTCTACTTTCTGAGTAAATACTGTAAGTAGGAAAATGGTAAAGTGTGGGTTAATTGTGTTAAGTGTTAGGACATGAAACATATAAAACATCACCATCAAAAATAATAACCACCATATAGTAATTGAGAAATCTAGGTGGCATATTTACAATTGTCCAGGCTTGCCCAGCTTCTGCAGTTTAAGAAAGAAATAAACAAATATCATCTAGGGCCCAGATTTAGTGTCAAACTTATTTATTCCAATGAATGATTTTTTTTCATTTAAGAATAAGTCATGAAACAAGCAGATGACATGCCTACCACATGCTTCTCCACAATGAATTTTCTCTGGGAGACTCTTCTAAGCACTGCTGTTAGCAGGCTCCCTGGCAATGTATTTTTAATTCAATGAAATGTGAAAAGAATCTATTCTAAAACCGGATGACTCAGACTTTTAACCGTTCTTTTCTCCCCACCTCAATCCTTTCACTTCTAGTCCTTGAAGAAAGAAACTGCTCAGACCTTGGAGGCCCAGTCAATGGATACAAGAAGATCACAGGAGGCCCTGGACTTCTCAATGAGCACCATGTAAAAATTGGCACGGTCGTGTCTTTCTTTTGTAATGGCTCCTACGTTCTGAGTGGCAACGAGAAAAGAACTTGCCAGCAGAATGGAGAGTGGTCAGGAAAGCAACCTGTCTGCATGAAAGGTAACTCACAGGCATCTCTGGATTCTACAGACAGGCATAGAATCGTTGTGACTCTGACTGCTCCCATGCCTGCTTTAAGTACCTGGAATAATGCTTTCTTGTAGGTTTGTCCTTAAACCGTATGTGACTTCTGGCTTGGAGAATATCCTTTTAAAATGTTGTGTCTTGTTTCCTGAGTCCCAAGAAGTCTTCACTCTCAAATTACCTGAGGTGATGGAAAAGAGCAGTTTGGGGAATAGGCTAGGTTTTAGATGTGGAAATCCAGGGACAGAAGTTGTAAGCCTTTGCACATCATTTTTGTCATGTTTCTACACCTATATGAGGGGATGCTACAAATGTAGATGGCTAAAACCAAAGACAGTAGACCTTCAAACCTCTAACGAATGAATGAGTGGCTTGGAAAACGTAGAGAGATCCATGCTCCTGAAATTGAGGTGATAGTGTAAGTTAGATAGGATTTCGTAGTCGGGGGGACTTAAGGATGCTAGGAGGAGACGGGATAATATTGCAGATAAAAGACAGGATGAAAATGTAGGTATAGGCGGAAGTGGAAGCGTCTTTCCTATAAGCTCAAGGCAAGTCATCTAGGAAGTAATATTTAAAATATAGGTTGGAAGCAGAAACCCCTGGGCTGTTGTGTAAGGAGCTGGAACCATCCACAGTGGAGATTCAGCTTTGCTCTGACTTTATTTGTTGCTTGTTTCACGCTGACACGTTCTTTACTGAGAAGAAAAGTGCGCTCATGTCCTAGATTGTCAAGACCATTGCTCCTACCCTTCACCCTCTCTGCTGGGTGTTTGTCAACAACCTGAACCATGGGGAAAGGAATGAAAGAGAAAAAAGGGGTAAATGTGAAAGGGATAAATCACTTTAGACTTTTGCCAGAAGCAACTTTCATCCTCCTAGCACAAGGCCTGATGTTTTATTTCATTAAGTATGGGAACGGTGTTGCATATGTCCTTGGAGGGTTTTTTGTCAACTTTTCTCTTACAAATTAATACAACCAAAGTACTCTAAGTTGCTAATTAGACAAATGTTGGCTGCTAGATTGGGAAAGAGAGATGGGAAGGATTCGTTTTCCCTGGAAGAAAAAAAGAAAGATTTCAGTGAATTGAAACTGGGCTCCGAGTTGTCCTCTGGTGACTGCTAGGGACCTTCATTGCAGAGACAGGACAAGGAATGGTTGGATACTCAAGACTTATTTATAATTGGCACTGTGATCTGGTTTTAAACAAGGACTTCCTAATTCCCTCTGTGGGCTCTATTTTGGAACCTTCACTTTGAGTTTTATTCCACTACAATCTAGTTTGCTGACACCATTCCCATGAACAGATGGCCCTAATCTATTAACTGCCACTGTCCCAAGTCTCCTAGGAAGAAGTTTTTTCAGAGGGGACTACTGAGTTCTACAGTAGCAGCTCCCAGGTGAAAAGCAGCTGGCATCTTGCTAAGTATACTGTCGAAGCTTTTCTAACCCATACAGCCTCTGAGACCTATGAGTGAATACGTGGTACCTGGAAGGGTGGGCATAGGGTATTATTTGGATGTTGTGATCTGACCAGTGAAGATGGAAAAGCATCATACAGCATGGTTTATCTGTTTCTAGCCTGCCGGGAACCAAAGATCTCAGACCTGGTGAGAAGGAGAGTCCTTTCGATGCAGGTTCAGTCAAGGTGAGGCCCAGCACCTGAACTCCTCATTCAAGGCTAATGGCTATTTCCCTTCTCCACTTGCATTTGGCCAAAGACAGCCTGGCATTTCTAAGGGACATTTAGTACTAACTGGTCATGAAAGAATGGGGCTTATTAGATGGAGGCTCATTAGCCAGCTGCTTTTGGCTAAGAGGAAGCTACTATTGGAAGAAGTACAAGTTTTATTGGATCGTGGGAAAGCAGATGGTTGGTGAGAAGAAGCAAGGCTTCCCTGATGATCTTTGAGGAGTTGGATTTTAATGGTTTAGTCTTCCTGAAATGGCTGCTTCTTTATTATGGCAGCTTCTAGGAGCTGGCAATCCTGCTAAATCATGCAGCCAGCTAGGATATAGGAAGATGGTCTTTATGGTGATTAATCAGATGGGGCAGACTGATGGAGCCCAGGAGCTAGAGATAAATGACCAATAAGAGAGACATGAACTCAGATGAGAGACATGAACTCTTGCGTATACTCAATGTTCTTCTCGGGAAGATAAATGAGGCCTACCTGCTAGTGAGAAAGGAGGCCATGTCTACTCTCTTCTACATCCTCGTCATCACTATCCACTGCAGTTGCACAGATCTCTTTGGTTTCCTTCTACCAGTTCAAGCATAATTCTGCTTGAGAAATATTAAACTTGTGGCTCCTTCCTTCTGTTTCTACTGGATCTCCCAGAGGCTTACCCCACCCCACCCTTCAGTTCTCAGTTCTTTTTCACCAAGTAGAGAGATCATCTCTGACTATTCTTTTATGTTAAACAAATACTCTACTACTACATCCCCAGCCCCCCCAGCTATCATTTTAAATAAAACTAGGAACATCACATGTGTCCTGACAACCATCAGGCTGTGTCCATTACCTGGTATTCTATGGCCTTCACCATGGCATACCTGTTCTTTTTCTCTCTCTCTCTCTTTCTCTCTCTCTCTTTTCCCTGCCACCATGTCTGCCACATAGAAGCCATTCGATAAATTGTTCATGAATGAGTAAGCTGGATTAACAGTCAAGGGTTCAAAACCTGCTTCTGCTTCTCTTTAATCCTAGTTAGGTTTAGACAATTTCCTGAAGTTAAATGGGCCTTCATCTTCTTTTTTGAAAAACAGGGGTAATTAATAATGGTCCCCCTAGGATTGCTGTAAGGATTAAAACCACACTGACAGATGATGCTGAGGCTGTGTGCCAGCTGTTGCTCTTGTCACTTTACTTAATTCGTTTACTTAATTTTCACAGTAACCTCAGAAGCTGAGTATTTTTATTATTATTTGCATCTTATTAACATATCCTTGCCTATGTGGAAACTGAGGTTCTAAGGAGATGAGTGATTTCCAGAACAAGAAGTCAGTCTGAAGCAGA
>JADRCH010000075.1:2474352-2535905 GCA_019843965.1 Rhynchomys soricoides
TGAAGCAGAGCTGACTTGGAGTGTCCTTCAGTGAAGGTCACTAACCCCACCTCACTCTTGCTCAGCTTCTCTTCTGCCTTTCACCCTGCAAGTTGTTCCCTTGGCAACAAAGGCAGTAGAATACACACACATCTCATTTTTCTTGGTGGCTTCCCTGGAGTGGCTCTCTGCTAAGTGCAAAATTCTCCCTGTTTAGGTGATGACACCTGTACAGGAGTCCTGAGCTACACAAAGAGACAATAGGGCTTCCTACTGTTGCAGCAGTTTTAGTGGAAGATTGGGTAACAAGGTGCTAGGTGACCCCTGCAATTGAGAAAGCAAGGCTAAAGTCTAGTTGAAGTGTCTTTCTGGAAGACAAGCTGCTGGCGTTGGGGTATCCTTAGGTTCTGTACCTTCCCAAAACAAATAACGACTTCAGTGACCAAAAGGTAAGCATGCTGGACATTCAGAAGCTCCTAGATCTGGCTATAAACATAGCATGGGTATCTGTTGAATGAAGTCACTGTGGACTGAATGTTTCCTGAGCCAAACACCATAGAGAGATATAAAAAATAGATTTCATCTTAAACAACATGAAATTGATATGATACAGACACTAGGAAATGGTGACTGTTAAATGCTATCATGGGTGTCATCTTCCTTTACTGTGCCCCCAAAGCACCCCTCCCCCACAAGGGCCTCTCTGGGATTCACTTCCCCATTCATTATTACCTGGGGATGAAGACATCAGTTCCTGAGGGAACTCCAGTTGGCCGCCTAACAGTCATTATGTAGCGATGTAAAGCAATCACAAGCTGTAGGATATGTGTCTCTCTCCCCACAGATAGTCTCTAGGGGGCTCAACTTCAAGCTCATTTAATGCCTCTTTTCCCATTTACAAGCAAGTTTTCAAATTTCTCCCAAGCAGTGCTGCCTGAGAGAAAGTTCTAGTCTCTGAGGTGAACTAATTACATTTTCTAATTGGCAAATCAAGCTACTGTATCAACACAGTTTAGTTCAAGTCAATTCCTAATATTGCCCCATTATGGTAATGTTTAGAGAAAAGAATGTGCCTGGCTTTCTCTCTCATTCAAATTAACTCCTTTTCCTGTTTATTTTTGCAATTAAATGCTCTCTCTCTCTCTCTCTCTCTCTCTCTCTCTCTCCCTCCCTTCCTCCCTCCCCTCCTCTCCTCTCCCCCATCAGTGTGTGTCTACACAAAGAATACATTTGGATCATAATATTATGTCAGACTTTATTCTGCTTGGTTAAAAATCCTAGGTACTTGGAAGAATGCCAGGAGTGAATGAGTACAATATTGAGTGACATAAAGAAAATGTATTCAGTAGCAAAAGGAGAGAGAGAGAGTGAGGAAGGGAGAGAAGGATAGAGGGAGGGAGGGAGGGACAGTGGGAGAAAAAAGGAGAAAGAAGAAACCAGAGAGAAGAGAAAAGGATTGTGGGTAGACAGAGACAGGGAGGAAAGAACAGGGAGAGAAGATGGAAATGGGAGGTGTTTTTCTCTCCTGTAACCAACATCATCATGGGAACTGGATGCTAAAGTCTTACTTGTGTTCTTTCCCTGGTCCTGTGTGCCTTGATCCAGGGAGACGCCATTACACCAGCTTTATTCTACAGCTTTCAGCAAGCAGAAACTGCAGGATGCCTCGACCAAAAAGCCAGCCCTTCTGTTTGGAGATCTGCCCCCTGGGTTCCAACATTTGCACACCCAAGTTCAGTATGAATGCATCTCTCCTTACTACCGCCGCCTGGGAAGCAGCAGGAGGACATGCCTGAGAACTGGGAAGTGGAGTGGGCGGGCCCCATCCTGTATCCCAAGTGAGTCAAGGCTCCTCTTTGAGCCTCTTTCCTTTTCCTCAGCCACTTGTGAACTGCTGTTAATACTGTGGAAGGCTTTTATGGAAAGCTTAATTGAACAAGGGGATTTTCACCCATCATTCCCCCAGTTTAGTGACCTTTGGAATTCTGCAGTTCAAGCTCCTTCCTTTTGGTTTAAACTTACTATCCAGAAGTCATTGACTCAAAGATCTTAGAGGAATTGTTTCTTGTACATGATCCATCATATGTAGAAAAAGAAAAAGCCAGTGATTAATGCCAAGTGGGGATAAAGCTAAAACCACGAGAGGGCTCTACCTATGTTATCTTGACAACCTTGTCAAGGCTCCACCTCCACACTCGATCTCCAAGAATTACCTAACACAAATAGTGATGTGATAATAGATAACGTGAGATAGTATGTGGAAGTTCTGGATTAGGGGCTTGTACATTCTCACCTACCCTCCTCATCCTCTTTGAGGAAAGGGAATAGTGTAGCAGTGTTGTGGCCCTGCTATGGAAACAGTCATGGGATGTTGTCTGTTACAACATCCCATCCAGGCCACTCAAAAAGCCCCTAATGTCATTATTATTTCCATGAACATTTTCTAGACAAGTCAAAGTTCTAAGGGGCCGGACAATTTGTTCAAAGTCCTATTGTCTCACTGAACTACAAGCCCTCCATTTTTAACTCTAGATTTTATAGCCAATGACACGTGAGGTAGCTGATTAATATTAAAGGGAGGAACACTGAGGAGATAGCTTGGCAGGTAAGCACTTGCTGTACATGTGTGAGGGTCATGAGTTTGGCTGGCCCAGGGGTGAGTCTGTGATCCCTGAGTGACAAAGGCAGAAGGATCCCTAGGGTTTGCTGGCTAGTCAGTTCAGCCAAATTGGTGAGCTGCAGGGTCAGTAGGAGACCCTGTCTCAATAAATAATGTGAAGAGAAATCAAGAAAGGTATTAATACCTGACATTCACTACTGACCTTCACACACATATGCACACATGTATCTGTGTGCTAGCACACACATGAGTACACACATAAAAACATATATAAAAGAAAGGAAAAAACAAGTTGATTTACTTAGTGGGTCTTCCCTTTCAGATTTGTACTGTCTTGGTTGAGTGACCCATTTGTGTTCAGATAGTAATAGCCAGACTTGATCCTATCAAACTTTAAAATTGGGGGTGGGGTATGCTGGGGGGGGGCTGGAGAGATGGCTCAGTGATTAGGAGCACTGACTGCTCTTCCAGAAGTGTTGAGTTCAATTCCCAGCATCCACGTGATGGCTTCACAGCCATCTGTAATGGAATCAGATGCCCTCTTCTAGTGTGTCTGAAGACAGCTATAGTATACTCATATAAATAAAATAAACTTTTTAAAAAAAACTGATGTTTTCTCCACAGTCTGTGGAAAAATCGAGAGCACTGCTTCTCCAAAGACCCAAGGGACCCGCTGGCCATGGCAGGCAGCCATCTACCGGAGAACCAGTGGTGTACATGATGGTGGTTTGCACAAGGGTGCATGGTTCTTGGTCTGCAGTGGTGCCCTGGTGAATGAGCGTACTGTGGTTGTGGCTGCCCACTGTGTGACTGAGCTGGGGAAGGTCACCATCATCAAGACAGCAGACCTCAAGGTTGTCTTGGGAAAATTCTACAGGGATGATGATCGGGATGAGAAGACCATCCAGAATTTACGGGTGAGAAAGGGCTTTCTTGGAAACTGGAGCTTTGACTTAACCACTTAGGAGAGCAGAGGAACAGGGCCTGTGTCAGCTGCATTGCTTTAGCACATCAGCATCCATCCCTATGCCTGGCATACAAGAGGGGCTCAGAGTTTCATGATAACAGACTCTAATAAGGAAAGTTAGCAAACCATGAAGTGATCCTCCACAGCTTTGTTTGCTTTGAAAATAAGGTAGAGCTAAGTATCAACTATTACTGTAGTCCTCAAAACGCAGTCCCCTTACATTAAAATGTACATTACTTTCTCTATTAGCATGTACAGTAAATTACAACATACTAAACATTGATGAAGCTATTTGTTTGGATATCTCTGTTTGAAATTATTTGTTCTAGGGACATTGTGACTTTTTACTGTGTCCCAGCTACCCAAGTCAAGATAGATTAATGACTGTTTCTTGAATAAAAAAGAGAAGTAATTGTCTATCATATTTGGATTTGGGAATTGATCACAGGTAGGCTTTGAGGACATAAATCTTATAAAAGATACTCCTGACTACAATATACTTCTCAACTGTTCTGTGCCCTCCTTCCATTCATCCGTCTGTCCATCTGTATACCCTACCCTATTCTTTCCACCTGTCTATCCATTCTTATACATCCTTAAAGGGACATGAAATGCTTATGGGCTAGAGGCTATAAAGAATAACTTGTAGGGCTGATGCATGGATCCTGCTAATTGATCTATCTGTACTTAATCAGTTGATTAGGCATTAAACATTTGAGGTATTTTCAAGAAAGACTTGGAGCCCATTTTCTATTAAAGTCAGAATGCTTGTCACATCTCTTTACAGCAGTGTACAAAATATCATCTGCCTGTTTTAGATGGGACATAAACTCCCACTTCTATAGCCTTGCTTGAGGACTCTACTCATTCGATACCACTTTCTTGGCCCCAGTAGGCATTTGAGTTGACAACTATGAAAATACAACAATTATTTTCTATGATTCCTTGAACAAATCTTCAAAAAATTTGTAGCTGTCACAGACAGTTTCTCTCAATAATTTGACCCCTAACTGGCTTCCTCTTGTCCACACCAGAGCTGGCTGTTTACCACTGGTATCTCTTTCTTACATTTATAGATTTCTGCTATTATTCTGCATCCCAACTATGACCCTATTCTGCTTGACACTGACATCGCCATCCTGAAGCTCTTAGACAAGGCCCGAATCAGTACCCGTGTCCAACCCATCTGCTTGGCTACCACTCGGGACCTCAGCACCTCTTTTCAAGAGTCCCACATCACTGTGGCTGGCTGGAACATCTTAGCAGATGTAAGGAGTCCTGGCTTTAAGAATGACACCCTTCATTATGGAATGGTCAGGGTGGTAGACTCAATGGTTTGTGAGGAACAGCATGAAGACCATGGCATTCCAGTTAGTGTCACTGACAACATGTTCTGTGCAAGCAAGGATCCCAGTACCCCTTCTAACATCTGCACTGCAGAGACAGGGGGCATTGCTGCTTTGTCCTTCCCAGGCCGAGCATCCCCTGAGCCTCGTTGGCATTTGGTGGGGCTGGTCAGCTGGAGCTATGACAAGACATGTAGCAACGGCCTATCCACAGCCTTCACAAAGGTGTTGCCTTTCAAAGACTGGATTGAGAGAAACATGAAGTGAACCAGCCACAAGGCCACTGAGAAGCGTTTTTCCTAGCATCCATCTGTACATAGGTGTATGGAACAGTGTGGACCTGAAGTATAATTTTGCCCACAACCTTGGCTACTGAAAGGCTTCTGGTTTCAGGGCCTTATCTCAATAGAGGATGAATAGAGTTTACTTTCTGTCAGGGAACTGTCTTCCTGGTTGCTTGGGAATCATTTAAAGATGCCATGTCTTACAAGAACTGGATTTCTTCAAAGAAGACCATGTGAATAGAATGAGAACCTCCTGCTCCTTCACAAAGTTATGTGACTGTCAATCAGTTTGGGTTCAGAAGGTTGACTTGAGGAGGCCTGGGCTGTACCCGACTTCAGTCAATGTTCCAAAGAACAAATTGCATAACAGCCCAGGGCAAAGGAGCTGGGGTGGGCACAGGCTCCTGTGTACATTGTCACAAGGTTTTCTGATCCTTTTGCTTTCCAATCTTCTGTACACATTTCAATAAAACAAGGTCTTGCTTCTGCCCTACAAACCAAAAGCGCTGCTCTTATTTTTGCATGCTGTTTTCATGATTTATATGGATTTGGGTTAATAATTTGGTGAGGGCCTTTTAACATAGAACCAAGGGGTATAATTTTCCAATGTGTCTGTCAAGTGCTGTCTTTATTACACCAGTTGTAAGAGCTTGGAGGGTCATGGAACAGGTGAATCCAATAAAACATAGGGAGGGAAATATGAGTGATGTGCTGGTTCATCTTGACTATCATCGCAGTTGGATTGAGAGGTGCCTGCATTGGTAAAGCACAGCTCTAGGAGTCTGTGACACTGTTTCCTGGAGGATTAATTAAGAAGAGAAGACTTGCCCTGAATGTGGGAAGCTTCCCACATTCCAGCCTATTGGCTAAAGTTACAGGGGAAGAAGCAGAAAGCCAGCCAATGCAGGCATCTTCTCTTTGCTTCCTGTGATGCAAGCTGCTACCTTTTTCCATGTTACTCCCATCATAATAAAGTGAAACCTCTGAGACCAGGAGCAAGCAGAACCTTTCTTGTCTTCAATTATTTCTCTCAGGTTACAGCAACAAGATGATTAATGTAAAGTAACTGATTCCAAGTGTCTCCCTGATTCTATGTTCCAGAGCCAGTGTAAAACTGCCTTGAACCCCCATAAATCTTTGAACATTTTTATTACAGGTATGTATATCTGTATTGTGTGTATGGTGTGTGTGTGTGTGTCTCTGTGTGTGTGTGTGTGTGTGTGTGTGTGTGTGTGTGTGTGTGCGCCACCATGCAAGTGTGGAGCTCAGAAGACAACTTTCAGGGTGAGTTGTGTCCTCCTACCAGGTGGGCCCAGGGATCAAACTCAACTCATCAGATTTGGTGGTAAGTACCATTACATACTGAGCCTCCACAGGTCTATGTTTCCCAAGCAGTTAAATTAGAATCACATGTTTTCTTATACCAGGCTTGATCTGCCAAAAAAACCAAGGCTTTGAGGTTTCTTGCAAGATATGTGACTATCTCTGAAAGACCCCTCTCACTTCCCACTAGAATGGAGGAAAAAGCAAATTTAATCTGACAACTATTTTCTCTGGTCCTTCCAATATGTTTTCTCTTAGGGGCTAACACTTTTGATGGTTTTCCCTCTTTTCTCATCACAAGTTTTCCTGCCCACAGATGGTGTCTTAGAGGCTTGCATCCCTGAGCATTGAGACAATAGGGGAACTCCTGAGTTCATACTGGTTCTTGGGTGTGTGTGGTGGGTCTTTCCAATTCTCCGGTGTTTTCCTAATATTTAGTGTAGGGTCTGATTGGTTTCCATGGGGCTCTGTAGTTCTTGTTAGTGGCTCAGCTTCTCCTCAGCCCTTGTGGGGACTGGCATTCCTAGATCTGCTGTTGACTATTATTTGACCCTGATCTTGGTAACTCAACTTCCTAGCCACAGTGACAGCCTCTGTAGAGACTGCCCAGCCACATTCCCAGTGACATCTTTTTCTTACTTTGAGAACTTGTGGGACCTTATAAGTCTTTTCTGTTCCATACAAGAGGGAGAACCCAGACCTGTTACAAACCATCCTGGAAGACATTAGCTTCCTATCCATCCAGGAGGCGCATTATTCTCCCTCTACCTATGTGAGAGAATTTTAATCTAGATGACTTCTGCCCTAAGATACATCTGTAGTCAAGTTCTCTGACTCACCTTTGTGTCTTGAAACATTTCTCTGAGCCAGAAGAGAATGACATCTACTTTCTCTTTTATCATCCCTTCCAGGGACTTCCCATGAGTCATTTCCCCCCTCCTTCATACAATCCTTCTCTTCCACATCATGGCTTAATCAAAGGAAACATATTAATTACTTATTACAAGTTAACCAACATTTGTGACTTATAAAGAAGGCCCATTTATTCTCACGCAGTTTGGGTATGTTGGAAATTGGAGAACAGTTTCATCTGAGGTAGGAGTGGGCTTTTGGTTAATGCAGCTACCTATGAGTCACCCATGTACCTGTTAGTAAACTCTCAGCCACATTTCTGTAAGTAGCACAATAAACTTGCTGGTTCACTAGGTTAGACATGGTGGGATAGTTTCTTTTGTTTGTTGTCAGTGCCATGTTTGAGATGAAGAGACTCTAGTTTGTATCTTCCCATGAGGTTACAAAACACCACTTCAACATGCTTGACTGGCCACAGACATCTTCAGCAGTGTCCACTCTAGATCTCTCTACCTAGCACTACTGTAATGGACCTAAGTACTCATTCACACTACAAACTGAAGTTTCCAGAAAAAAGAACAAATATTAATTAAATATTCTCCAAGGCCAAATGAGTGAAAATAACAACCACGGAGTTAAATTGCTACAGGCCAAAGCCAATGATCTTGGGCTATTTTTAGTTTCATTGAAAGCCATTTATGGCCCACGTCTGTGTCTGACCTAACATCCTTGTGACGAGCAGAACCTTTAAAATGTATTTTTAGCAAACAACTATCGTCCATTAATCCAAAAGCTAAGAATGTCATCTGATGGCATCTGAAACCTCAAGCAGAGTTTTCCTGCTTTGCTCTGACTCACCTATTGGTAAGGCCCATCAATGTGTTCAGGAAGTGCCTGGATTTATGACTTTCTTGTTCTATAAGTAGTAAAATATCTCCTAATTATTTCCACAAAAAAAAAAAAAAACCCATGACCATGTACCCATCCATAATAACTCATACTTGACTTAAATTGTCTCTTGCCCTCTTCAAGGTAACAGCTATGTCTCTGCATCCACAACACTATGACCCAAATCAGGATGTGAGATTCAGATACAAGCCATATCTGGCTGCTGCTGGAATATTCTCAGTCTCTGGTGTAGAATTCTCCAATAGAACTCCAAGGCTGAGTGGTTTCCTCTAAGCTGAAAATTTGGAGTTTCCATCAATCAGAGGCGTTTTAAAGAACACAACCTCTTAAGAGTCATCTAAAATAAGGGTTTTTGGATGGCTATATGCAATATTGGTCACTGCTAAGAAGTATGTGCAAGGTCATTGCCTTTGTTCCTGATGATAGATCCAAATCAATTGGACCAGCACTTGGGAAGGAAAATGATATGAATGTGGTAGAATAAAGACATTTTGAGTTTTACGAAGTCAACTGCTACAGTGTCACAGGGTCACTTGAACTGTGTCAACTTTCTGAATGTGAAGATTGTCATGCCCTTCTTTCCAAAGCTTCCGTTTCTCTTATGCCCACTCTACTATAGACCCATATAGAGCAAAGCACTCTACAACATACTTGCACTTTCCTTAGGTTGGCATAGTATAGAGCCATGACAAGTCATGGAATGCTACTACTGGGAAAGTGGCTCTCAACTCAGGATATTGTAGGAAGAGGCCAAGATATCCCTGTTTTATCTACTATAGTCTGGTCCTCATTTTTTGCAATAGTTCCTTCTGTTTTTTTAAGCATGTAAAACATTATTTATTTTTGGGTATATGTGCATGTGTGTGCATGTGCTGCTGAAGGTCAGAGGACAACTTGTGGGAGTCAGTTCCTTTCTTCCACCATGTGGGCTCCAGGAATTGAATTTAGGTGGTCAGGCTTAGCAGCAAGTGCCATCATGTACTGAGCCATCTCACAGGCTTATTCCCGGTCCTTATGTACATGTGTAATTCTTTATATTAAATACTTGATTGGCTGGGCTTTTGTGTAAAGTGGTTGATGGGGCTTTATGGGCAAGGCTGTGGTGTTACCGTTGTTTGAAAATAAATCATGTCCAAGAATGATGTTAACATGAAGGGTCATTCTGTGATCATGGTGGATGAAGACGGAAGCAATTTCACTCTGCACTTCATGTAATAACAGACATTAGCATTGGCTATCTTATTCCATCATGCTTTTTCTCTTTCCAAGACATGTCTGAAGCTATTATATAGATTAAATTGGCCTCAAACTTGTCGAGATCCCTCTACCTCTGTCTCTGGAATGCTGGGTTAGAGACATGAGCCACCATCCCCAACTCCTTCATCTTGTATTTTGATACAGAGTTTCTGATTAAATCTGGAGCTTACAGTGCAGCAAGAATAGCTGGCCAGTGAGCTCCAGGTATCCTCCTGTCTCTGCCTTCCCAGCAGAAACACGCCACTCAGTTTTTAAGGTAGGCTCTGGGATCTGAACTCAAGTCCCTGTATTTCTAAAGCAGATACTTCAGTCACTGGACCACCTACACCAATAATGTGCTTCTTGTGCCTGTGTGCAGTCATTTCATTTTGTTAGAAGAGTAAGAAATCAGAAACTATGCTCTAGAAAAGGCATTTATAGACTCTGGCCAAAGAGCCAGCCTGAGCTCAGGTTCCAGCTCTGTCATTTATATGATGAGACCCTGAGCAGGACACAGTCTCCATCTAGCCCACAATAGGATCTCATCTGAAATGGGAGTGGGATGATTTTAAGTCAGTGAGACAATGCTTCTAAGGGCTGAGGATGTGACCACCACCCAGCCTACTGCTCTCTAAAACTATTATCTGCTATTAAAGCACTGGTTGTTTTGTTTCTGTTCCCTAGGAGGAAAAGGTTGTAATTCAAGAAGCCATTTATGAGAAGTGTAAAAAGGATGTGTGGGGTGGGGAGGGTCAGAGGAAAGGAAGTTTTAGAATGCAGCTGAGGTCTGAGCATATGGAAGTAAGCCAGAGTAGGGTCAATCACGTGAAAGGATGAGCAGAAACCCACGAGGTCAAGGGTCAAAGAGTCTTAGGAGGTAAGAGTCATCTGCACAAATTCCTGAGACAAGGAGCCAGGGCTTACAGGGAGTTTGAAAACATTCCTCTCTGTGAAGTGTGTGTGTGGGGGGGAGGGGACAAGAGTTGTATATGCTAGACTTACTAAAAGGGACAAGCCTCAGCTGAATCAGTCAATCATCAAACCTTCTTTACAGTACAGTAGCCACTGTGGTGGTTTGAATAAAAATGGCCCCCAAAGGTCCAAAGGGAGTGGCACTATTAGAAGGTGTGGCTTTCTTGGAGTAGGTGTGGGTTTATTGGAGGAGGTGTGCTGCTATGGGCTTTAAGGTCTCAGATGCTCAGGCCATGCCCAGTTTGACAGTCTTCCTTTTGCTGCCTGTGGGTCAAGAGGGAGTTCAAACCAGACAAAAACCCAGAACAGAGAAGGGAAAGTGGGTATAAAGTCCCACTACCTAACTAAGGAGCTGTCTACAATTGATAATTCTTGGTGGAAGAAAATCAGTTTTCTCCAATGTAGTAACACTGGGTGTATCAGCTACATTCCAGGGCAGGCCAAAAACCCATATGTAGTTAGCCAACACAAAATGGACTTCATATTTTTGTGTGCTTGATTGGTTTTGTTTGGTTTAATGTTTTTGTCTTTGTTTTTTTGTTGGGGTTTGGGTTTTTTGGGGGGGAAGACAAAACATGAAGATGGGGGTTATGGGGGAGTTGGGAGAGAAGAAAGAGCATGGTCAAAATATGGAGTATGAAAAGAATTTAACAAGAGAGGGAGAGGGAGAGCGAGAGTGGAGGGAGAGCGAGCACTGTTTGTCATCACTGGGGAGGAAATGACGGCATGCTTTACAGATCTATAGTTTGGGGTTGATGTCGTTTATTTAATCTGGAAGGACTGTGGGACACAGTCTTGCCTTCCTGAAGCTGAGCTGAGGATGTAAGTACTAGAATGAGGAAGGGAAGTGAGGAAGAACATTCTAGAAAGTGGGAAGAACATGGGCAGAAATCTTAAGGTAGACTCCTGGCTTATTTGCAGAACAGAATGGAAAGTCAGTAAGGCTTTAAGAGGAAAATACAGCAGGCAGAGTGGTGGGGTGTAAGGTTGGAGACAGAGTCATAGGACATGGAGCCATACTGGAAAGACCAGATCCCAAAGCACTCTGCGCACATGGGGGTCTGGGTAGGGGATGCTGTACCCATTGAATCTATTAATTCCTAGAATGTGCTCTAGGGGTTAGTAATGGGGCCTTAAATCAGGTATATACCTTGGCTTTGAGTTTTTCTGTTGTTCAGTCTGGGTATGAACTAAGACCTTAAGACTCGCACTGCACAACATTGCCCTGTTGTAACACAGAAGTATTTTATATGAGAGAGATGAGTTCGTGGGGAAAGCTGACAACTATGGTTGGTGAGAGGCCACCAGTCACTCCCACCAGATTCACCTTCTTTGGGATCCTGATTGAAATACTTTGGGTCCCTGGGGCTTGGGGAAGTTTATGTTTTCTGCACTGTTGGAGAAAGGACATTTGGTTTGGTAGAAATTTGTGGTCTGCCTCTGCTTTTCTTGGCAGATGCCCTCACTTTCCCTGGCAGGGCTCTGCCCGGATGTTCAGTTGAGGTCCAGCATTTTAAGAAGACTGTCTCAATGGCTTCGTTTTTAAGGGATCACTTCATGTTTGTAACCCAATTTACTCAGTGTTTATCCAGAGGGCTGGTCTAGGCTTGGGAGAGAGGCTGTTGTTAACCAAGTAAACAAAACAAGGACATCAAGTTGGGGAACAATATTCTCAGATGAAGAAAAATTCCAGATTGAATTCTTTGAGGGAAATAAACAACACAGCTGGTTATATCCTTGTACTTATGGTTTCTAGGAATGTAATTTAGCACAGGGGAGGAAGAAAGCAAGCTACTAACTGAACTCAGGAAGTCTATTTGAAGTTGAAGGGGACATGGTCACAAACAAAACAAGTCCAGGTATGAATGATGGACCTTTGAAGCAAACTGGGGTAAGCAAGTTCCAGCTCACTCGAGTATTCCAAGGTACAATGTAGGTCTTTGGCTTTCAGTGTGTAAACATGATCTGTGAGTCTAGGATCAAGTCATCTTTTAAGAAAAAAATGTTTTAGAATTTGCTACATAGCTTCTCTCGTGATTATTAAGGAATTTTGTAAGAAGTAAATAGAGCAAATAGAACATCTTTGGATTTTCTGGAGGCATCAGAACCAGGCATAGGTTCTTGGTCCAGTCCTTTTCCTAGTTCACATAGCATTTAGCCACAAGGAACTGGTGTCTAGCAAATTCCCTGGAAGACCATACAGTTCTTCTCTGCTCTTACTGTTTGGGAGGCATCACTATGGAAGATTATACCTTTGCCAAGAATGGGGAGAAACTGGGTGTAGAAATTCAAATACCACCACTTACTCTCAAAATGTCTCCTCGTTTTATACAATATCAACCTACCAAGAAAGAGACAAACACTCTAATTCAAAGAGCTGTGATTTTTATAATGCACACAAATGAATCTAAGCTAACCTTGACACTGGGCCCCAAGGGATCTTGCACTAGAAATGCTGATTTGGGAATGACAGGCAGAGACTTCATAATTCACCTTTTTGCATTATCTTCTCTCCCACCTTTTCTATCTAGGCAAGAATGAATTCAGTGGTTCTATTAGAATTCATTAGGCGATAAGTATAGCTGTGGAATGTTGCAACCTTCTGGGTATTTAATGAGAGGGTTTATGCCTGTAGAGATTATATTTAGACCAAGCTTTCAGTCTGAATTGAAGCTACGCTGAAGTAACATCTCTTTTCTCATTAGCTTAGAGAGTGAGATGAAAATAGAATGTCTTCATTTGTCGTTCGCTAATGTGTGCTCACAAGGAAAAAAAATGAATGAACTTAAATTGTATCTTGAAGTTTCACACATTCCTGACAGAATAACTTCATTTCTTTTCTGTTCAGTGGCCACAGTAGAAAGACAAGGCTGCAGGATGGCTCATTGTTAGTGGCACTGTGTGGCTGGATTCAAAGTTCTACTACTTTCTGAATGACATACTAGTGACACCCGGGAAGATGGCATAATAGAGGTGATAATTGTTACTGCCATGTGCCTGGGACTGTGCCAAGAGCTTTGTATGACAGATACCATTCATTACTATACTCATGAATGACCATAGAGCTAAGTGATTTATTCATGGTCATTCAAAATAGAAAGAGAAGATGATGAAATCAGCTTGAGTCTCAGGGCTCCAAGCATGCTTGGGATGGATGGTTCCTGGGCTACTTTAATTCTTAAGATCACATTACAGCATTGGGGCTCATTCTTTCCAATCTCGTTCTTGGAGTGAGCAGGTACCATGAGTGGAAATCCCCCTCTTGCTTTGGATCACACCAGCCACCCTTCTCTAAGCCCTTTAGTCTCAGGCATTTCCAGTTCCTATCTTAACTGCTCTTGGTTAAGTGTTGTAGAGAACAGTTTAACATATCCTTCCTCAAAAATAGAAATCCTACTCTGATCTTTATTACTTCTGTTCATTTATGAAAGGAACTTATGTTTTATTAATTTCTGAAAATCTTCAAATGTCTAGACTTACAGCTGTAGTTACAGTTTGGCAGTTTTGTTTTTATTTCGGGGTTCTTTGGAATAAGAATCTCATTACATGACTCCTTTCTCATTACATCCTCCTGCCTCAGCTTTCTGAGTGTTGAGGTTACAGGGGTGTGCCTTCTCAGCTTGCACCAAAGTCTTAAAGAAAACACGGACACAGCTTATAATTCCTCAAGTATGTACGGAGGTCAGAGCACAGACATTTAATGGGGTATATGTGTGTGTATGTGTGTGTGTGTGTGTGTCCCTATAACAGCTTTTTTACAAGTATAATTTTAGAGTTTTAAGAAAGACTTCTATTTTACAAAGGCCAGAGCTTAGAATCAAAGGAGTCTGGTGATACATTCAGTGTCATGCTTGGTGTTATCTGTGGAGGTGTTGGGATCAAACACAGGATGGTTTGCCTCTACACACAGTGTTGCTTTCTAACAACACCTGCCTAGACACTTGAGAAAGAATTAAATCTGTTCTTTGAGTGGTTCTCACTTTGTGAAGAACCGAAAACACTGTTGTTTTATCTAATGAGCTGGTGGTGGGCGGTTTTCTAGTTGCTAAGTTTTGGAGAGCATAAATCATTAGAAAGGACAGGGCAGATGAAACAGGAATTGCATTAGGGGGAAACTGAATGCATATTTATCAAACATTACAAAGGACAGTCCCATTGAGAGGGTGTATCAGTTATGTTTCTCACGTAGCTCAATACCTGACGGAAGCTATGTAAGAAAAGGAGGGTTTATTTGGACTGACAGTTCTTGATAGTAGAGTCCATTGCAGGGGCAACAGCTTGAGAAGCTCTGTCCATGGTGGAAAGAGGGTGGTACTTCATGTTACAAGGTGGCTCTGTACAGAAAGCAGAGAGCTGGGGCTAATCAGAGAGAGCAATAGTCCTTAAAGCCCACTCCTAGTGACCAACTTTCTCCAGTTCTGTCTCCCTCCCTATAAAGGTTCTACAACTCCCCTAGAGACCAAGTGTGCAAACATGTAAGTCTATGGGAGAACAGTCTACATTCTTTCTAAAATGAATAATCTTAGGGTTGCTTGTCATTTACTTCTCTCTTTAGGGCATTTTATTCTGACAAGCTTTGAAGTTTAAAACATCTATCCTCTGTTGTCACCATGAGGGAGAATGGCATAATTCACCGGTCTTTTATGGGAAAGCCACACAGGATGTTTTTCTTTCCTGTATTAGGAGGGCCGCCTTTCTGGTCTCCATGTGGAGACGCAAGAACAATCCCTCAAACACTTAGGAAGAAAAGCAAGATAGGAATAGAATCTTCAGAAGATACAATGGGAAGAAGATGAGTCTTTGTCTCTTCCTTGGTTCAACTAAGCTCCCCATAATCACTGGAGAAGACGTGTGTGTGTGTGGAATTTAGGGCTGGACCCTCAGGGGCCATTGGTGACTTCTCTAATGATACAAAGGTACATCTTTCTGATCTCCAGCAAAGGATCTGACTACATCAGTTTCTTTGTGAGACATCAGTGTCCTTGCATGTTATAGGAGCAGCCTGTGTCAATGGGAATGACTCTGTTGTCACAATAAGTATCACAGCACAGAGGGGGCAAAACAAGTCTCTGCAAGAAGACAGCTTGTGCTCCAACTCCAGCCTCTTACATTGCCCTGGAGATCCCTCTGTACTGTTCTCTTCCTCTCTTGCTTTCTGGGAGGAGGAAATACGAGGATTTTTCATGAGCTGTTGCTGGACCTCATCCTCCAACTTCCAGCCACTGAGAGGCCTGTGGGGAGAGAAGGATGGAAAGAAAGGAAGTGGGGCAGAAGTGCTTAGCTGTATGTCCCTTCCAGGGACCTGCTATAGTCCTGAGGCCTCAGATACCCTCTGGTGGCCTTCTCTACACCAGATGTTCTTTTGGGTTCTAGTAACTGGTAGTTAATCTCCTTTCCGCCTTTGCATAGATAATCGTGTCACATTGTTACTAGCACAGACCTGTCCTAGCTCTAAGAGTTTCTTCAACACTCTCCCTGTACTCTATAAAATGGTCTCTTAATGAAACTCAACATCATTTGTTTAATTTGAATATCCTAGCTAGGATCTAGACTGAGACAACTAACAATTGTGTAACCTTAAGAACTTCAGTAATCTCTTTGGCCTCAATTTTCTTATCTGTGAATTGGGGACAATTTTAATGTCTTCTGTAGAAGGTCATCTTGAATATGAGGGCCTTCCCACACATTCATTGTAAGCCCTTAGTAAATGTTACAGTAATGCTCCGGCTAGCAGGAAGATGTACAAACACTACCTTAATGCAACTCTAAGTCACTTCTTACAACTTGGGCTATGTTTTAAGTCACAAGTCAATAAAACAAGAAGAAAAAAATCCTCTTTACTTAAAAAAAAGTCTCCCAAGTCACCTATCAGAGGGCATATAGTTGATTTTTTTATTCAGTTCTGAGAATAGTTTTTAAATTGATATTGGAGAATACATGAGCTTGATTTAAGAACATAAGTCTGTGTGCAAATGTCAGAGCACTCTACCACCTGTGCTGTGTGGAATCCCAAGGAGACAGACACTAAAAAATGACCCCAGTACCTGTAAGGATGGCCTCATTCTCAGAATTAAGGCTCCATCCACTTACTTCTTAGGGGTTGCCATGGGGGTTAAAGGAGACAGCAGGTCACAAGTGAGCTAACTAGTAAAGACAATTCCGTGTGTGCACCTGTCTGAGAGACCTCTCAGTGTGTAAGGCTGTGGCCATTCTGCATGTTATCTTATCTAATCCTCAGGATAATCTGAGATGGCCATTGCTGCTGCTGCGCTTGATTCTAAAGTGTTCCTCATAAACTTGTGTTTTTCAGTACAAAGTCCCTCACTTTGGACACTGTGGGGCATTCATATGGTAGAGCCTGGCTGGTAAAAGTGGACTACTGAGAAGGTTGTTGCCACTTTAGTGAACTCACCTAAGTATTCTAGAATCTGTATAGGAAAGAAATCATGCAATATTTGCCTTTCTGAGTCTTGCTTATTTTGGTTAACATGACGATCTCCAGTTACATCATTTTCCTGACAACTCTGTGACTTCATTCCTTTTTATGGCTGAACAAAATTTCATTGTGAATATATGCCACATTTCCATTATCCATTCATCTGTTGATTGACATCTCTGCTGTTTCCATATATTGGCCATTTTGAGTAGTGCATCAATACACATGTGTGTGTATGTATGTATGTGTATGAATATATGTGTGTATGTAGGTAGGTATGTATGTGTGTATGTGTGTAGGTATGTATAATGTGTATATGTATGTATGTATGTATATATGTATGTGAGTATATGTGTAGGTATGTATGTATATGTGTATGTGTGTAGGTATGTATAATATGTATATGTATGTGTGTATGCATGTATGTGTGTGTATGTATGTATGCATATGTGTATGTGTGTATATGTGTGTGTATGTATGTATGTATCTAGGACTGTTGCAGTGGAACCGTATGGTTGTTCTAGTTTTACTTTTTTGAGGAGCCCCCATGTCAGCCTCTATAGTGATCCCACTAGTTTGCATTCACTTTAGCAGTGCATAAGTGTTTCTCTCCTCCCACATCCCCGAAGGCATTGGTATTCATTAGTTTTCTTCACAAAAGCCATTGTGTATTTCAAAGTACTTTTGAATTCTCCTAATGGGTAAGATATCAACCATCGTTTCACATATTTATTGACTATCTGTGCTTCTTTAGAAAACTATCTAAATCATTTGCCCATTTGTTCACTGCTTGACTTTTTGGTGTTTCAAGTTTTTAGTCCTTTATGATGTTTTAAGTTCTTTATAGATTCTAGATATTCCCCTGCCAGATGTGTTGCTGGCAAAGCATTTCTTCCACTCTCTGTGAAGCTTTTTAACTTCATGCGATCTTATCTGCCAGGTCTTCTTGCTACTTCCTGAGATGTTGGGGTCTTTCTGAAGCACGTGCATATGCCAAAACGTTGAAGTGTTGTCCACTGGCAATTTCCCATTTTCAGCTGCTGCACTAAATGTCTCTGGAACATTTTGAGTGGATTTGATGAGGTAGGAGATAGAGATATGAATTTACTCTTTTATATGTGAATATTCAGTTTTTACCTTGGGGAGGTGGGAGTGGAGATACCAAATAGATCTTCTAGAATGACAGAACCAAATCTCAAGAAAGCAACCTGAATATTCTAGTTTAAACCAAACCAAATTAAATCTTTGCTAGAATATCATATTTCACACACAGTGCTACAATCATATAGAATGTTCACAGTTCCATGGGGTAGGGGTGGGAGGTCAACAGAGAACCCGTTTCTTCTGAGCCAGAATCATCTGTGGCATAGTCCACATGATTAATAGACATAATTTCCCAGACAACCAAATGCAAATGGTTCTCTAACACAGCAGGTGGTGTCAGGGCACCCAGATACAGCCATTTACAGGGAAGTCTGCAAGTCAGAATGACTATACCTATCTAATCCTGCGTACTTGATGATTCAATCACCTGAATCCTCTAAGGTCCTCACCATGGAAAACGTAATTAAGAATAATTCTCAATGCGATGAGTTTTTAATAGAAACCATTGTGTTGCTTTCCTTTCCCCATCTTTTAACTTGTTTTTCATTGGGGGCATCAGGAGCCTGCTGCTAGCTGGAGAATGGTGCAGCTGAGCCTCTGGGGCTCTGTGGATGCTGAGGGGCTGCTGTAATATAGCAGTTCATTTAGGCTCTGACTAAAGGGAATTCTGGCAACAGAGGAGTGCTCCTGGGGTTCTTAGACCCCAGCCTATGAGAGAGTCTTGTGGCTTTGTTCTCCAGCTGCCACCTCAGCAGAAAAGCAAGGAAAACCCCTAAATAGTACATGACAATCTCAGATACAAAGTCACAGTCTACAGGGCTTCTGTGATGTCAAGGACACTGCCAAATTTCAAAACACCAGTTTTACACACGCGCATTATGTTTTTTAGTGAAGGTTAAAAATCCAAGTATGAAGAGACAAAGATTTTATTATTTAAAGTTAATATAATTTGGTTTCATCCAAAACCTTTGACATTTTTTAGCTTTATGTTCTGTGCCTGTGCACAAGCAGGAACCTGTGGGGTCCAGAAGAAGATATCAGATAGCCTGGAAAGGAGGTTGCAGAAAGTGATGAGCTGCTAAGTGGGTGCCAGGAATCTAACCAAGGCCCCTACAAGGGCCATCCCTCCAAATCGGAGTCAGGTTCTTTATGCTCTCTGGCTAAACACGGAGCTTCTCAACATAATTGAGAGGTAAAAAACCAAACCAAACCAAACCAAACACCCCCAAAACAAAAACAAAAACAAAACAAACAAGCCACCAGAAACAGGAGAGGAGAGCTAACCTTGGTTAGCCCCACCTCGTTCTTCTCCTTGTTTCTTTCATCTGCTTAGTCTTCCTTTGTTCAGAAAACAATCCTTTAAAGCTTCCTTAAAATTAGCTGAACTTTTTTTTTTCTTTTGGTTTCTGAAGCATGCGCTTACAGGCTTACTCTTAAACTTGAGAACATCCTACCTCAGCTTGCTAGGCGCTGGGATTACAAGCACACAGCACTACACCTGGTTTAACAGAACAGGTTTTGAATGTTTTTCATTTAGTTCCTTATTGAGAGTGAAGGTGACCCCTCCAGTTTACCGTGGATGCAAAGAAACGAAGATTGGGTCGTGGATGAGAATGCCTCTGGGCTAGATTCCTGGAGGGGATCACAAGGAGAAAAGAAGCTAGAAGCTGGAGTTCTGAGATGCAGCTCAGAGAAGCCTGGCAGGTCCCAAGCAACTGGCTCACACCTTTTGACATCTTTGTTTACAACACACTTTGCGAACCTCTCTGAAGAGTCTGTTTAATTCTCATCAGAGTCCTGCAAAGGCAGTAGTTTTGAGTCCCATTGTCCAAAAGAGGGAAAGAAGGTTTTGCCTTTCAGGTGGTCACGGGGTCAGCAGGTGGAGGACCTGTAGGTGTCTGCTGTGTCCTAGTCCCCAAGATAATAAAAGCTGAGCAGAACTTGTCATTATTATGCAAAGCTGGGCAGGAGGCTTGGACTCTCCTTTGCAGGAGCCCATCTGTCTTTGCACGCCTCCCCCCACGCTCGAGGCCTGCGGAGAACTGAGCCCTGGGTAGGTGGAGGAGATGCCTCTCCAGCTAGGGAGAGAGAGAGAGAGAGAGAGAGAGAGAGAGAGAGAGAGAGAGAGAGATTGAGATTATAGCCTCCCTCACATCCCTGCCCGCCCTCCGGGAACTACATTAATCTAGACGAATGGTTGAATGTCCGGGATTTATTCGGGGCCCCGGCGAAGAAGGACCCGCAGCTGGATCACGGTTCCTTCCGGCCACCTGAGTGTTTCTGCGCCTCAGATTCTGTGGGACTCCTCATCCCAGACGTGGAAGGATGATGAGGGTGGGTGTGCCGGGCTGTGTGATGTGAGCCCGAGCAGATGTCCAGGGAGTGATGGGGAGCGCCAAGGCTTCTCCAAGGATTGGGGACGGAGGGGCATTCCGGGTCTCAGCTCTTGGCCCAGTACAGGATGACCCGGGGCCACTCGGACTCGAGAGGAAACAATAGAGACTCCTTAGACCCTGGGATCCTGCCACTGGTGTTCCCGGACTACCGGCGGAGCCTTTTTTTTTTTGGCTAATTTATGGCTGGAGGCTGGTGGGGGAGGGACAACAGAAGAAGGACAGCGTCTAAAGGGGGGGGGGAGGCCGGGGCGACGGTTAAAGAAGTCGCCCCAGGCTGCGGCGCGGGTGATGTCAGCTCTAGACAAAAATAGAGAGGGATCGCCTGCAAATCCCCAGCTCCGGCGTGGCTAAACCTTGCAATCCCTCTTCGGCCGGCGCCGAGCCAGGGCGCAGCGGCCTCCACCGCCTTCCCCGGCGCGCACACACCAGCACACGCGCACGCACGCACACACTCCCCCTCACTCACACTCCGGGTCTTCCCCCATCCTGCTGTGTGCGGGCCACTCGCGGCACCGATCTGCCCCGCGGAGAAGCGCGCGCGCGCGCACACACACACACACACACACACACACACACACGCACGCACACACACGTGGCGGCTGGGACGCGGGGAGCTTGTTCCTGCAGCCCTGCGGCTAGCGCGACCTCGCAGGAGCCGGTGTAGGATTCCCGCAGAGTCCTTCAGAGCGCCGGCCGCGAGCCGCTCACGGGAACGCGGACCGCGCGCGGTGGAAAGCCGGGACGTGGATTAGCGCCCGCAGCAGCCTCCCCGCGCGCGCCGAGGCGCTAAGGGGCTTACCCAGGAGGGGGGTGCGAGGGCGGAGAGAGGCTGCCCGTTAAATACCGCTCCCCGCCGCACTCCGGGCTCACCCAGCTCGCCGCCACCGTCTCCAGACCGTGCCCGGGAGGAGGGGGCGTATCCCACGCCATGGCATCAACGGAGGGGTGAGAGCTTTTCTGGGTCCCTGTGGGGAAGCGGGAGCCGCGCGCGGGGTGGTGCTGCCCTATCCCAGATGGGGATAGAGAACTGTGACCCGGACCTCTGAAACACTAGCAGAGCGCACGCCAGGCTAGAGGTGGTGGGGTAGGGGTCTGGTTTCTTTGGTAGACTAGCTGTCCTTTGAGGACCCGGGAGGCAGAGGATTGGATCTAATGAAAGGGGTGAATTACCGTCGGGGTGTGAAAAAGTGTGAAAAGAAACCGTGGAGGTTACTTCAGAGATTTAAAGACAATAAAGGATTGTCCATGAAGCCTTCAGGAAACACTGCCTGGGCTGCAAGGTGGGGACCAGTTGGAATGAATGAGCCCGGACCAGAGCCGGGGCGGGGCGAAGAGAAGCACATAACCTGAATGCTAGCTTAGGGCGCGGGAGGGTGGGAGGGGAGGGCAAGCCCCCAGCCCAAGTGATCTTTGCCTTTGGATATCGGAATCTCCCTGGCTAGCTGCAAGGAAGGGTGGAAGAGATTTGGGTGCTTCCCGAAAGGAGGGGAGAAAACCTGTAACTTGGAACAAGACAAGAGTTTCCAAACTCTATCTGGACTCTGTCACTGGCTTTTTTATTTTGCCCGTGGCCTTGGAGTCGCCCTTTGCCTCTTGAGGCTGCAGTTGGCATGACAATCGCTTCGGCGGTAGAAGGACACCTGTATTTAGCAAGGGGAGCATGGAAGATGCCAGAGTCCCTTGAATACTCACTCCAAGGCATCCTGGTCCTGTCTTCCAAAAACACTTCTCAGGCTTTCTGGAGCCCAGAACAAAATAAAAAGAATAACTGGGGACCCCAGTTTTTGGGTTATTTCACAAATGGCACTAGCTGCTTTTGAGAGATCAGTGGACCCACATGTGACCTCAAAAACAAGTATGGGTTCCTTGGTTCTGGCATTTTCTGGAGCATGTTTAATAGAAACCAAACTCCACCAACTTTTGGTGAGGTCGTGGGTGGTGATCTTTAAGCAGGAGTGGAGAGATGGTGTTTAAAGTCAGACTTCGAGATTCTAACCTCAGACAAAGAAAATACTTCTAAACCTGCCCATCCGAATCCAAGGCAAAGAGCCCATCCATTTATTTCTCTCATCTCCCGAATCTTTCCAAAGGTGCCTAGCATCTTATCTGACATAAAATTTCTTCATATCGCCTTATTTACCAGTGTGGACCTTTGGAATAGTTACTTATTTGAAAAGGTGCTCCAGCTTGGTGCTTGTGTGCAAGGATGGCAGTATCGTATGCTCAAACACATCTCTAGAATTACATGTTAGGAACCCACATGACTTAACGTCAGCACTCCTCTGTGTTTGGTTCTAAAGGCTTTCATCTTAGAACAGGTAGAAAGGTATTTCTGGCTATCTACAGGACCCTTCCAGAATTATTTCTGCCTTCAGACTCTCAGAAAACATCTTTGAAAAATATTGTCTTCCAAATGCTGCACCCAACTTACTGTCTATTCTGATGGCCAGAGGGGAAAAGAGAGGACAACTAACCTCCCCAAACTCTGTGTGCTGCCTTTTGCCCTCTTCCTAAGTGAGAGCTGCCAAATGGTTTGACAGTCAAAGTAAAGCAGATGCCATTTTCAGGACCGACACCATTTCTAGTCCAGCTCGTGCCATCTTTGTGCATTGTGCCAGGGTAGGAAATGATTGTCAAAGGAACTTGTATTTAATAGACGAAAAAATTGGAAAAAAATTTCTGAAAACTAGGAAACAAATGTAGAAGAATATTTTATTTAAGAGCAGTAACCAGTCAGCTGGAAACATTCTCAAAACCCTTCTTTTCTCCCAGAAGTGTTTGCAGAGTCTCTGTTGGGTAGAATGCACCTGCTAGGTTCTCTGGTGGAGATAAAGAGGTACAGTATCCTTGGAGAGGGCTTTCTGAAGGCTATCTCAGTGGAGACTTTTAGTACTAAATTGTTCTCCTAGGTTGGTGAGATCTGTTGGCCCCTTCTGATATCTTTGGGTAATGTACTTTGTAAAGGAAACTCGGGAAGCATCCCCAGGATGGTCTCTTTTGTTAGCCTTTGTCTTCTAATAATATTAAAGCTGTTTCTTTTCTGAAATATACATTACTGAGAAGGATACCGAAATAGCAATGTAATTACATGCTTTCAGTTTATACATGTTCAGCTCAGCTGAGCTCCAGAATGCTGGGTAATGGGGTGGTATATTAAACCAATCGATCTGGTGAACGTCTATTTGGTGTTCATGTTGCCACCAGCAGCATATGCTAATTACTCCGTTTATAGAATTATTAGAGGCAACAAATACATTTGTTCGGCACTCTTTTCAAAGCTCATATGTTTATTTTTATATTCACTTCTTTTGCTAGCTCCATGAAGTAGGCGAGCCAATGAAATAGACTTGAAGGCTCAAAACAACAAAATGTCACCCTGGACGATTCCGGGGTTTGGCATAGCTTTGGAGAATCATCTGGACATGTCAGTTGTCAGTAATGGGCGTTCAAGCCATGCCTGGTGCCTACTGTTGGCTTTTTTGGAAATCTTTATATATACATATCTCCAGCAAGTGGCCTTCTGGGATATTTCCATAGCTTGGGCGTTTGATCTTTGCCATCTTACAGAGCATACCTATCACTGTTCAGTTATCTGAAGTTTCTGATTGTGTCTCACTGGGAATATCAGCATGGCTTTTGTAAAACCCAGCAATGGTCTTGTAGTTTCCAGGTTCTGAGAAGTGTTCAATTTGACAGCTGAATGTCTTTTGTTTTGTTGTTGTTGTTGTTGTTGTTGTTGTTGTTTCTGCCGAGTCCTGGACATGACTGGAATCACTGAGATGGCTTTTAGGTTCCTGACCCAAATTGGAAAGAGATTATAAGTCGCTGGTGACAGGCAGGGTAGTGTCTGTTATTGACTGGGTCACAGTGGAGTGGCCAGATGCTGAAGAGACAACCATTTTAGAAATATGTTTCTAGGGTCTAGGGATGGCCAGGTCTCCACATTCATCAGAGATGCCTGGCAGTCTGTCTTCTGATCAGCTCCCAGGAGCCAAGGGGTCAGGGCTGAGCCAATCAGGAAGGCTTGAATTTCAGTCTGATTTAGAGAGCAAGTGAAACTGAAAACTGATGACAGCAAAAATACACTGCCTAGGGAGACCCCTGAATTTATGATTCCCAGCGCATGACAATAAACACAGCGTTTGCCTTACCCGCCTGCCCCCCTCCCAGAATGAAATTGAAGAGTGGGCTTATACAGGGTGAGAGGAAGACAGGGGCCATGGGGGTCTAGAAAGGCTTGCGTACTGTATGCCTCAGGCTCCACTGGAATTCATTTTCCATTCTCAAGAATATAGAAATTATCTTCCTTGCGTAAAATGGACATGAGCAGAGCCATGATAAAGCCAGTCTGTGTTTACCAAGGCAATCTCTTGTGAGCAGTTGAAAGCTTAATTCTCCAGAAATAATTTCTAAATCCAAATGATACTTGTGAAGTAGAAATGGCAGCTCATTATAACCTAAACTGAGCACCTTATTTCTCCCTCCCATTGGGTGATGAGGTGCCCTCTCCTTTGGCTTCTGTACTTAGTGATGTGTCAGACCTGGCAGGATCCTTCAGAGATGAGAACCTGGTCACACAGCAAGCAGTGCTTCAGCAGTGCTCTGGGTCAGAGTGCCATAGAGCCTTCAGCTCCAGATATGCTTGGTTTCTTCACAGTTCGAAGCTCAGCCCAGGCTAATTTCTTGACAATTCCCTATGCACTTTCCCCTATAGCTGTATCAGTGAAAAAATGTCTGAGTTTCCTCCCTTTAAAGGCAAACTAAATTGGTTCCTAGAGTGAATTGTTTCTCACTGGATTGCCTCGCCCCTTGGAATGAATTGAATCTCCATTTCAATTGATTTTGTCATTATTTTAATCTAATGAAACATGGATAACTTAAGGTCTCCTAGCCTTAGTAGGCAGGAGCACAGTTCTCTCAAGATTAAAAAATCGTATTTAGATTTGCATTTCAAGAACTTGTCTTCACGATCTGAATAATACATTCTACTGATGCCAGACAGTGTCTGCTTGCTTACTGTTGTCCCTTCTCTGCTCTTAACAGCTTGTTGAAGGGGGAGGGGGTGAGGGCAGGAGGCATGCTTCACAGAAAGGGTTTGGAATCCAGATTACAGCAAATCTCTTTATTTACCAGGGTTGTGGGATTGCTCTCCCCTCCCTCTGCCCACCCTTCACCCTGCAGCTTTCCAAGTGCCAAGTCCTTAGAATGAATTAATTAGGGGGAGTGTTTAAAAATATCTCATGGCTCTGTCTCCACGTGCTTTGTTATTGATTGGAGGCAGATGGGCTGCATATTTGTCAGCAGAAGAGAAAAGGACTGATATCTCACTATGAACCTGTCTGGTCGGCTTCGTATAATATCAGAGAAGTCAAGGAAAGGGAGAGACTAAATCTCTTAAAGGGTGTACCTTTTTCCATAGTATTTTGTTGCATTTTCAAGACTGTTTCTCAAAGGCATTGATGATATCTTATTTTCTTTCTTTCATTTGTTTACTTAATGTCTCAGACAAGCAGATGCGGTAACTGTCTGCTGAACTGTCATCTGGAGTTCTCAGTGATGTCGCCAGCTGCCTTGGATTATAGACTCATTGAGCAAGGACTGGTCTTTGAAAAGAGAAGGAAGGGAATGAACTCCACTTGGGCAGCTGGACTTGATCTGTGTCAACTCCAGTCCCCTCTAGGATAGATGGTGGCAAAGATCTTACAGGAAGTCCTCAGGGACAAAGATGTAGATATTGTCTCTGCATCAAGTATACTAAAGGATTCATTTAAATGACTGGCGGGGCTTTCTTTTGTTACATTGGCCAGGATGACCATCTGTCGTTCACTGTCCCTAATCTGGTGTGGGACTTTGAATCCTGAGCTCCCATTCCTGGTCCCTGGCCTCTGCTTTCTCCCAGGATCACAGAACTGGAGCCAGAGTCAGAACCTCTACCTGCCTTGGCCTTGCTTTTTGTGTAGCCTTGAAAGTGAGGTGCTGGACACTACAGATCATGTGTGGCCTAGAAGTGTGTTCTTACTTCGGATCTCAGAGGATTTAGAAAATGTTTGAATTATTTGCCTACTTGGAAAACAATTCCCAATGCTGGCTTTTTCTTTTCTTTTTCTTTTTGTTTTACTTTCTGTGTTTGGGTGTTTTGCCTGCAGGTATGTCTGTGTGCCACATGCATTCATGGCACCCAAGGAGGCTGGAAGAGGGTGTCAGAGCCCCTGAAACTGGAGTTACAGGTGGTTGGGAGTCACCATGTGGGTGCTTGGAATCGAACCTGGGTCTTCTGGAGGAGCAGCCAGATCTCTTAAAGGCTGAGCCATCTCTGCACTCCCAAACTCCTGACTTTAGCTTCTCTAGAAAACTAGAGATCTGGTGACAAAGAACTCAATTTTCTGCCTTAATACATTTATCATGTAATAACAAGCCAATAAAACTAACTTTTCTGTCAATACATTTGTCATGTGATTACAAGCCAGTGCCTTCTGTGTGGGCATGTGTAGGCATGCATTCATACATGCATGAGTGTGTGTTAGGTACTACAGATTTCATCTGATAGGCAAGGATTCTACTTTTGAACTACATCCCATCCTCTCTTTTCACATCTCACCCCATACCTTACCCCAGTGTTCAGACCAGGTTTTTGTAGGTGTTCAGGCTGGTTTTGAACTCACTCTCAGCCCAGGCAGGCCTTGGACTTGCTATCCTTCCTGTGCCATCCACCAGACCCAACAGCTTTAGCAACTTTTAAAGCACTTTGCAGGCACAAAGTAACTTAATTCTTATAAGATATGATATAGTATTATGATTAGTTTCATTTTTCTAGAAATAGCAACGGTGGCATAAAATAATTTAGTAATTGGCCACATATGTCTTGGATCTTCAATTCAGGGGTTGTGGAGTCATGGAGCCATGCCATTAACTAGTGGGCCATGCTCCTTTCTCTCTGTGGCAGTGGTTAGCTGGAGATGAGGACTGACGGAACCCTGAGACAGAACATGTGCCATGCATGTTGGGCACAGCGGTTGGGAGGCCATGGCACTCAGACTCTATGCGTACCCCCGTATCCCAACCTCTGGGGATAGCAACCGAGAGTGCAAGCTTGGTACTGCATTGTCATGATATGCTGTTGCTTAAGTGTCTTTACAGTCCAAGCCTGGAAGACCTTGTCAGAAAGCTATGTAATTTGAGAAACTTTAAATAATTTATTTAAATTCTTAGTTTATGTATACAAATGCCTGCCTGTGTGCATGCATGTGTCACAAATGTGCTTGGTGCCCACAGAAGTCAGAAGAGGGCTTTTGACCTCCTAGAACTAGAACTAGAGATGGTGTAAGGATTCATATAAATGCAAGATACACAACTCAGGTTCATTGCAAGAACAGAAACTTCTAAAGCCAGTGGTTCTCAACCCCGTGGGTCACAACCCATCTGGTAAACCTTTATCTCTAAAAAAAGAATTTACATTACGGTTTATAACAGTAACAAAATTACAGTTATAAAGTAGCAACAAAAATAATTTTATGGTTGAGGGTCGCCACGACATGAAGGAACAGCACTAGGAAGGCTGAGAACCACTGAGCCGTCTCCGCAGCCCCCACTTTTCTTTTTAACCCATAACCACCCCTTCCCCTAACCACTTCTTGTTTCCTTTAACTTTGCCCTGAGTTGCACTTAACAGGGCTCCTCCATAATTATTGATTTCTACAAAGCTAATGGCTCTGTCTCATCTCTACACAGTGACTTAGAGCAGCCCTGGGATGGTCACATGGGCTGACTGCAGAGCTATGCTTTTGTGGCAAACACAGCTGAGCCTTCAGGAGTCATCAAATGTGGTTATCTCAGGGCAATGACTTAACTTACTCGTTCATTTTGCTCTAGTGCAGACAGTGATAACCTCGGGATGACTTCTGAATTGTCGAGATCTGGATCTGTGTGACGTAGTTTTAAGATTTATTTCTATTTATCTGTATTTGTGTGTGTTTGGGTGTCTGCTCATGCTGAAGGAAGCCAGAGAGGGCTGTAGGTTCCCTGGAGATGGACTTACAATCTGTTGTAACTAGGTGCTAGGATCTGAATTCTGGTCTTCTGAAAGAACAAGTGCTGTACTCATAATGCTATCTCTCTAGCTCCCAACAGGGGGCAGTAAAGAGTAGTAAATGTCCATGAAAATGTGACTTCCTTAAGAAGTCCTTCCATCCTTAGGGAATCCCAGGTCCCACAGCACGAAGCTCTGCCCAGCCATCCCATTTGCTTTTGGTTAAACAGAGTTTCTCCAACACACACACACACACACACACACACACACACACACAGTCTGATACTAATGAGATAATTGTCATATACTGACGTGTTGGGAGATGTCAACGTCACCTGACTGCATGTCTATGACTTAATATAATCTTTGAAAAGCTCATAATAGCATGCTCATTTTTATAGAGACACTGAAACTTAGAAATTTTGGTTAAGTGCTGTTACTGGGTTCCTAGCTCCCACCACTCCGCCCTTTGTCATCTAATTGTACCAATTTTACATTTTCTACATTGTATGTATCCCATATTTCCTTCAACTTTAATAAACCTTCCTTCCTTTTCTTTTTTCATTTCTGTGAGTGCATGTCTCCGGTCGTTTTGATAAGAGAAAGCAAGTGCCCTTGGAGAAACAAGATGATGACAAATGTCACAGGCTGTACCCAAGAAGGAAAGAAATTAGCTTATCTCAGAATGAGAATGCTTCAGAGAAAATGGCATTGTAAAACAACGTCACAGGAAGTTTAGGTAATGGCGAACTATTGTCATGTCCCAGTTTGTAGACAACAAGCCAGAGGAATTTCAAACTCAAGTAGCGGTGCTGAGGGGAGATAAGGAAGAAGGACGCAGTAGGAAGGGCAGCATCCCTATTAAATACCAGGGGAAGTCATCCTTCTAAACCTTAGTGATGGTTTGTTTGCTTGTCTTTATCTCAGTCTTTACTTAAATAGCCAGTTGGGATTTAATGGCCAGATTATATAGAAAAGTGGGTGGAAGGCATTCTGAATGAAGTGCTTACTTAGGGTTGAAATGGATGGGTATCAGCTGACAGTATACATTTCAGATGCTCCATGGGGACAGATGGCACTGGAGATGACCGCAGCTCTTGTTTATATTGATATGCAACATGGGTTCTAGAAAACAAATATCAAGAATAAAAATGGACTAACTTCTGTGAATGGATTTGAGAATGATGGAATTAAAGACTGAATCTAATTCCCAGTGTCTTCTTGGAATTCAAAGCCATCCATTAGCCAACATGTTTTTTGTTTTTTGTTTTTTTGTTTTTTTGGTTTTTTTTTCAATAATTGCAGAGTCATAAAACTGAGCTAACCATCGATTTTAAGGTCATGTCCATAAGCATTTCAGAAGAGATCAGGTGTGTTCAGGGTGGTATGCTCATAGATCAAATGCAAACATCTCAAATAAAGAACTGATCACTCTAGAGTTTACCTGAACTAAACTGTAAGTTTGGATTTTTCCCCACAGGCCATGACATGTTGGGTTAAGAACTTTGGAGCTGCTGGGTCGCAGGGAGCTTAGTCTGAGCTGGAGGCAGACATGGGTGAGGCTTATTGGAAGTCTGTGGGGTTGGAGTAAAGGAAGCATGGATGGAAAGATGGAGATGGGGAAACTCAGCCAAGGCCTCAGCCCACCTCAGGATGAGCTGGAGTGAGGACAGCACTTCTACATGTTCCCGGATTGAGGAAAGATGCTTATTTGTGCTCTCTATTCCTGCATTAACCAGCCATTCATCTGGGACAGGGACTGGGACAGGGACATATGGTTACATGGATACAATGTAACGTTTTAGAAAAAGCCATAGCCAAGAGCTGTCAGTTCAGTTCTCCTAACAGCTAAGCTAATGAATCTTTCTTTTCTGAAGCTGAAAGCCTGGGCATCTAGATAGTGAGCTACAGTAGCCATTTTCTTCCTCATGTATGTGTTTGAGAACAGCAATATGACCACCACAGCTGCCTTCAGCCTGAGTGTTGAGGTGGATGACAGCTTCCTCAATGCTGTCCTCTGTAGCAAAGGATGTGCCATGCCAGTTAGTGAATACAGAACTCCCAAAACTTCAGGCAGACAGGATGAATAAATTCAAAGGTGTGTGTGTGTGTGTGTGTGTGTGTGGTGTGTGTGTGTGTGTGTGTGTGTGGTGTGTGTGTGGTGTGTGTGTGTGTGTGTGTGTACTCACACATGTAGGTGCTTGCTTGTGTATATGGGTGTTTTCATGTGCATGCTGTTCCAAAGTTGATGTTGAGTGTGTTTCTTAATTGTTCTTCACCTTATGTATTAAAACAGGGTCTCTTCTCCGGAACCCGGAACTCACATATCTGCCCGGTTTAGATAGCCAGTGTATCCCACCGAGAGCTGGGTTTACAAATAGCTGTCACACACACTCTGCTCTCCATTTATATGTGTGCTGGGAGTCCTGACTCCTGTCCCCACACTTGTATGGCAAGCACTTTATCTGGCATGCCATAGTTCCCAGATCAAGTTGCTCAAGTTCCCAGATCAGAACACAGGGACCACAGCTAACAGCACTGTATTGTACATTTAAAACTTGCTGGGACTGTAGTCAAAGTGTTGTCACTACAAAACAAGCAAGAAAAACATGGAAGGTAATAGATGCACTAATTAACTCGAGTTAGTCATTTGATGGTATATACATATCATTGTAACCATCATTGTAACCCAAAAGTACATAGAACTAGTAGCCAATTAGAGGGAAGCTAATCAATTCATCAAGTCTTAAAAGGTGGGTGTGGTAGGAGAAAATAGAAGGGGAAATAAATCCTTATGGGGGAAATAGGGAAGATTAGAAGTCCTCAGTTTTAGCTACAACCTACAGAGCCATCAGCTCAAGTCCTTCTGAGGAAGCCTAGCTCAGTGAGGAGATGCAATCTGAAATGTCATCCAGAGGGAAGTTAACTCTGGTTACATTTGTCCGGCTCCTGTCTGGCACAGTGAGTTTAATGAGGTGAGACAGAAACAATGCATCATGAGGCTGGAGTGTAACTGCTGTTGATACTTGCAGGCTTGACAGCAGCTGTTTCTCTATTCCTACTGGTGTTATCCCTGGATCCCTTATCCCAGAGAAAGTGAGCAGTAAACTGGCCGAGCCCTTCCTGGAGCATATGCTGTGCTGTTCTGGTGACCCAGGTCAGCCACTTTGTCAGCATCCACAAAACCCCTTGTGCATTTTCACCTCTGCTCCACTGGTGGAGATAGAGATGTGTTCCGAGATGGAAGGACACTTTTGTCCAATCCAAGTTTTGAGATGATACCTCAGTGGGCATCACTTCATTTTCTCATGTCCCTCAGCTCTGTCCTGAATCCATGACACTGGTGGTCACTGCATTTGTGTTTTTAGCAGTACAGCTTAGTCCAAGGGGCTCAATTGCAGGGCAACAGAAAGTAAAGCAAGCTATCCAGCTCACTTAGAAACCACTTTCCTTCCTTTTTATACCCATTTTTACTAACACTCACTATTCGCCTTGGTATTTGGGTAAAGAGGTCTTGGGCTAGATTTAATAGACACTTAGTATTTTTTGCTTATAGAAACAATATGTAGGTCTGAAAGACTTGGTAGCCACTGTCAAACATTGTTTTTAACAAATATTTTACTATTCCTCCCCTAAGACAAAATATGGGCATTCTTAAAAACAAACATATTTTATAGATGCGCATAAAGGCAAAGCATATCTCCTGCTCCGATCCTGTTCCCTTGAAATCCTCTTCTTGTTTGAAACAATTTTCTATGCATGTGTAAACATCTTAATCTTAATATGCAAATTGGGCTATTCTAGACAGACTATTATAGCTAGTTGTTTATTAACGTAATACTTCAGGTGTATAAGTTTATAGTACATATACATATAGGCATACTTATGTGTGATATGTACTACATGTAAAACACGTATTTCAATTCCTAATAATGAATTACAGTATGGCTATCTTGTAATCAATTTAACGAGCCCTTTTTAGACCTGTGGGTCATTGCTGAGTCTTATTATAATAACGTTGGTGGGGTCTGAGCGAATGGAAGCATGAGGCAGGGTCATCCCAGACCAGTGAGAAGACAGGAGCGATAATTTAGGTGGACACACTGAGAAGATTGTGGGAAGAATCAGGACACAATGTGAATGTTCTGGGGTTGTTAGGAGTCCTGGACAACAAGTGTCTACAGACGCAAGCGGAGCATAAAGGCAGCTCGCAGGTTTCTGGTGTAAGCAAATCTGGGGTAGGGTGAGAAGAAATTCAGGGGAGGGATGGCCCCTTAGGGGAAGAAGATAAAGAATTTGTCTCATGTGCTGGGCTAAAATGTTTATGTACATGGGACACCAGGCAGAGATGCTCATGTGAGCATCCGAGTCTTTATGGAGTGATACTGTAATGGTAGAGGTAACAAACGCATTCTGACTGGTCATGAATCAGGGAAAGGAGAGTAGGGGGCCGAGGAAGGATCCTGGGTGTGGTCGTGCCTGCAAAGGTCACTGACAACGAGTGTAATTAAAATGGTGACATGAGGAGATATAAGGAGAGGAATCAGAAGGGACCGGTGTCTCAGAGTGGCCGACAGTGTTGCCTGTTAGAGACATACTGAAATGCAAATTCTGCCAAGTGGTCATTAGATGAATCCGTCTTGAGGCTACTCTTGCCAGACTGGAACCAGTGAGGTGGTTCCTGGCACGCTGCAGGTGTAGGTTGTGAATGGGTAGAGCAAAAATGAATGAAAGGGGTTTTTTAGGGTTTGTTTTTATATATGTGCGTATGTGCGTGTTGGGTGGTGTGCACCAGTGTGTTCAGGTGCCCCCAGAAGAGGTCATTGGGTCCCCTGGAGTTCAAGTTACAGGTGGTTGTGAGCTGCCAGACACAGGTGCTGGGCACCGAACTTGGATCTTCTGCAAGTTCATCAAATGCTCTTAACCCTGAGACACCCCTCTGCCTTGAAGTTATTATTACTATCATTATTTTGAGAGGCAATCAAGAAGAGGATGTGAATAGAGAATTTGATACAGGAGTCACAGTTGCACCTTGGATTCTTTGTCCGAGCTTGAGGGTGTGTGAGTGCAGCATGTTTATATGCTGAGGGAAATGCTTGGTCAGTGAAGGCATTCAGGTGAATCTTCGTGGAAGATTCTGTTGAAGCAAAGAGTCAGAACTGAAATCTGCTCATTGCTTGCTTTGGGCAATGCTTTTGGGATTTGCTCATTGGTCTCTGTAGGGGAGGGCAGGGTGTCTCTAGGAATTTTTGGTTGAAGCTTCCTACAGCATGCTTAGCCAATCCTATGGCATAGCATCTTAGTTAGGACTTCTAGGGCTATGACAAAACACTATGACCAAAAAGCACGTTGGGGAGGAAAGGGTTTATTTGGCTCACACTTCCACATCACTGTTAGTCACCGAAGGAAGTCAGGACAGGAACTCAGACAAGGCAGGAACCTGGAAGCAGGAGCTGATGCAGAGGCCATGGAGGAGCCCTGTTTACTGGCTTACTCACTATAGTTTAGTCAGTTTGCTTTCTGATATAACCCAGGACCACCACCTCAAGGATGCCACCACCCACACTGGACTGGGACCGCCTCCATTAATCACTAATGAAGACAGTGACTTACAGTTGGATCTTATGGAGGCACCTTCTCAATTGGGGTTCCCTCCTTTCAGATAACTCTAGCTTGTGTCAAGTTACACCAGACTAGCTAGCACACATAGAGAGGATGACTCACAGTGGAGAAGAAGGGAAACACTACCTGCCTAAGTGGCCAAATTCATGTAGTCAATCAAAATAGTCTGAACATAGAGGCAGCCAGTTCATCCTGCCTCTGTAGCCTCATCCTCAGAAGCCTAGGCAGGATATCCTTATTGGGCAGTGGTTGACATTTTACTCTATGCTCACCCTTACAAGTCTTCTTATATCTCCCCTTAGATTCAGGTCATTATGTAACATCTATGTAGAAGACTTTCTCAGACTTAGTGGTGTGTGTGTGTGTGTGTGTGTGTGTGTGTGTGTGTGTGTGTGATGCAAGTGTGAATACTCACATCCCTTTATGTGCATGCGGAGTCCAGAAGTTAGCATCAGACATCTCCCTCTACTACTATCGACCTTACCTTTTGAGGCAGAATCTCTCACTGAACCCAAACCTCACCAATTTACTAGATTGCTTCTCCAACAAGTCCCAGGATCCTCCTGTCTCTTCCCCTCTGTGCATCTAAGAGCCAGAGTCACAGACACATGCCACTACACTTGGGTCTTTACATGGGTGCTGGGGTTCTGCACTCTGGTTCTCCTGCTTGTGTAGCGAGAAGTTTAACCACTGAGCTATCTTCCCACCTCTTGGATTCAATCTTATTTCAGTCACCTTTTGGGCTCTGCATTCTCTTTGGATTCTTTCTGGAACATTTCCATAGCACTGTCTCCTTGTTACCTTCAGAACAATGTTACTCTCCCAGGTCTTTCTCTACCCCTAGACCGACAGATCCCATGGTCTTCTTGGTGTTCCTATTTGTTTGCTGCATGGTGTTCCTATTTGTTTGCTGCATGGGTGCATGGGGATGAACGCACTACAGTGGAGCTGTTGATATTCCCCTGTAGACTCACCCCCACTCCCCTTCAAGCCCCATGCCCTGCTTCCCACCCCTGTCTCAGCCAACAGTGCTGCCACAGTACTGAAGTCAGAAAGACAAGCTTTCCGCTTACCAGGTAAGTCCTTCTCTCCAAATGGTTTCTTAAGCCTCACCACTGTCTCCATTGCCACAGGCAACAGCATTGCTTCCTTGGAGGCTGCGTAGCTCCCAACCTTTCAGGTCTTCCCGTGCCTGCATCTTGTAAGCCCATTTTCCTTCCAAGACCATGTATTTCCATTGTTCCCCCATCAGTCACAGCTAGTTAGTGCCTTCTTCTAGAGCATTCTTTGATGCTCAGCTTCAAAGCCATTTCCTAGAGGGGCTTTCTCTCCCCCTCCCTACTCTGCATAGAAGGGTCTCCCTTTCTCAATTCTACCTCAGTCCTCATATTTTCTTCCTTGATGGCAGCAATTACAGCTTTCAAATGTCTTGATTATGTATCCTCTTCTTTGTATGGCTGTCATGGGCTATAAGAATATTGAGGACCAGTTGATTTTTGCAAATTCCTATGTTAGAATTAACACAGTGCACTTAACAATCACCTCTAAGTAAATAGATGGTCCTATCTGTCTGGGGGTAACAGGGAGAGGTCCTTAAGAGGGTGACATCTGAGTTGGGCTTTTTCCAGGGAGGCTGTCCTGTTATGCTTTGTTCAGACCTCCCTTAGCACTTCATTAGATCAGATAGTGCCAAGTGTTCTCTGGTCTGCCTGCTCACTGTCTTTCAGATCTCTCCAAGGATCAGGACTGGCTTAATTTATTTTCGATTCCTCTTATTATCTCCATCCCAGGGAATGCTGGTGTAATTGAATTGTCTGCTTTGGGAAAGAAACTCACAAGGGCATAGAGGGGAGAGAAGAAATAGGCTTCAGCCAGTGATAGGACCAGGGTTGGGAAGATGTGTCTTTTTGCTCCTTCGGAGATGATCATCTTTATAGGGTGCTGGTGGTCAAAGAGCTATCCCTGCCCAGCAGTCAATAACCAGCCTCTGCTTGTTAAGAGTTAGCAGAGTTCAAGTAGGTTGTAAAGCCGTCTTGGGCAACAGCTCATCTCCTGAAGCCAAAAATAAATTTGCCATGGGCAGCTGTGGCCCTGCTCTGCTGCCTAAGAAAGACTACAGATTCCTCTCTGCACTTCTTTCAGAACACAGCGGATTCCGGTCAGACGAGTGAGCATCATTGAGCCCTCCTCTTTCCTGAGACTGCCTGTCTCCCCTCAGAATCTTGTCTTTTCTCTTTCCTTGTTCTTTGCAAAGGGAAACAAGAAGCTGGAATGAATTAGGCATTCAAGATACAAAGAAGGGATCTGAGTCAAAGTTGGTATTTAAATTGCATCAGTGAATAAAACCTGGGCCTTGACAGTTTCACTGCTTACAAAGCGGATTTAGAAGAACAGTTACCAGAAGCTGCCAGTTCTGTGGCTAAATTGTTGCTTTTGATTACTAAGGAGCTTCTTAGAACATTTAATCATTCCCAATGGAGTCCCCTTACTGTGACTTCCTGCAGGTAGAGAAATAATGTCTTTAAGTATGTGTGTTTCCTGCTAACCCAAAGGAGACTGTTTCTCTCTCTCTCTCTCTCTCTCTCTCACACACACACACACACACACACACACACACACACACGTATATTTCCCCTCTGGAATGGAGTCCCTTGCTTTACGTTTCCGGTGCTTGGCTGTGTTTGGTGGTACTTGTTGTGTTCTGTTGAGATAAGAGGGTGAAAACCATGCCAGGAACCGTCGACGGATGAACGGCCAGTGTATGAGCCTCCCAGGGAAGTCCTTAGCTGCAGCCTCCCTCATGGTTGACAGGGTGCACAAATACTAAAACCTGCTAGATTCAAATCCAAGTCTGCAGATTTTGAAATGAAAATAGAATCAAAGTATAAATCCTGCACGTTCTAGTTTCCTTTAACACAGAAGCCGTAGTAAGTTCCCAGAACCAGGCATGCACCCACGTGCTGTCTTCCTCCTTCGGATGACTCTTCACGAATTCCTAGTCAAACCAGTGTCCAGTACATCTTCCATTGTTCCACAAACAGGCCTAACCATTTCTCCCAGCAGGCGGCACTGCAGGGCTGCATGGCCACAGGCAAGGCAATGGGATTTTCCTGCTACTCTGAAGCAAGAGCCAGAGGGAGAATCATTCTTTCTCAGTCCAGCACCAGCTGACCCCTGGATTTTAAAGAAGGAAAGCCCTGATACTTTGATTTTCATACATTCCAAGTTACCCTGAATTGTCAAATCAGCCAGAGATCCAGAGTTCTTCGGGGGCTACAGCCAACTGTTAACCTTCGGGCTGGGAGGGAGTTGGCAGCCTGGGTTTTTGTTACCCATTTGGGCTCTAGATCCTTTTTCTCACCTTGTCCTCACCCTCCTGGATTCTCCTCAGCAAAGTTCAAGAAAGATCCTTGGTTCCGGATTCAGGTATGTGCGAAATGTTTCTGTCTGGGTTATTGACAAACCGGTTTAAGATGAAGGACCAAGTGTAGACGAGAACGGGAGTCTGCTCTAAGGTTGAACGGAAAGGTACTTGAGGAAATAAGAGGACATTTAAAAGCTTGGAAGAGTCCCAGAATAAATAGTGCAAGAATGGAGGCATGAAAGTAGATATTCTTTTCAAAATGACTAACTAGGCACCCCAGAAGGCTAGCTTGTGTTTCAAGCCAGTTGGCAACAAGATAAGCATGGCAACACTGTTTCGGTTAAAGGATACGCTCCCTTAGGAGTCCCTTAGGAGTCAGCCGTCTGTAAGTCCTCTAAAGGGCTTGCCCCCTTGCCTCTGGCTAAGCTACCGAGGCAAGCCAGTGAGGAGGCCCCTTGGCCACATTCTGAAAGCTGGAAAGTCATTGTTCTGCCCCCAGATGTTGTTTTAATGTCTCACTGACGGCATTCTAAGTGAAGCTTTGGGATCCTTCTGACAGGGGCCCACAGGATGTTTGTTGAGTGGGTAAATAAGTGAGAGTCCCGGGAGAGGAAGCTTGTTCAAGGAGTCTTTATCATAAGAACTTCAGATTTCTCCATCAAGAGCACCTCAGATTACTTGGGAACAAACAGAAAGGATCAGAGAAGTAGGGCCAGCCAGCTTCACCGGCATGTGCTGTGGTGCTTGGCTGAACCTTGGAATAACAAGTGGCTTCCGCTTGCTATTTTACTCTGTATCCCACAGTTTATGTGTCCATTTCAGGGAGCCATGCAGGACCACGTGTATACACAATCCTCCTCATGGTGTCTGTGAAAAAACTAAAAGATGAGATTAGACCTCAAGAACACCTGCCACTTTACTGAATGCTAAAGCAGTTGACGATGAAATACTTGGCATAAACGAGCTTCTAGGAGCACGCAGTTATGAGGAAGTTTGAATCCCTACTTAAACCCAAGAAAAACCTCCTGTCTCTTCACTCATTAGCTTAAGCCTTCAGGAAAGTTACTGAGCCTCTATTAGGCTGGGGATCATTTTTTTTTTTTTAAAAGTAGGAACAATGCCACCTACTCGGAAGGGTTTGTCATAAAAGGTGTATGTGAAGCACCCTGGGCATGGTGCCTGGGATATGGACATCTTCCAGTAATGGTGACTGTCATTGTTCTTGGAATTGTACCTCTCTGGTTAGCTGTAGCCTGCTGTGCTTAGCTTGGGTTTTTTACCAGCCTCCTGACTTTCCAGATTACTTGGCAACACGTGGTCTACACCCCACAAGTATGTTTGCTAGGTCTTTTCCATAAAGCTATCGGTGATAAGATTAGAAAAGCAGGCCCAGTGTCTTTGATGGTGTGAGTGGTGTTTACACTTGTGGGCTGCCAGGAGATTTCCCCCTGCCCTATGCTTTCAACTCTTCACTTGTTTTAATTATTATACACCGTATTCCAAATATATAGTTTCTTGTCCAACACCAGAAGGAAATTCTATAGCGTTTCATCCTGACACCATATACCGCGAAGTTAGTATCTGAGTTAGGGGCCTCCATTACCTTAGATGCCATAAATCTAGGTGGATCCCAAGTCCTACTCATAGTTCACAACTAGAACAGGTCAGGGGATGGACAGAACTCATATTAGTTTTATGGTAAAGGGTACAACTATGAACAGCCATAGAAAGATGCATAGGCCAGGCACAGGGTAGGATGCATAGAGCCCTGGCCTTTTGGGGTTCACCCTCCCACACCTTAGTCCACTAACAGAAAACCTCTTGTATCCCTTCTTAAGGAGGTTTAGCTGTGTAGGTACCGCTGACTGAATCATGGGCCCTTGCTGACTAACCTGTTCCCATCCCTGGGGAACTTGCGGTGGTGCTGAAACTTCCAATCTTGGGTCTTTCTAGTGAACAGCCATACCTGAACTATCTAGGAAACCCTCAGCTACCAGTTATCTCATTAGCATACACAGACACTTAGCAGACCCAGAGTGGGAACACTTAGCACTCAATGGGATTCCAAAGATTTTAGGATTGTATGCCAGGAATTCGAGGCAAAGACTAAATACTTATTTTTTCATTATGTAGACTTCCCGTAATATGAGAGTCTCTTCAAGCAAGGAGTTCTCTACTCCTCATCCATCCATCTGTCCATCCGTCTATCCCCCGGCCAGTCATCCTTATGAGTGGGCATATGCTGCTGAAGGGACAACTTCTTCCACAGTCCAGCCCCCACCCCCTAACCAGTCATCATGCCTTAAGACCTAGCCCTGCCTCTCCCAGAGATACCTTACTGCCTTCTCTGATGGCTGTCCCGATTTTATACCAGAGTCTTCGGTGGCTATATCTGTATAACAGAGTCAGGTGAAGACTTAAAAAAAAAAGATCTTGAGGATAACGGAGGAAAGAGGTCAGTTTGGTTCAGTGTCCATGTGGGTCAAAGGCAAGGCGTCTGGACTGAAGAATTGAAAGTACTAGCTATACTTTCCCTTGTGATTTAGGAAGAGTCTGTGGGAAGCCCGAGTCGGCTAAAGGTCAACTGTTGACTCTCTTAGGGATAAAAGGAGACTAAACTGGTCAGATGGCAGGATGAGAGGAAGGAGAAGGAGGAGAAGAGACATAAGGACACGCTAAGGCAAATGTGGGTGGGCCTGCCCTTTCCACATGCTAGGAACAGCTTGTAAGCCAAACAATTTTATTTTGGAAGCAACTTCTAGGTTGATGGAAATACATTTGCATAAAAGATGTGTCTCCAAGAACAAGGTGTCCCAGCTACAGGTAGACACTGCAGGCCTAGTGAGGTATCCCTCCCAGCCATGAGGTTGCTGGGTGACTGTTCTGAAAGACCCCTTACACTCACAGGGCTAAGAGCTGAGTAAATAAAGTGGCTTCTGCCTCCTGCTGTGTAAGAGAAGACTTTGCCTCAATTCAGCACTCCTGAGATGAGGTAGAGCTGGGGAGATGACTCAGTCAGTGGAGTGTCTGCCTTGCCCAAGGAACCAGCATCCTTGTCAAAAGCTGGGAGTGGTAGTGTATCCTTGTAATCCCGGAGTTAGAGAGGCAGAAACATGCAGATCTCAGCAAGCCAACCAGCTTTGCCTACTTGGTGAGATCCAGTCCAGTGAGAGAAATACCATCTTAATAAATAAGGTGGATAGAGTCTGAAGGATGACACTGGAGGTTGTCCTCTGGCCTACATGCACACATGTACATACACCCATGTATACGCGAACACACCGAGGGGATTGTGTAATTCACATCGCTTCCCAGATCCAGTCAGACAGTGGGCTGATTACTAATAATAAGTTAAAGTGGAGATCTCCAAACACCTACTGGAACAGCCTTCAGTTAACAGAATGTGGTGATGCTGTAGACCGAGCAGTAGACCTTTGGGAATGGAGTGCTTGCTGTGGCTGACTCTGAGTTTAGGTTATGTTTCCTTGGACCGGCACATCGTCCTCTAGTTTCAACCTTCCCCAAACTAAGAGTGTTCAGTGCGTGTGAAAGTAGGAAGTGGATGCCAGATTGACTTCTATACTGTTAGGGATAACACAGCATTTCTAATAGCTGTCAACATGGACTCAGAATGTTCCAGAACATTTGGCCCGCCTCTTTGCTATCCCGAAGTTCAAGGTCAAAATTAGAGGAAAGGCTAGTGCTTTGATCCACGATCTCCCTGGCTGCTGGACCACACAGCTTTTCTCAATTCTGAGTTCTGAAGACTGGGGAAAAGAAGAAAATGAAGTTCTTCCATAACCTGGGTAACTGATGAATAATAGAAATTTTCTGTGCTTCTGGAGGCTGGGAAGTCCAAGGTCAAGGTGATGGCAGATTTAGGGTCCGGTAAGGCAGATGACGTGTTTTACCCGTGTCCACTGGACACGGGAAAGAGAGGATGCTTTTTTATTAGGGTGCTTCTTTTATTAGGATGCTGATCCTACCCCCCGAGGGCTTCATCCTTGTGACTTCATCACTGCTCAGTGACCCAGGACCTAATACTTTCTATCTCTTAGGAGATTGGGATTTCAACATGTGGACTTTGGAGGGATGCACACACAAAATCACAGTACCGTGCGCAAAGCTTCCAGCTGTGGTTCAGAAAGGCCATGAGCCTCCTCTCTTTCTGTCCAGTACACACTTTCGCAGATTCCTTACCTGATGAATTTGTGCCTTTGCTTCTCCTTGCCCGTGAGAGTGAGGCTGGGGCTCTCCCTAGGCTGGATGTAGGCTCCTTGTCCTAGTCACAGAGTGAGACGGGAAAGTTCAAGTTCCCTTTGTTTCCCAGCCTCACACATATAGGCATGATGCCAATGTACAGATTTTATTAAAGACAAATAAAATAGCATAGTAATGGTAACTATAAATGTAGCTGTTTTCAGTGTAAAAAACAAACAAACAAACAAACAAACAAACCCAACTGGGAAGCTTTTTATGGGTGGTCTCCTGAGAGATAACTCAATATGAGTGCCTGGCTTGAGCCCTGTCTTCACAGGACACCGGTGTCTTCTGGCCTTTCCAAGAGGAGCTGCCATGACATGTAACATGATCCCAGTGTCCTGACTGCTCAGGCACAGCCCATACTTGTTCAGTTTGGGCTGCTCTTGAAGTCAGGCCTGAATCACTGTGTGAGGGGTGCAGCCAGAAGCACAGGCTGTCTCTGCTCCCTGTGAGAGCTTCCCTCTCTCTGGCTCTCTGGAACCCTCACTTCCCACATGGTGCCAGGTTCTGAGGGCAGTCAGTGGTCCTTAGAGGCAAGGTACCCTCCAAGCCCACAAAGGAAAGGAATACTTTTCTCAGACAATGTAACTTGCATCTGAGTTACTTGGGAATGGTAAACAGGACCCATGCTTTAGCCCTTTCCTCCGTCACCAACAGATTCTTGTGTAATAGAAGTGAAGCACAGTATTGGGCCTCTCCAAGCCCAGGGGCAAATGGCTCTGGTCACTCCTAATAAACTGACGCCATCTCTAGCTTTCAATTTACTTGGTTTTCCATCTGCTGTTGGCCAGTGGATTGGCAACCGTGCAGCATCTATGGAATCAAGGGAAGGTGAGACTATGGGATGCACTCTCCAGGGACAAGCAGGCATCTGCCCATCTGGTCATTTACTGCTGGATCACACAGGCACTTTAAATAGGTCAAAGTTCACAGTCTTCCAGCTGAAGTTAGGTGTTGTTGTTGTTGTTTTCAACCAGGAGAATTCAATCAGCTATTTGAACTTTCATGTATTTGCAAGGTACCTTTTCACGTCTGCGTGTCCAAGTTCAAGCTTTTCTATCTGCATATCCACCATCCATAGGACCAAGGTTATGAATGCTGATAACAAGGAGCCTGTTCCTGTGGCTCCTGCACAGCAGACAGAGGCTTTGAAGACCTGAATGTGACTTTGGTCCCTCTATGCCTAGCTGGCATTACATCAGGGACAGGATATCTATCTAATACATGTGCTGCAAATATCCTAAGAAAGCCAGGACAACGGGGCTACCTGAGCAGGAAGTAAGAAGGTCTGCCTTTGTGAGGGAAAAACATTGATCTTGGAATGGAAGTGACGCTTGTTCAGTGGGTCAAGAAGAGGTACTGGAAAGAGAGTTAGAATCAAACCAAGGGAAGGAGCACTCAAACACAGAAGGTTCACAGTCAAGTGAACGGGTGGGTGCTTGGTCCATTTCAGGTAACCAGATGGTCCCTGAGTTAAGATGTCTTGGCTTGCGATTGTTGGCTTCATGATGGTAAGAGTATACTCATAGGCTGATTGTGCTATTCCTTTAAAATACAGCAGACAATAAGTTGTATAAGATATTCAACACTATTTTAGAATAGGCCTTATTTCAGATGAGTTTCCCCAACTGTAGGCCACTGTAAAAGGTCTTAGCGCATTCACCATAGTCTTGTCTAAGCTGTGATGTGCATTTATCGGGTGTATGAACTGAATGGTCAGATGCCAGTTTTTACTTCACTGAGGGTAAATTAGGCATCAATCCCACTATATTTCAAAGGGCACCTCCATTATCTTTTTTGGTTTACTCATACATTTCATTTGGCTATTTTTCTAGGGAAGATACAAAATCCAGGAGCATGTGTTCAAATCAGAAGGGGAAGTGGTGGGTGACTTTTCTCTGTGTTTGTAAATTGCCTTTCACCTGTTGTCTGGAAGCCCCCACTCATTGCCAAATTCTAGTTTGATTCAAGACTTAATAATGAACTCAGGTTTGGGAGTTGATTTACCTTCCATGCCTGGAACAATGAGGCAGTAGAAAGGACTGAAGGAGCTGGGCTGTCAGAGTCCTTTAAATGGGTTGTGCATTCTGGGGACCACATCTTCAGCCATCTGCTTTTAAAGTGATCAGGAAAGGAACCCCTCTATTAATTAGCATTGGAGGAGATCAGAGACTCCTGGTGCCTTACATGTGGGGGCTGTAAACCCAGAGAGCCCTCCTGGAGTGTAACATGGATCACTCAGGTGGCAATAAAATGTGGCACCAGTCATTCATTTGACAGATGCTTGCAGATCAGCCGGCCCTCTGCTAGGTGCTAGGGATGGGCTTCTGGATGACAGTCAGCTACTCACCATCTGGTATCCACACAGTGTAGCAGGCTGTGTGCTCAAAGAATGCAGCCTGGGTTTTCTGCTCCATGATATGTTACTTTGACCTAAGCCTTAGTGTAAGACACCTGGCACCAATGACAAACCTCAAGATGTTTGAATTCAGTGCAAGCTATTTCCTGGACACATGATCTGGCCTTGTGGAAACGCAGGCTCCTCATACAAGGTTACTATACATTAGGGATAATGGCAGCTGCCTTGGGGGATGAAATACTAGTCACCTGTCATTTTGACGTGTTCTGGAACATAAAAGTGCTTAGAAAAGGTGGCTGATTTAATTTAACACTTATTACTGCCTAAGCACAAAGATGCTTATATTTTCCCAAAACACAAAATTGAGCCCTCCAGAAGTAAACATCTTTCAGCCCGTGTCAATGATACATTTATTATCCTCTCCTTCCAAGCAAACATGTGCACCTCACTGATTCTGAATCTTCTCAAAAAGGAGGTTCTGCAGATGCCATGGCTGTCCAGATACTGAAGACCAGGGTAGCCCTTCAGTAGGCCTTCCCAAGATCCTTTGCTCCCTTGGGGGAAAAAAAATGAGTGTGGGAACATTGGGCTCTTTCTGTGAGTAGCCAAAGGATAGGCCATGGGCTTTTCAGATGTCTTATCTGAAAGAAGAAATATGAACAACAAACTCAAGAAGGCTTTAACTGCTTCTTGGCTCTGGGAAGCCCAGTTTGTACAGGATTGCCCCACAGAGATGCAAAGAAGCATGCTCCTGCTTGTGCCTGGGACTTCCACTGCCCTGACACAGGGGGGTGCTGCAGCCTCTCTTTGGCTCAAAACTGGCTGGATATCTCCAATGTCTCCAACAAACGCTGAAATCATCACAGTTTCCTTTTATACTAGCCTGAAGTCATGCTGTGTGTCTTCCTATAGAAGGCAGTGGGAGCCTGGCAATGGGCTCAACACCCCCTGAATCCCCACAGTGCTCTTTCCAACCAGAAACAAAAATTATACAAGCAAATGAGTTTTCACAATAGAAAAAATTTAAGGTAGATGTGAGCAAAAATAATCCCATTCACTCTTTGAGAATGGTGTTTGATGTGTACATGTTCAGGTAGACACACACACACACACACACACACACACACACACACGGTTGTAATTGTTACTTGACTACTGAGATAAGGTATCAGTCTATAAACAGTTTCATTATTTGCAGTGTCTCTTTCTTAAAAAGCCCAGAAAACCTTTCCCATACATTGTTTCTAAAGTGACATTGAATGATTGAGATATCTGAGATCGAAGCCCTAAGATCTGAGGGTTGAACACGGAAACCAAGACCTCTCAAGGACAATCCTTGATGTGAGTGTGGACAGTTGTAGACACCTTCCACTTTGACCAAGGAAGGCAGGGGCGAAAGACAGGAGCTACTAAAGACAGCATTTACTGGCATGCTGAGGAGAAATCATGCTGAAGCTTTACCTGAAATGGAAGAACAATTTAAACCCTTCAGTTCTCTGGAAGATCCTTTAGGGGAATCCACACCTGCCCCCCTTTCTTTCTGGGGTGGCTGGTGCTTATGTGAGTGGTAGTTACAGGCTTTTTTTTTGCACCAATATCTGGATAGGTGTTTTGAGGTTTGTGAATGTGTGCATGAAGTAGAAATGGTGTCTCCGGCCTTGCTAAGATTGGCTGTTTCATTTGTGTGTGGTAACCGAGTAACTGCGTGCGTGTCTATGTGTGTGTCTGAGTATCTACCTGAACATGTATGTGTTGAACACGTGCTCATGTATGTATTGAAACAGACTCTGATTCTGTTTCCTGGTGCCCAGGTGAGTAACCTCAGATAAGTTGATTGCTGAGAGCACGCATCACTTGTGATGTGTACAGTGTGCATGGATTCAACCAAACATATCTGTTGATATTTGAAAGGAACTTCATCTCGTCTGCACCAAATTTGTATAGATGTTTTCCAGTTACTACCAAAACAACACAACTTAGTAACCACCACAATTAAGCAGTACAGTAGCTCAGCATTTAGACCTCAGTGGGTGTTATAAGCAGGTGATTTAGATTGCACAGGGTCCTCACAAGTTATGTGAAAATACTGCACTCACAGTTGTATTTGCGGGATTTGAGCATTTGCAGATTGTGACAATCGTGGATGAACTTGGAGACAGTGCCTGCAGAGCCAGTTCCATTCAGGGGCTGACTATTTTTCCTCAAAGAGCTCATGAACATTTTAGAGTTTGTGAATGATAGTACAGTTCATGCTGTTGCCATTCAACTCTGTCATTGCAGCATGGATGACAAGATGTCAATGAATGAGTGCGAATGTGTTTCAATAAAACTTTATTTACATAAACAATTGATAGGCCATATTGGACCAGTGGACCGTGGTGGGCTGATGTTCTGGATACAACTGGAGATAATCTTGCTAAGTAAATTAATTCAGTCTCAGAAAGACAGATAGACTATTTTCTCTCAAGTGTAGTTTCTAGATTTTATACAGACACATGTTTGTCTGAATGCATAACATAAAAGTGGAAATAAAACTACCTAGGGGAACAGAGGGAAGTAATGGGAGGGTGGGGCGGAAAGGGGGCAGAAGGTGCTATGAAGGGAATCTACTCCACATAGCTTATAGACTTGCATGAAATGTCATTATGTAACCCAGTACGACGTACACAGAATATAAAAATGACAATTTAAAACATCATTCCCATCTCATAGACATATAACTGAGTCACATACATAATATTGATTTTCTTATAACCACAGTAATAAAAATAAAAGAAAGAAGAGATGAATTTAGTTCTAAGAGTGTATTTTGTTTACCTCAGGGCATTTTTATTTGCTTTATCTTCCGAGGGCATATATGTATGTGTGTGAGTGCTTGCTTGTGTGTCGGCATATGTCTGTGTAGCTGTGTATGCTCATATGTGGAGGCTTGAGTCTCTTCCTCTACGTCATCTCATATGTTGAGGCAGGGTCTCTCCTTGAACATGGAGCTTACTGTCTTGGATAGTCTGGCCAACCTGAGTGCTCCCGCCCCAGGGGTTCCTTGTCTCTGCCTCCAGAGCTGGGATTGTAGAATGTCTACCACACTCGCCTGGCTTTTATGGATTCTGGGGCTCCAAAGTCTGGTCCCATGTTTACTCAGCAAGTGCCCTACCCACCAAGCCATCCCACCAAGCCATCCCCCAGTCCCTTACCTATTTTTTGGTTTTATTTTCAGAGTCTTCTGTGTGCTTTCAACCTCTAGCATGTTTCGTTTCCTTACATAGCTGCGTGTGTTCGAGAGCACGCTCCAGTTAGTGCTTCTCAAAGTGCAGGTCCCCAGACTGTGGGATGGAGAGATAGGACTGGTCTTCTTGCAAAACAAAAACAAACCAAAAAAGCCATTAACAAACTATCAGAGTACAGTTGTTCCTCAGATTGGGGGGGGGGAGAGCCACTTTATTATAGTTCTGCATGTTCTATTTTATCGTTAGTTATTATTGTAGATCTTGTATGGTGCTTAGCTGAGAAATTAAATGTTATCAGTGATATGCTTGGACAGGAGGAGCACAGTATATCTGAACGGGCAGCATGTGCCTCTGAGTGAGGGATAAGGAGGCACCAGTGTACCCCATATGTGGAAAGAGAAGTAAGGGGTTTCTTCTTGCCCATCCATGGGTGTGTGTGTGTGTGTGCAGGTGTGCGTGCGTGCGTGCGTGCGCACAAGTGCACATGCATGCACGTGTGCAAGTGTGTGGTATAGGTCACAGTGAGAAAGAGATCACATATTCTTCCTGTGGACTGTGGCCAAACCTGTGAAATTCAGTGCTAAGTTATTTCTGTGATGTTTACTGAGTTTTAAGTGAAGCTGAGTAGCTTCCCACCTCTGAACTCCGGACTCTGTTGGCGTAGGGGTAAAACTATCCACTGTCCAAACGAATGTGTTATAACTAAGCCAGTTATTGAGTGTCATGGTGGCCATTTAAAATTACAAATCAACATCACTAGTTGTGAATGTCACTCTCTGAAAAAAAAAAAAATCCTCACTTGACAGAACACAAACTGACACCTGGAGAGCTGAAGGCTTAAGAGAGACATGAGCCTCTGGAAGATACTTTACAAGGAGGAAGCCCATGTATCCAGACCAAATAGCTCCTTCATACACACTTCACTATCCTCCTACGTGCCCTAATGGGAAACTGAGTCAACCAGTGACTTAGGTTCATGAGCTTGATGGTGTGGCTTGAAGTATTTGATCCTAGGGAACCAAGGCTGAACAGATACTGATTTCTGAGCATCTTGGGAGAGTTGTGTGCTGGGAATCATGTGTGGAGTGTCAGGCATGTGCCATGCTGGTAAACACAGACAGGGTCCCTATCCTGTCAGCTCACCATGAAGAAGGCATCTGTCTTCTATGGGGGGAGGCCAGAAGGAGCCAGAACCGTGCAAAGAAAAGCTTTTAACGTCATCTTGTAGTTCCACAAATTATAAAGTCAGAAATGGCTAGAACACAGTCAGTTCAGTTTCCATCACCCTTCTCAGGAGATTCTCAGCCACCTGCTCCAGGACATCAGATGCCTCTGGCTCCGACGGGCACCGACACTCATGTGCACATACTCACACACAGACACACATGCAGTTACATAATTGGAAATAAATAAATAAATAGATAGATAGATAGATAAAGTAAATAAAGAAAAAGATTATGTATGCTTTACATGTGATTTTTTTTTTGATATGGTTAAAGTTTTATAACATAGCTAATTGCCTCCAGTAATAGGATGCATTTCTGCTATTTCTTTTTCCTTCCAGAAGGGGGCAGTGTGAAGCTGAGAAATACACTTGTCCACCCTGTTGTAATGTCCTGCCATTTAGTAGTTCATAGACTACAATTTAACGACATTTCTTCTCCACCTATCACCGATCACATTCACTCATACACATGCACAGATTCCTCAGGAATTCAACATTCATGGAAAACAAAAACAAACAAACAAACAAACAAGCAAAAGTATCCCAGATACCCTACACAGTTGCTTTAAAGCAAGCAAACAGGCCTTCTTGCTGTTGTTACTGTGGCAGTGGCAGCCAAACACTCCCCTGTCAATCATCCTAAAGTGAATTACTAATGAGCTTTGCCAGCACACAATTAATAAGCATGCTCAGTGTTTTCAGGAGGATGTAAAATGTGGTCCTTGTGCTGGGCAGTGTTCTTTGCTGTCTCATCTAATGGGGAAGGGTCTGCAGGGACCAGCCTTTCACCTTGGGTCCTCTGCATGGGTAAGGCCCTTGTTCCCCTGGCATTTAGGAGTTGATCTGCCTGAATCATGATTTCAGAAGTAGGTTGTTTAAACCAGCCCCCCTACCTACCCCCTCCTTTTCTCTGTCCTTCCAAAGATTTGACTCACCCTTGCTTAGATAACCCTCTCCCACAGATTAAGGCTATCGTCTCCAGTAATTGGCTGACCAGAAACAAGTTCATGTTCTAATTCTGAGAGACTATAGAAGAGGAAAGCCACTGTGTTTATGTAACAGATTGAGGTATAAATTCCTGCCCCTCATTTTTATTTAACAATAAAAAGGATTGCAGTTTAGCTAGGGATAAGTTTCCCAGACAAGAGAATTTTACTACAATTTACTTAAGCATTCCAAGCCTCAGTTTTCACATATGTAAGATGGGTTTAAGTTAAAGCATTTATTAGTGGTGAGGAACCTAAAGGATCATACCCATAAGCCCTTCGGTATGCCAGCATTTGCTATTAGGATGCTTTTTTCCTGGGCAGTTCCTCACACTCCTCTAGTGTTGAGCTCTTGAAATTTCTTAGGATATAACTATCTTTTGAGGTAGGTCTTAGACACAGGGTTTCACTGTATCCTAGGCTGGCCTGTAACTCCCTATCTAGCCCAGGCTGGTGGTGGACTCATGGCAATCCTACTTCAGGCACCCATGTGCAGAGATTGCACCATTCTTGGCTCCTGTTGACATTCAAAATATAGAGTACAACTTTGGTTTCCTTTCGTGTGTGTGTGTGTGTGTGTGTGTGTGTGTAGGCAGGTGCAAGTGCATATGTGTGCATGTGTATTTGAAGGGCATAGGTCCATATCAGATGTCTTCCTCAATTCTTTCCTGCCTTTTTTTTTTTTTTTTTTTTGGAAGCAGTGTCTCTCGCTGATCCTGCAGTAGTTCACTGACTCAGCTAGGCTGGTTGTGTACAGAGCCTTGGGGTCAGCTGTCTTTGATCCCTCAAGTCAATATCTTTATTCCATTATTTTTTTACTGTGGTGCTGGCATCACATTCAGGTGTTCATCATAGGTGCACAGAAAGGGCTTTACTGACTGACTTCTTCCTCATTTCACAGCTTCCATTTTCAAAAATAAATATTAATTTTCTTTTCTGTTCTTGCAAAAGAGCATGCTTGAAGCTGTTGACCAAGGAACAGCTTTTGGTCATCTTTTCTTGAACAATTTCTTCAAAGCTGAATTCTGGTTTGTACCGAACTTCATTGGTAAAAATGTCTGAAGGTATCTGGAATAAAATATCCAGCTTAAAAAGCAAACTCTATTATTTACCAGTATGAATCTATAATAATATATTTATATATGTATAATTTTATTTATTTAGCTTTATTTTTATGTACTTTGGTGTTTTGATGCATGTATGTCTAAGTGAGACTGTCAGATTTTGAGGTCACAGACCGTTGTGAGCTGCCACATGGGTGCTAGGATTTGAACCCCAGTCCTTTGTCAGTGCCCCCAGCCACTGAGGTATCTCTCTAGCCCCTAATATAAAAGGCATGTTTTCTCTTTTTTTTTTATTTTTGATGCAGCATGAGAGTGAAGGATGAGAGATGAGACAGCACCCTTAAACTATAGGCCCTCTATTGCTATCAGAAAGAATTAAAGAAAGGAACATGCTTATGAGATAGAGCAAATAAAATTGTTATTTTAAGGTTTTTATTGCTTTTTAAAAATATTATGCTGAAACCAATTCCACACAGAGATTCAACCACAGAACCTGCAGGTTCAAGATCTTAAAAATCCTTGAGTGTGGTGGTTCACATCTGTGATCTCAGCACTTGGAAGGTGGAGGCAGGAAGATCAGAAGTTCATGGTCATCTTCAGCCACTTAGTGAGTCTGAGGTCAGCCTGCTGTTACAGGCCTGCCATCCAGAGATTTGGAAGCAGAATCAAGGAGATAGAAATTTCAAGGCCTACTATGACTGTAGAGTGCGTTTAGGGCCAACCCAGGCCCCATTGGACCCCGTGTTAAAAGAGAAAGCTATGAAGGGAGGATTGTGGCTATTTCTTAGTAGAACACTTGTCTGCTCTGTACTGAGGAATTGCCAGGGATCCAGGAAACTCCAGGAAAAGAAGACTCACCTTTGAAGAACAACTTTGAGGAAAATTAAGTAGCAGAGTTTCCTGCGGACCTGGCATTCTGACCCTAGTGGGTCCTGGCCCATGCCTCTTTATGGTTTTCTGGAACAATCATATACCTGCTGCTCATGATCCTCTCTGAAGGATCATCTGCCCGAGGGAGAGTGGGCAGCAAAAGAATGCAAGGCATGTTTGCTTTAGAGCTGGATGCCCAGAAACTGGGATCTTGGGCAAATGGCTCAACCCCTCAACCTTTCTGAGCCTCCGTTTGGCCAAGTGGAAGAGGTAAACAATGAGTTTTTTCCTTGCAGGGTACTCATGTGACATGAGCCTGCCGTAGGGAATCTGAACGCCTGCTGTCTTCCTTCTGTGTTCTGGAAAAGCTGCCTATTTTCTTAACTTGACTGGGGGTCTTTCTAACTTTCAACTTAGAAAAGGATAGAGGAGATTTGTACTTCACTTTCTCCCTCACTCCCTGTGGGGTATCTAGAAGTCATGCTGTCCCAAATGAAGAAGGAACTTGCCATGGAGGACAAGGTAAATCATCAGCACCACCCTGCTTGGCCTTAACTTTGCATAAACTACATATTTCTGGAATCTCTAAGCTAACGCCTCTACCCAAACAGATGACTGCCACCTACATGTGGGATGGTATGGGGAAAACCATTGACTGGAACTCTGAAACTGTGAACTCTTCATTCTTAAGACCACCACCGCTACCACCAAAACCAACAACTTCATCTTCCTCTTCTCTAGTGTTCTAGTGGGAGAGTGACCCTTGAATTTCTAAAATCATCTGAGGTTCCCAGTTCCATGGCTGAAAGTCTCTGTATAGCTAGTTGTTCAGTAGAATAAACAGGGTCCAAACTTCTATGATGGTATTTCTTTCCTTTCTGGAGACTTGGAATGTTGATAAAAGTCCAACCTTGGCATGTGGCCAGGCATCTCCAGCCAGCCAACAAGTGTCTTCAATGGCTTGATGAGCTGATATCCTTAATCTACAGGCCAGAAAGCTGAAGCTCTCTGAGACACTTTTAGGATTTTTGGGTTCAGTGTGTGCTTGCTGGTTTGATTTATGGCCATGTGTTGTGCAGATGTCCTCTAAGTGGGTCTTATTTATTTGGGAGGGTGGAGGCACATATTCATTATCTATACATTCCTTCCCAGAACCTCTTGGAATTCCAGGGTGAGATCAGAACAGGGTGGTTATTTTTCATATCCCCTGTGACATCCAAGCTCATCCTACGTTTGGCACGTGAATGACTTTCTTCTACTTCGCAGTTCAAATATCTATAAAATTATGGAATCATCAAAAAATCATTCCCAGCTCAAACTGTTGATTACATCCCAACCACAGACAAAAAGCACATTTGACAAGACAAATTCTGCTATCATTCTGTTTCATGTCCTTGAATTCCATGAGATAGCTATGCTTAGCAATACATACTCTTTATACGTGTAAAAGTTTATTCTTCAAGCAACTGAAGAGAGTATTGACTAGAAAGGAGGAGAAAAGCACAGATCTTTGCTGAACTCTTCTGTTTGTGACAATAGAGTTTGTCAGTAGCCCCTTTCATTTGATAAACTGCCAAGGCTCCACACATATCAATAGAACACTATTGTCCTGGAGATCCCACTGAAGGGATCCAGCAGGAGATGGTGTACAGTGTGTATAACAAGGAGATAGTGTCATGGTGCCCATTCTTCAGAGCATTAGCATTACCTATAGACTGGGCACCAAGCCATAGACATTGATTAGACCCCACTGTTAGTCAAATCATTTGGTAACTGATAGAACTAAAGAGACAAGTGATTGACTGAACAAATCTCAAGTAGTTTGTTGCAGGGTGGTAGAAGTGATTTACAGAGTTTAAAATGCATCAAATATGTTGCTTCATGTAATTTTTCAAAACATTCAGTGGACAGTACGGTTCCACCCCTCACCCGTGCCTGTCTGTGGGGGAACTGTGTTCCAAAATACCACCACCAGTGGATACCTGAAATGGTGAACAGTATCAAACCCTAAATAAACTATGTTTCTCCTATACATGCTTACCTGTGAAAATACCTAATCTATCAATTAGACTTGTAAGATACTAATAATATCTAATGATAGACTGTAATAACATATAGTAATACAGTATCCAGCATCACTACTCTGATCTTGGGGCCATTATTAAGTAGAGTAAGCTTATTTGAACAAAGTCTATGAGATTACATGACTATGCTCTGCTGTTGTCTGAGTTGCTACTGTGTGACAGAAAGGGGGTAGCACCCACAATGTGCTCAGATGGGATGAAGGATGACTTTTGTCCTGGTGGGCTGGGGCTGGCTAGCACAAGATGCAGTCATAATACTCAGAATGGCAGCTTAAAATGTGTGAGCTGTTTATTTCTGGAATGAACATCTCCCTATTTTCATGCCTTGGTAGGTTATGGGCAACAAACTATGGAAAGCCCAACCACTATAAGCAGAGATACCACAATGGCATCCTTGTTTCATGGAAAGGGAAGACAAACCTAGAGACACCATGCTCACATTCCATAGCTGGTGAGCCGAGAACCAAGTCACATCCAGCATCCGCCTTCACCATCTGCATCTTCCCTTCCACCTTCATCATGGCCATCCCTTCTCTTCTAAGTCCTAGTAACAGTCTCATCGCCTCAAGCCTTACAGCACCTTTAGGCTGATTCCTTTTGCAATGCCACTGTGAAAACAATCTTCTTAGAGTAAAACAAAAATAAATTTCAACCAAAACAACCATACAAAGTAACAAACCCAAACAAAATCAACCATAATCCTTCTGCTCTCAGTTTATGTCCTTTGAGTCTATGTTTGTCATTTGAATAAAACTGTGTAACGGGGCATGGGGACTCACCATTGTTGTCACCTCAGTACTTGGGAGGCTGAGATGGGAGGGTGGCTGGGAGTTGGAGGCTGACCTGGGTGTTGTCCCACTTTACTTTTTTGTGGCTGTGATAAAACATTGACAAAAAGCAATGTAGGGAGGAAAGGGTTTATTTGGCTTATACATCCAGCTACAGTCTATCACTGAGGGAAGTCAAGACAGGATCTCAGAGCAGGAACCTGGAGGCAGGAACTAGAGGAGAGCCATGGAGGAGTGCTGTTCACTGGCCTGCTCAGTCTGCTTTCTTCTACCACTCAGGGTCACCTGCTTAGGGATGTCTCTCTCCATACTGCACTAGACCCTCCCACATGGATCATCAATCAAGAGAATGCTCTGTAGACTTGCCTAGAGGCCAACCTATTGGACACATTTGTTCAATTGCACTTTACTTTATTTAGATGACTTTGGCTTGTGTTGTGTTGATGAAAAACTAACCATCAGAACTATAATAGTGAGTTCCAGGCAAACCTGAGCCCCACAATGAGACCCTGTGTCAAAAAACATACACCACCTCAAACCAAACCAAACTAAGCCTAACCAAACTAAACCAAACCAAACCTAACTAAAGCAAACCAAACAAAATCAAAATAAAACAACAAAAACCTATGCATAGTGTTTTAAGTATGCTGTATTTACTTAGGAATCGTTTGATATTTTCTTGCTATATTCTTCCTTGATGTAACTGTCAATGATCCAGTCAATTTACATATATTTTAAGTTACAACTACACCATGAAGCTGACTTAGTAAGTCTTCTACTGTTGGACATTTCTGTAATTTCTAAGATCTCATTATTTGCTCTACACTCCAATGAATCTCTTTGTATGTGCATTCTCCTCTGTGTGTTTGATAATTTACTTAGCTGGTTGTAGATTTTTAGCTTTTGTGGTGTCCTGGCAGCAAAAGCTGAATGAGACTGAAGACAAAGGTTCAGGGGGAATAGTTAAGGACTGGGGATATAACTGGGTGAAAGAGTGTTTGCCCTCCTATCCCTTGGATCAAACCTTTTAAGTTTCTTTCAGTATAGATATCTTAAATTTTTGAAACAAAATCTTAGTCATCTATGTTTTAAGATAAATGTGAAGATGTATGATTTGTACTTTCACAAATATTAAGTACATTTTTTTCGTGAGCAGTTGATTCTCTGCTGTGGAGAAAACTTAAAAAGTTGCTCAGGGCAAGGAGGGCAGTGTGACATGATAGCAGTAAAGGCCTACAATCAGCAGGTGAATCCATAGAAAGGTCAACGTGGCTGAACACATCCTTTGTGCCACAAAGGATGTGTTTTCCTTTTAAGCCTGGTTCACATCTTAGTGCTGTACAATCTTGCACATGTTGGCAAATCCTATGAGTCCCAGTGTCTTCATCAGTCAAATGGGCCCATTGAGCTAGATGCTTCACAAGGTGGTGAGCATTTAACCTTAAGAGAATGTGAGTCTGTTGGCAGATGCATGCAGGGCCCTGTCATCTGTCATATTGTTCAGCTCATCATCATGGCCATCTCCCCTGCCTGAAGAGACTGTGTGCTCAGTCCCATTCCACCCTCTGTGTGCAGCACCTGAAGGCCACCATGGATGTTTGGCTTTTCTTGGAAAGGCAACCAATGAAATGGTACCATGGAGCCTGTTATTTTCTGGAAGTGCAAAAGGGAGCTTAAGGTCTCGTGCTTTCTGTAGAAGAGAAAGGCAATATAGGGACCTCTGAACCAGCACAGTGGGTTTCAGTGGACAGGTTTGTGGGTTTCTTATTGTATCTCTGCTCTAAAGTTTTAAAAAATCAAAACATTTAATGACAACCCTGTATCCAGATTTCTTCATGTATTCTTGGTGCCACACCAAAGGGAAAAAGGAGGGAATCCTACTGACTGATGTAATTGAGACTGAGGGATTCAGGGATTCCACAGATTTAGATGCAGCAGGACTAAGGGCAGATCTGCGATACTGAGTCTCTTAGCTGAGTTTGGTTCTGAGTTATCTTTGTTTCAGGCAATGATAGGTCCTGACAGCTCAAGGCATGTGATGCCATCATAGTTAATAATCACAGCAGTGAAAATTGCCATTTTTTTCTCTGATGCTTCCAGAAAGGGCCGAAGGGAAGATTCTGGTTTGGTGAACTCCAGTTCCATTCATTCCTGGTATGACCAGTGAGGAAAAGCTCACTCCCATTGGCTAGATATGTATTATTGTTTGTACTTTCACGGAGCACATAGAGATGGGCGTTTCTCCAAAGAGATGTTAAGAAGACAAAAAGGTAGGGAGCTGGAAGGGAAGGGAAGGAAAGGGGAAGAAAAGAAAAGAGAGAAAGAGGAGAAATGTATGTAGCTACTACTCAGAAATTCCTACGGTTAGGTAACTCACACCTGAGCTATGTAATACCTCACTCCAGCTTAATTCATGATCTTCTTTTTTCTCCTCCACCTCCACAAGGGTGTGATTTTTCAGTGAAGTGTTGTTTTCTCACACCTGAAGCGTCAGTATTTGCAGTGACTGCTGCTTCTTGAAGCTCAGGGTGTCATTAGTAGCATAACAGCCACACGGTGTGGCTTAGCTTTTCCCTACAGACAGACGCTAAAAATACCCAGAGCACTGCAAACAAGCAGGGCGTGCCCACCTGGGATGGACACTCAGCCACTAAGCCGCCTTAGCCCTGGCTCTGCAGGGAGAGGCACTGGCTCATCCACCTCTTTCCTACGTTGGTTTTACTCTGGATTCTGCTAGGACTCTGTTGATAGATGAGACAAGGGGGCTGCTGGTGGAAGAGAACTGGGTGGAGGAGAAGAAATGAGGGAAGCTGATAACACTGTTTGCTTGCACTGACTTTGCTGTTCTCTGTAGACTTGAACTAAGATGTGTCAAGAGATCAGAGCAGTCCCTGCAGCAGCGCAGATTAGCTGGGATTTAAACTAAAACTCCTTACCAAGAGATCACCTAGACTTAAACCCTCCTGAATGTGTCCATGAAGAGGCCCAAGGAGCACAGCATTCAGAGAAGGTTAGTGTGCATGCTGACCAAGGCCAATATCCAAGCTATTCCTCAAAAACAAAGAAAAATTCTAGATCCTTTCTGTGGAACCTTTATGCGGAGTTGAGCCATACAAAGAGCCAGGGTCTTCTTAATTCAAGCATGTGCATCTCTTCTGTGTCTGAAGAGGTCAGAGTATTGGTATCTCACGTTGAACAGCTACAGTTGGAGAGCCTGCTTGCTCTCTAACTGGGTTGTCTTATCAAGCCGGTGAGCTCTTGGGGTTTTCAAATGCTAGCCAAGGGATCACATGATATGATCAGACAGGTTATGGAAATATGTGACTCATAGCAGATCTGACCTTTCATACACTGTCTGGAAGCACCTTGTGTCTGTAACAATATAATGAACCCTACTTAGTAAGAGCATGGGGGCCATGATATTGGCTGATTGAGTCGAACTGACTTGATGTTGTTAGAGAGAAGGCTATAGAAAAGAGGGACAGAGGCCATCATGGCCCTTTTTATGTATTTATTTATTTAATTTTTTAATGCTGAAATGAAGTGTTTATGATCTATAAGGCTTCTCCACTCTAAGGGCAAATAAAATGCTGGATGATTCGAGGGATTTGGGGATTGATTTGAAAATACATGGCTTCTGGCTTTGGGCCTGTCTGCCTAGACCAGGCTTGCCCGTGACAATATCAGACTGTGACTGCTCTAAAGGCACGGCCCTGGCCTCAGAAAGGACTCTGGATCCCTACTCCTCTCCAGAGTCCAAGCCTGCGATACTCGTGAGCTGGACTACCTGTTCCCTCATGCACACTCTGCCCCTAACAGTAGAAACAGGTCTCATCGCACGTTCTCCAGGAGAATGTTTCCAGTTCTGATTTTACCAGTTTGTTTTGTGGCAATATTTATTTTCTGCCATTCTTATCTTCCTTGGTTGTACACTACCACTAATACCTCATCTGGTATGGGATGCTTAGTAGAAAACCCAAGGCGCCTATAGTGCAGCTCCAGGAACAGTAAAGATTTGACCACATACCTCTTGCTGGCCACTGGGCTGAGTAGACAGTCCCTTCTTTTGTTTTTAAACAATTCTGTGGATGCCTAAACTTCGTCCACCTTTCATGTTTCCCACCAGTAATTGCCACTTGGCTAATCGATTGCCCAGAAGTTGTTCTCAGAACAATCTTTCCATTGGCCTGACCCTGGAAAGGGCAGGACCCTGGGATTTAAATGAAAAAGTTAATCCTCAAAGAGTAAGTATGAATCAGTTCTTGGGACAAAATGTACTTCACATTGTTTCTTTCCATATGTGAGGGGAAGAAGTGTGTGTATCCTGGACATATGCTTCTCATTGGAAAACTCGATCGAATGTCTGTCTCTCTGGGCTGGCTCTCATGGAGTTTGGCATCTTCTCAAGCCTCAAGTGAAGTCATCTGAGCTCACAAATTGCTAGGTGGTCGCTCCCAGGGAGTATGGCAGAGGCAAGGGTGCCTGTCTCTGTGGGTGGGAGTTTGCTTTCTTAGGAGTTTATGACTGAAAAAAGAAAGAAAGAAAAGAAGCAGTCTATTGTGTATTTAATCTGCATTGTTTAAATGTGGCAAAGTATTTAGAAGTTTTATGAGTCAGGGCAGCCGCATAAGAACAGTGATAGCGACAGCAACAGCAAAAGGTCTAGCCTTTACAAAAGGTCTAGCCTTTACAAAAGGTCTAGCCTTTACAAAGCACTTCTTGTGTGCCAGGTTACTTTTCTCTGTGGCGTACATTTTAGTGAATTTAATCCATAGACAGTTGGTTTCAGATTCACTCTTCATGTTCTCCTTCTCTGAGCTAAGTCGGCTATGTGGGCTGAGTACCCTTTCCAACTGTAACTACATCCTCACAGACTTGACTTTTCATAGAATTTAACTAAAGACAGTCATGGGGTGTATGTTTGGGGACATCCTGTTCTATTGATCTTAATTTAGGAGCCTTAACTATGAGACCTGAGATCTAATCCATTTGAAAAATTCAGCTATAGGTTAAAGATCCATTCTATTCCTTTTGCCCTTGCACCAGTGCATTAGAAACATTTTAATTTTGTGATGATTGTTCTCAGTTGCCATGAAAAAGAGGAGGATCAGGGTTCACAGAGTTTCTCATAAATGTAAAGGGTGAGCTCTCTGGGAGGGGTACGTAGTGAATCAAGCCAGGTTGCTATGAGTTTGAATCCACAGCAGCCACACTCTCCTGTCCTCTCCTCTGGCTCTGGTGGAGCAGCACTAGGCTGTTGGAGTGAATGGCTTCCCCAGGAGGCAAGGTCCCCTGGTGTCCTGAGAGCCATCACCCAAACAACGTTCTAGAGTAATGGATCCCTAAGGGAAAGCCTTGCAGAGGCATCCAGCCACAGGCATGAGGCTGCCTCATAGGACCTGCTCTTCCCTAGATTTTTTATGCCCTGTGTTATGTTTTTAGAATTTGGAGTTCTGAGCTGAGAATGGGCACTTAGAACATGAGGCAGTGGTGTTAGTGATAGTGATCGTAGATAGATAGATAGATAAATAGATAGATAGATAGATAGATAGATAGTGATCATATCTCAAATATAAAATCAGTTGAAAGATTAGATTTGAATTGGTAGGCACTTTCCTGGTTCTACATGGCTTTATTCTGTCTAAAACTTACAAAGGGGCCTCCACATTCTTTATGATGTTTGTGCTGTTTCCTTGCCATGTATGCATGCATATGTTTTCACATTTAGCACTGGCCATTTATAGAAATAAATTGGAGATCTTATTCCTTAAAGAAAACTCACACTTGAATGAAAGAAATGGGTGTTTACATTTTTTTCAGGGCCCAAACAGAACAAACAAACAAATAAACAAACAAAAAAGGCCTTTTGCTTGACTAGGGTCTGAACTCTTTGGATTTAACAAATTGGATAGGCAATATTACAATGGTCAAATCCATACATCTGTGTGTCCACAAGGCCTGCCTTGGAGAGTTCCTCCTCAGGGCCTGTTGGATGTTCAGGTCTTGGTCCCTGTGTGATGATCTCTTCAACGTATGAGTCTGTTCTTGGTGAGGAAAGCATATAGATAGTTGTCATCAGGAGTGTGTCACTGTTAGGTTCTGGCCTGCCATGTAGCAGTGAGTGTGGCGCTAGAGGATCAGCTCACCTTTTTGAGCCTCTGTACTTCATGCTCATCTCTTTACTCCCTCTGTGATGATCAGTGCAGTGATGGATGCTGGCATCTGGTACCACTGTGTGCTGGGGGTGTGTGTTTCAGTCTGTTTCATTCCCTAACCCACTCATAGCCTTGAAGATAACTCAGAGAATGAGTGACAAAGGGATTTTGTGTAATACTGATTGAAAAACAAACAAAAATTTAAAGAAGAAAGACCCCATTTCTTTGCTGTATCCTGGCTCTGCTGCTGCCTTGTTGTGGGGCCTATTGTGTGACATAGAGTGATGAAGATGACCCCTCTCTCTTAGGCCTGTGGTAAATGAGCTAATGGCAACAGCACTTCTCATGCTGGATCGGTGCAGGTGCTAATGTCTCCTTTACTCCCTTAGCCTATTTCTGCCTCTCATCTTTCCTGGCTCCCGTGAGGATACTTACATCTCCTTACCTACCCTTGTCCACCTAGTGTTTATTACACCACTGCTGCATTTCTTGAAGCCTCTTTCTGCTTACAAGTGACTTTTCTCCTACCTTTTCTAATAGCTCCATCCACCCATACAAGTTACAAAGATTTGTTGAAAATGGGAGTGAAAAAGAGAGGCAGACACAGAACCATGCCATAAAGCGTGTGAGAGGAACCTGTTCTTCTGAGGCAGACCCAGCTGGCTTAGTCTAAGCATTGCCAGCTTCCAAAAAAAAAAAAAAGTATTTACAAACTGAAACAGACATAAAGTTAAATCAAGATGAGTATTTATGTAAGTGGAAGCAATGTAATTTGATTATTACTTCAAAGATAAACATGATAGTTCATAAACAGAACAGTGGTGGTTTTGCTTCTTGCTGTCATACCAAAGAATCACCATTTTCTCCTAATTTTGGGCTCTCTCTTTGTCTCTGTCTTTGTCTGACTCTCTCTCTCTCTGTCTCTCTCCGTGTGTGTGTGCGTGTGCGCATGCACGTGCATGCTCATGTGTGCATGAATGTAGAGGTCAAAGTTGGGTGTCGTTCTTGTGGTGTTCTGTACTAAATATTTTACAGCTTTGGCTTCTTATGAGAGAGAGAGAGAGAGAGAGAGAGAGAGAGAGAGAGAGAGAGAGAG
>JADRCH010000075.1:2535915-2669170 GCA_019843965.1 Rhynchomys soricoides
AGAGAGAGAGAGAGAGAGAGAGAGAGAGAGAGAGAGAGAGAGAGAGAAATTAAATAAATATAAGAATATGTGTTTGATTTAATCCCAGATATGGGTTATGGGGCTGCTTCAGATTGTCCACAGCAGCTGACTATGATTTTCCTCATGCTCTAGCAGGCATATGATTTTGCCAGCTGCAGATAGTTTTTGTGATTGTGTGACATATGGAATTTTGGGAACTTTTCATATGGTATATAAATGCTCATGCCCAGGAAGGAGTGGTGGGTTGTTTTTTGGTTGTTGGCTATTGTTGGACTTGGTTTTTTTGTCATGTGCAAAGAAGAAATAACAACAAGAAATTAGATACCCTGACGGCTAAGATCAAACGTGCACCAAAGAAATCAATGCCCCTAAATCAGCAGGAAATGATCTAGCCCTTTCCCCTCTATACTTTTTTCTCTCCTGTCTAGTGTTAGGGGATTGAAAGGGTGGAAAGGGGGTAGAGAAGGGTGGAAGAAAGAGGAACCCATATAGTAGCCGAAGTCCAGCTTCAGTGTTCCACCTCTTTTTTTCTTTTTCTTTCCGTGTGTGTGTGTGTGTGTGTGTGTGTGTGTGTGTGTGTGTGTGTGTCTTTTTAGGTAAGATCTCTCACTGAACGTAAAGCACATTGTTTAGGTTATGTTAGATTGATTGTTGGATCCACCTATCTCTCTGCCTCTTGACCCCTGGTGCTAGAGTTACAGGTAATCACTGCCATACCTAGCCTTCAAATGAGTTCTGAACTCATTTCTTTATATTTGTTTAACAAGTATGTTCCCCAAATAGAGCCATCTTCCCAGACCCCTGATCCAGTTCTCTGATGGCATCTTCAATAGATACAGAAATGAAATGCCTTGAGCTGATCTTGTGGCTACCCACTGAGCAAGACTAAGAAGCAAACATTTTACTAACACTTCCAGTCCAGAGCAGACCTTGTGGTTGGTGTGTCCCACCTGTAGCCTGCTTACCACATGCACACCAGGATAGCTATGAATGCAACACAACATAAAATGGTAATTGGACTTAAAAAATTGAGGTTTTTTTTTTTTAAAAAAAAAACTATTTTTTTTCTTTTTGTCGGTCAATTTCATGGCTCTCAAGTGTGAGCTTTGTAGATGGTGGTGTCATGGAGTAATGTCAAAAGGTCACTCCCCAACCTCAGAAGAAGGTTACTAAAAGAATATGAGCGATAGATACAGTGTTCTGTGCTGTGATTTTAATATATTTGCTGTAGCTGGTGAGCCACAGTGGCACTTAATTAATGTGAGAAAGGTATAACTGGAACATTAAAAATAAAAGCATCCAGCACTGCACTGTTTACATGCAGTCCACTATGAGAGGCAAAGCCAAGCTCTGATCTTCCTCCAAGTGTTCCAGGAGCCACTGCCCCCTCTCATTTAGGTCCTTAATTTACAGGGCACATCACACAAGCAGGGACCAAAAGCATAGCATGCTCAGCCCAACTGTACCTGAACCTGCCCAGATGGCTTGCCTGCAGCCATGAGTCATCTTTTGTTCAGTAGTGTGACACAATGAAGCAAGCCCACAGAGTTAGGTAAGACACAGGGCTGGAATAAAAATGTTCAACTTAAAATGTAGGTGATAACCTTTGCTGCTCCTTCAGGGCATTGCACAGTGGAGTGGGAGATGTCAGACGATTTGGGTAGATTGCGCAAGTGGACTTTTCTTTGGTTGGCTGTGAAACGGGTATCGGGATACCTGGCATGAAACTAAGGAGATGGTTCAGTGGGTGAAGCACTGCTGCACAAGCATAAGGATCCAAGTTTGGAGTGATAGCACACATGTAAAAAGCCCTAGTAAGGCAATGCACCCTTGGAATCCAGTGCTAGTCAGGTAAAGGCAAAAGAATCCCTGAGGCTCACCAATCAGCTAGTCTAGCAAATCAGTAAACTTCATGTTCAGTGAGAGCCCCTGACTTCTCAAAAAATGAGGTACAGACTAGTAGAAGACACATTGACTTCTGGCCCTCATAGGCATGAGTGCATATATGCACATGCAACCATATACACACATGCATGATTGGGAACACTATTTGGTGATAGTAAATAACATTGGCAGGCATGACTGACTGAAGATTACTGTTGGCCAAGGATTTTCTGAAGGCCTTCACATTATAACCAGGGACCACAGTTATTCCTGCTTTGCAGCTAAGGAAAGTACTCAGAGAGGCTTAGTGGCACACAGGTTGGAGGTAGAACAGGACTAAGTTCTGCAGAGGAAGGGTGTAAGGCTGGTACTGTTGGTAACTCAGACATACTCCTATAAGGATCCAGGGAAATGATACCACCATCATGAGCGTGAAATGGCCCTGGTGAATGGCAGCTAATGTCAGAAGACTACAAGAAGGCTGAGATGTCCTAGTGAGGAACTTTAAAGATTTACAACATGCTGAGAGCACTTGCTTTTTGTTTCTCTTGATCTTTCTGATCACAGCAAAGATCAAATCCTGCCAACAGGCTGTCTTGTCCTTACACTGTCCCTCAACTTTCCCTTTTAAACAGAAAGAGAAGATGTCAAAGGCTCCGTGAAATAACAATATCTAGCCAATCTTAATAAAAACATTTCCTGCTATCTTTATTCTTATGCTGAAGTCCTGGCAGGAGATACTGGCTTTTCAGGATACAAGCAATGCAAAAGTTTCTCTTCAAATGCAGTATATGCTAACCTCTTTAGAGGAAACAAGAGCCAGGTGCCACCAAGACATTGATTGCTGGGTGAATGATGGCCTTTGGTAGGTTTCCAGTTGGTGTACAACCCATTATTCATACTCAACACATGTCAAGGTCACTGGGGAGAGAAGAGTGCCATCTTCACTTCTAGTTTGTTAAGAAATGAAGCAAGCCTCTTGTGGAGTAGATAAAACTAATCTTTGCACTGAAACTATGGATTTCTGTCCAAGCGTGTTCTGTAAGCTGATGGCTAAAGTCGGAGGATGAGAAACAGACATTCATTTCTATCTTCATTGGACCATAAAAACTGAGTCATGCAGGATGTGCTCTGGGGTCAGAACCTGCATCGGAACTGTGAGGAGGCAGGGGTTTTCCCCACAATGGCTGTGCTCAGGGAAGCTTCTGCATGGCTTCTTTTGCTCTTTCCTACCCTAGCCCCAGCACTGTCAGTCACTTCCCATAGCAGCAACTGGGCTCCACAGCAAGCCATGAAGTATAAACTGAGTTATTGTAGGACTTGCTAGCGCAAAGATAGATCGCCCAGCCTGCAGACATTTCCCCGATGTCCCACCATTAAACAGAACACCATGAATTACAGAGAGACTCAACAAAGGGAAAAAGAGATGATTGTCTCCAAACTCCAGTTTGTAGCATGATTGTGTGGTCCAATTTTCCCTGTAAAGAGCATCACTTGGAAGGTAAGCAGCCCAGATCTACTGTAATAGTCAGCTAGAATCGTTCTGTAACAGGAAGAAGCCCTGCATCAGTTCAGTCAGCTTTCATAAGGTCATGCATGCTTTGGTAGCAAACATTCCTTAATTTCATTGGCTCCCAACAACTGAAGTGTGAACTTCAGGTTTTGACTGAGTCTTCTCAGTATGAGTTCCATACCAAGAAGCAATTCTGCCTGGGTGCATCTTATAGCAAAGGGACAAAGAGAGGTGACAGAATCATGGGAAGGCTCTTCACCGTTCTGCTTGGAAGGTGACAGGTGTGACTTCTACTCTGTGCTTGAGTTCTTAAGGGAAGGTTCTAGGACAAGAATCTGAGTTCATTCAGCTCATTTGCAAGAAATCCTAGTAATGAAGTGGGAAGTGAACCAAGGAAGGACCAGTAGCTGGGACAGATGGGTCATGGAGCTACAAACCACCCCAGGCTAGTGTGTTGACACTTTTAAGCTTGTTGATCATTTCTGTTTCTTGGAGATCAGCTCTCCAATGCTTTAGGCTGTGTGAACACAGGCAGACTGATCTTCTCATTTATGATGGGCCCTAGGTGAAGTCAGAGACACTAGCATGTAGCCACTTGCCTGGTGTCATTGGAATGATATAGCATGAGATATGAGGGCATGAGATTGTGGACATTTTATTGGCAAAGCATGTTTTGGGGGATGTGCCATCTTTCCATGGATATAGAAAACATTTAGAAATGAAGGCACAGTTTCAGCAGGTAGTGTGAACTCTGAGGTATTAAGTGTTGAGAGCTCTTTAGTGGGTTAAAAAAGTGGACATGCAGAGACAGGGGTTCATCTGTGCTTCGCAGCATCCCTCACTAGCACAAAGGTACTTCTGCATACTTCCTTCTTCAATGACTAAAATGATCAGATATTGTCCCTAAAGGGAAAATTTACTCTCTAGCCAACCAGAGATGCAGGCCATCTATCCACTGTTATTTCTCAAGGAGTTGCCTGCCCAAAGAGATCATGGCTTAAGAGGAGAAAGAAGACAATGGATACGTGAGTACAATGGCAGCCACCAAGAGGTGCTGAAGTCTGTCCAGATAATTTCACAGTGAGACAGAACTTCTTTGAGAAGGGAGTACTGGCTGTCCTAAAGGCTGGGATATCCAGGGGAGACTCTAGAGGTAATAACGTCTGTAGATCTTGAAGGTTTGGGGACGTTTTTCAGATGAGCTTGGGATGAGAAGGGTTAAAAAAATGGCAGGTGAGAACATTTGTTCAACAAGTATGCAGACCTTCTCCCTGCTCTAGCTCCAACCCTGGCCTGAAACCCAGCCAGAAAAGCATGTTTGCAGCAAGTCACTTTCTTTCTGTGCATTGTAAGAAATTCCTATAAGGCATCTTCTTATTATTTCAGGGTCAGTCCTGTCTCTCTTTCCCAGATAGTTAGCAGCATCCCGGGGGAATCTGTATCCTAGGATTCCATTGCTTGGAGGAGGCCCTCATCTGTCTCCCAATCTCAAGAGTATCCCTGCCGAACTATGCATATCACAAGGTGTAGCCCCCTTTGTTCCGAGTGGGTCACTCTCATCGACTTGTTCCAGGGGTTTCCTGTCCCCAGTCCCTTTCCTTCTCCTAGTCAGGCTTCTGGCTGCCAGCCGGCTGCCTGCTGATGGCTACCTCCCACTCAGACCTGCATGGTGAGGAGCAGGGAGAGTCTGTCCCATACAGTTGAATCTGAATTCTCTGCTTGGGTGATGCCTACGAATCTATTGACCAGCTGTCTCCTCTGCACATTCCCGGAAGATGTGTGTTTCTTTCCACTCCTAGCCCACTCCACTCCCACCTCCTCCACATTCTATCTGTTCTCCTTACTCATGCCCCACCTGCATCCTTCTGTAGGGAGGCAGCACACCTTCCCAATAAGAGAAGTGTGTATGACAGCTCACCACTGGCCTACTGTTCAAACTGAGGAAAGTTACCCAGCCTCTCTGGACTTTTTCTTTTTCTATGAATGGGAAGGTAGTAGTACCCACTTACAGGCGTGCTAAGATTTAAAGAAGTCAGATACCTGGGAAGTATTTCCAATGTGACTAGCACATGGAAAGCCTTCTATGACAGCCAGCTAGCATCAATGGCCCAAAGTGATAAATGTCAGCTAAAGAGGTCGTAGAGGCTGTGGCTAGATGTGGATGTAGTCGGCTTCGAGGAAGCCTGATGCAGAAAATCTCAGTCCATCGTGCCTCTGCTGTGATTATAGTATCAATCTGCAGCAGCAAAATGGCCTCAGTCGGAATTAAGGGCTCAAAAGGGAATGGCAATATTCTTGCCCAAGAAATATTTATGAATTGATCAAATAAATACTAATGATGGTGATAATAGTCACACTGTGTTCCATGTTCTCTTGCAGGCGCTTCTGCACATGTCAATTGATTACTTTGTGTTGTTATTACTATCAGAGATATTCCTTGTGTGAACAATGTGTTCGGAACTCAGTGTGGTTAAAGCAATTTCCCTGAGGTCATGCATCTTGTAACTGTCAGAGGGAGAATTGAATGCATCTTGGGTGGTACTCAGGCAGATGTCACCATGCACTAATTCAGCTTATCCAGCCATGTCTATTTATAGCTGTGATTAGAACCAAGCTGGGTACATGTCTTTTTCAGATGCGATATTGCCTGTGAAATTATGGATTGGGACTAAAGTGGCCCACAATGAAACCAGACAAACTCTATGAAACAGCTACACATTAAGAGGACTGGCTGACTGGCCTGACCTCCCTGTGCTCCCGGAGACTGGATCACCAACCAAAGAACACACATGGAGGGACCCATGGTGCTGGCCACATATGCGGCAGAGGAGGGTCTTGTTAGCCATCAGGGGGAGGCCCTTGGGCCTGAGGGTGTTAGATGCCCCAGAATAGGAGAATGCCAAGGAGAGAAGATGAGAGTGGGTAGGTGGGTGGGTTGGTGGGGGAATACCCCCATAGAAGCAGGGGAGGGGGAAGGAGATCTGGAAAGGGGAAAACATTTGAAGTGGAAATAAAGTATCAGAAAACTATTTTTAAAAAAATGACTGGCTGGGAAATCTGGACCTTAGGGAACTCTGCAGTGGCTTAACCTGGAGTGAGTAGGGGACAGTCACATCAGCTTATCTGTGAAATGTTCATGGTGTCCAATATTCTGGGGCAGATATCTCTAGTTTGGGTATCCCTAGATGAAAATAGAGGCTCTGCTTGCCACACCACACAGATGATCATCAGGCAGATGATTCTCTGTGGCTGGTGGACTCCTATTACCTTTTAACAAAAGCCTTTCCGGATCTTCTATAGAGTAAGACTGCATCCAACTATGTAGCTTACTGCAGTTGCTTCTTTCTGAACCTGAAACAAACGCAGTTTGGAGTGCCTTCCGAAGCTATGGGAGCAATGCTCAGGAATCCACCCATGTGTATGTTAGAGAGTTTACTCCTTGGCTCATTAAACATAGAATGCATGCAGTATTCACATAAGGAAAGGATCTTGGGAATTGCTTGACCAAATGAAATGATGTGATGTTGAATGACTCTCTCTCTCTCTTTCTCTCTCTCCCTCCATCTCTTTCTATATCTATTTTTCATGTATGAATATTGGCATTAATATGCCACAGTGCACATATGGAGGCCCCTCCTCCTTGTTTGAGGCACAGTCTCTTGTTTGTAGCTGTATACACCAGCCTTAGAGCTTCTGGGGCCTCTACTGTCTCTACCTCTCATTTCAGCATGGAACACTGGTCATGACAGGCACCACAGCACCTAGGTTTACATGGGAGCAGGAGAGCTAATCCCAGACCCATGCATTTGTGTGACAAGCACTATACCCACATAGCCATCACCATCCAGGTCCTTGATGAGATTCTTTACAGTGAATCTTTTCAGAACTTTGGTCACCAGATTCATATCATCACCCAGAGCATGCACCTCTTTCCAGTCTTTTAGAGGCCCCTTTGCCTTTAGAACAAGGAACATTTGAAGGTGCTAGTAGCACTCAGACACAGTCTGGGAAAAGATGTTCCCATAAGAGGAGGCCATGGATGGTGCTTAGGAGCCAAAGCAGAGTTCCTTAGGCAAAATCCACTGAGTAAATTAAACCATGGAACATTGAGAATGTACATGTAGAGGGAGGCTCAGATGCTGGACTAATCCTGGGCATTGATCCCCTGGGCATTGATACCAAGATAAATCAGAGGTGAACTTCGAATGAGGGTGGATTTGAGGAGTTAATGATGCTTGGAAGAAGAATGTTTACAAAATGAAACCAGGGAGGAGCAGGTGATGGCATGGTTAGGGTTTAGGCAACTTTGCTGGGCTCAGGAGCTGGCTGCTGAACTGTGGGCTAGCCCATGAAAATTCACGGAGTCTAGTTAGCAGATAGCTCTGGCTCTTGTTCACAGACAGAAAAGGGACGTCAAAGGCCCCAAATGGTTCTGATGAGGCCTTCAATTCCTGTAAGTTATGCAATGTACAAACAAACACCTAGCGACCTTGGGGGTTGGAGCCAAATGGCAGCCATCAATAGGACAACATGTGACTTCTTTGACGTCAAAGAAGGGTAGGTAAGCTTTATACCCAGTTGCATGCTGGGGATGGACGGTTGAGCTCATCCCAGAACTTGGAAGCCAGTGCACTCCTGCAGCTGAGAGAATGGTCAGGTCAGACATCTTGGGGTGAGGGTTGGTATGTGTGGGCTGTGAATGGCAATGAGAAGTGAGGGAGGATTGTGTACCTGGAAAAGTGAAGACATGACAAGAAGGAGGGATGAATGGGGGGGAGGGTAGATTGTTAAAGGTGTGTGAGAACCAATGTTGGCAGTTGGCAGCATCTGCCTACTATGGCTAAGCAGACCTTGCTTAGAAATGGAGAGGCCCTGTGAGCGAAAGGGTGAAAGGCAGCTGCATCGTCTGTTCTTAGGAAGTGTCTCTGGATGGTGTGTTACACGTGTAGGTCTCTGAACCTTTGTACACAGTGAAAATCCAAGTGTCTCATGACACAATTCTCAATATACTTGTGCCTGTTGAGTCTGAGTCATTTTTACTGATGTTCATCTTTCTACCTGGAGTTTTTGCTCCTTGAATGACTCCTAAGTCACATGTCTGTGAGATGCTCAGTGGTGAGTTGGGAAAGCTGGATCGTCAACCAAACCATCATCCATGACTTTCTTATATAACACTTCAGCATGCAGAAGGGTGGTGATGTGTGCTGAGTTGAACCATGGATTCAACTTTGTAGAAGTTCAAAGGCAAGCATCTTCGCAATCACTACTGAAGAACTCATCCAGATGAAAATCTCCATATCCCAGCTCTGCTGCCTTATCTGTCTGTCTGTCTGTCATGTACTTGCAAAGACGGGGCAGAACAAGTGTTACTGAAATTTTATTTTTGGTTAACTTTGCTGAATGTACTGCAGGCCAAAGACTGAGGCCCAAGTTAAAGGACTTGGTTCTTGGTGTGCTGGTTAAGAGCAACTGGCTTAGTTTTGATGGTGAAAAGGTATTTTCCTAGCATTGCAAAATCCATGAAGTATCTGCTCTGATGTTATCTTTGGAACCTTGTAGAATGTGCTTCTTTCCCTTCTTACAACACGGTGTGGGAGTTACAGAAATCACCAGCCCACCTCACTCCTTCAGCTAACTTCCTCTTCAAGTTACCCTTTCTTTCCCAGATGTGGAAAGAAAATGGTGGAGCACCCCTTGTTCTGCCACACAGCTTTACTAGGCTCTTGGCACAGTCTTAGGGGGACACTGTAATTAGGACAACTTTCTAATACTTCATTCGTTTCCATGCTGGTTTCTAGCTTCAGAAGTCCAAGAAAATGATTTTTTTAAAAAGGGCATCGATGAAACAGAAACTACTGTAGCAGTGGTTCAGGAAACCAAAAGGAACCACATAGATTTTGAGCAAGGGCTTTCTTGCTGCTTTGCATGGAAGTAATGCAGCTCAAACCTCCAAATGTGTCCCCTTCCCGTCACAATGTAGGAGGAGACACCTGGGACTGTCTTCTGCAGGTTTACTCTCATGCCTGCTTTTAAGGTTGTCTCTTTCACTTTTCATTTTAAGGAAAATTGACTTAGACCATTCTACTGTAGGATCTTATTTAACTGCCTTCTAGCCTTGGACATTATTATTATGACCACTCTTAAGTCAAGAGGACAATGTACTGGATGGGCTTCGTGCTCGGGTTTTTAAACACACTGGAGTGGCCACATGGGAATGTAAATAAGGAGCTCTGTCTTTCCTGGTTCCTACTTCACTTTTGCTGGGCCACATGCTTAGCCTTTTCTTGGTGATTGAACTGGGCTGTTTCTAGTCCTCTTGATTCATAACTAACATGGAAAGTGCTTGTCTTTGTTGCTATGGCACTTTATTATGCTTAGAGATAATTCCATGAACCATATTTTGGAAAACAGGGTTCCTAGGCCCATGAATGCAATTTAAAATACTCCCTACCAATTTCCAGCAAGAACAAGTCTGGATAGAATAGCTACCCATGGTGTCACATGGTGCCTCTTAGCAGGAAGCTACACTCTGGAATGGGTTAAGTCACTTTCCTTTGATATACTGTCATACTAGGAAAGTGAAAGTGAAGTTAGATTTGTTTAAGTAAACATTTTAAGTTTGCTAAGAAATTAAGTTAAGTAATACTTACTATTTTTTAGTAAAAAAATACTATTTTACATATGCATATATATACATATAAACACACATATATAAACAAACATATAACTGTAAACAAAGCTCCACCAAACAAGACAGTGACTGCCCATTGTGACTTAATTTGTCCAAGGAAATGTGCAAGTAGCCAGCCTCACTCTGAGGCTGAGTCTCAACCCTTGCTGTTTGCAGTACAGGAAAAGACTGACAGAGTAAGCTCATGGATGCATCTCTCCCAGGAGCTCTCATGCCCACATGGGCTGATTGCCTGGATTGGTGTTAGTTATGGAAGAAAACAGACAAAAGAGTGTTGGGGTGATTGGTGTGGAGATGTGGGAAGAGGGAGACCAGGGCTCCATAGTTCTGCAACTGTGACAGTATGCTCGTCTCTGTTGGTGTCACCTGCAGAATTCTGGCCATAGGTCTTTAATCCTGAAGGCACATTCTATCCTTTAGACCTTTCTACAACTGAGTGGGAGAATATGTACTGGCAAACGCACCACTAGACGGGAAACGGTCTTTGAAGAAGCCTTGCATTTGTTTGATTCTTGGCAATTTTATGTCACACCCCATCGCTGATCTGTATTTATTTCTATGTGTGTGTCTTAAACTACCAATTTCCTGGCTTCTAATGTGTAATCATTTATAAGCTTCATAATAAAAATTCTTTTGAGGAAAATCAGATTAATTATAAGACATATTCTATTTTCAGAACTGTTTAAGTGGGAGAAAAGTATGTATCTTAGAATAATAATAAAAACACATTCCCTGGAGATGTCTGGTGTTTCTAGTGGGCCCAGAGCGGTCTTCTGGCACACAGCTGTGAGCATGCTGAAGGATAGCAAGTCCTCAGTAGGTGGTACACAGTTGTAGGTGTTATTTGGGGTCAGTGGTGAGATGCGTAGGGTGGGTATGGTGGGGTGTAAATGAGGGGTTCTGAGGCCCTCCTTTTGCTTTTTGGCTCCCCTCATTTACACCCCAGCAGGATCTCTCTACTTGCCATTAATTGTCTTTGGGCCCATATTGTCTCTGTTGTAGGACAGCTATGCTTAGTACACTCCTGGCTGGTAACCACTATAGGATCTATTCCTTTAGATGGGACAACCCATGCCTCCATTAGTTACAAAACTGTGCCTTGATTAGAGCCAGTGTCAGGGCAGAAGACAGACTTCTGGAAAGGTGTCTGACGAAAAACCTCTTGGACTTAGGCTCTGCTCTTCATTCTAGGGTGTCTCTTTTTTCCAGGATGTCACCCACAAGACATACCTCTGTCATGTAATAATGGGTTTGTATCTTGGCCTTCTATTTAATGTCTTCCAAAGCTTACTGAAAGAAACATCTGGTCATTCAAGGTGAGAATCAAACACTTGTTTTATAACTCAGTGTGGCAACCAGAGAGATCTTATTTTATCATCATACGGTGTGCAGTCTAGCAGGGATGATGGGAGTCAGACACACAGAGGATTAGACCCGACCTGCACAGTTGAGTCAGGGTGGCTTCTAAGACAAGGCAGTGCTGCACCTTGGTGAGGATGAACAGGAGCCTGCCAGGAGAAGGGAGGGTGTGGTGCCTTGCTTGCCAGCATTTGTATGGATGTCTGGACTATTGGTAGCCAAATCATCAAGATGACAAGAAAGGAGAAAGTCAAAGGAGGGCAGCCTCACCTACCCATGTCCAAGGTTCTTCCCTAGCTGCACTTACTGTATACTTTACTTCCATGCATGTAAGCTGCACTATGTCTTTGAGTAACAAAGAGTCACCATAGTGGATGGTTATACTGTATGAATCTATATGCACCAACGTCAGAAGTGTTAAATGTTAAACAATCAAAAGACAGAATTCTAAGTTACTGTAAACAGTGAACCCTGGTTGCAAATATCTTACTCTGCCTAGTTTTCCTAGCCCTTTAAGCTTCTTTCCATAGGGCATATACACCTTTCTCTCTTGCCTGTTAAAAGCACACTTAACATACTCCCAAAGGCACTTTATTCCATGGATTCACTAAATATTATTTGCATACCACACAACTTTTAGCTTAAAATTTTCTTGGGACCAGAGCTAAGTAGGTTGCTGGGAGAACACAAGTTTATGTTGTTATCAAAATCCTGTGACCTGGAATGTCCTTCAAATAGACTCCACAGTCTCAGGAGAAACTGAGTCCCACCAGGAACATTCAAAGCACCCTGGCCACTCCAGAAAGTAGAGATGAATAGAAATACCTCACGACCTCTCTGGAGATGGCAGCGTAGACTATGGAGCACCAGCTTCCCAGCCAGGGTCTCTAGAACAGATTCTTATTCTGCCCCTCACTAGATACCTGATCATGAGTATCACACTTAATTTTCCGAGCCTCCATGGTCTCTTCTGTGAAGTAGCACTATGAAAGGAACTGTTTTATTGAGCTGTTAGAGGGTAATGCCAGACTCACGTGAGTGTCAGCTGTCACTAATATGCAGTTGCTATTTATCTCTCAGATGAACCTGGGTCAGAGGCTTATTGTTGGTTGGATTAGGTCACTGGGGAGATCAGATACATGGAAAAGGGGGCTCCCAAGCCCCCACCCCTAGAAGAAGAGCTACTGATGGTTGATGACTTATAGGGAAGGGAAAATCAGTTTTACTGAAGGTAAGGTTGATCACACTCCAGTGGATGGCCCCACATCCATGAGTATATAGGCTGTACTAATTGGACTTGGTGGCTTATTTTTTTAAAAAGACATGAAATTTGCTGTGGGGGAGTGATGTGGAGAGATCTGGGGGGAGCTAGGGGGAGTAGGAGGGTGAATACCATTAAAATACATTGCATACATGTGTGGAAATGTAGAAGAATTAATTAAATGTCATTGAAATTATTTTCTGAATTCTAAAAATAAATAAGACCCAAAGCCTGCTACCAGGTTTGGGTATGTTCTGAAACATACCCAAAACATCTGAACCATTTGGTTCAGATTTGGTACCGTTCTGAAACATACCCAAAAAAAAAAAAGAAACATCTGGCCAGATGTCTGATGAGGAGGATTCTGAATGTGCACACATGCATGTTCCTGTGTGTACATGTGTGAGCACATGTGTGGACATGCATGTAGAGACCAGAGGACAGACACTGTTATTGTTCCTCAAGTAATGATCCTCAGAACTCACCAGGATGGCCAGTAAATGTCTGTCTTCCTCCACAAAGCAAGCATGACCAAGATGGGCACACTTAAGGATGTGCTTCAAGATTATGTCTATGGCAAGCCTAGCTAGTCGATTATAGAACACATTCTCAATGACTCTGGAATCCACCTCGGAATTTTTCTCAACTCATTGCCCCTGACATCCGGCGGCTATTAATGAGTTGGATGTTGGCCCTGAGGTAAAATCTCATTCACATTCACTTTTGTCTCTAAAGTGATACAATGGCCACTGAGATAGGTTGTGGAGACTGTTCAAGAGACTGTGTGCACCAAGTTCCTCTGTCTGACCAGGGTCGCTGAGGAAAATCCCTCAGTGGTGTGTTCACAAGCTAGAAACAGCTGATCTGTGAGACACTTTAGTGCCTTAGGTCACATAGCTCCTTTTTGCCTGGCTGTTGTGGGTTTCCCCCCAGAATAGCTGTCTCCTAAGATTTACGTTTCGCCTATCTTAAGGGTTTTTGTTTTGTTTTGTTTTTCTTGCCTTCTCTCTGTTGGAGAGCCCAATAGCTCTAACTCCCCAGTTCAGATCCAGCAGCCCAGTTTCCAAAGTTGAGACTCCTTCCTCTGGCACTGGATCTTTTCCACTGTCTGACCCTACTTACCCTCACAACTTTCAACTCTCTCCTCAGCCTGTTTAAAGCACATGGCCTTGTTCTACCTGGGACCAAGTTGCACGGTGTCAGTTAACAGCCCTGGAGAAATCTTGTCACTACCTTTTCTCCATTTTGTCTAGTCACATCTGGCCCATGAGTCTCAATACTATTCACTGAGAAAGCCACTCCAATCTCCTTTGTGCTTTTTGAAGGGAACACATGCCACTAACCATAGTTCTTACTCTCTTATAGTCGCTCAATGGTTATGAAGTGCCTCTTATGAGCCCCTTGTAACAAGGAGGCAATCCGGCCCTAATCGAGCCTAGAATATGACTACGTCTGTTATTCTCTCGTTCAGGTGCCTGCCTCTGCCACCACACGAGACCTGCTGTGGTCAGGGGATGCACACCACTGGACCTCCACAACTCAGTGCATAGTCCCAACGTTGGCTGAACTGTGGCTTCTCCTCCTGTCTGAACAGCTATCCATTCTATAAGATGTCATTCTTAGAAAGGCTGGAGGGCTGTCGGTAGGACCCAAACAAGGAGTCTAGGATAGATGTGCGTCACAGCGCTGCAGTCTTGATGGCAGGAGCTTGGGTGGGATGGGTGCCTCTAGGGGAGAGCAGGGAGCTAAGATCTATGAAGAACATGCTATGGACTTAAGTGTCTCTGCTCGGAGCCTTACACTATCTATGCCTCAGTGTTCTCTGCTGAAAAATGAGCCTTAAAACAACCCCAGACCTATAAAATGATTATGAGATTCAAAAGGATAAATGAATTTGACTACAGAACATTGCACCTCATTGGTACAAACATTGAGTATTATTTAAATTTTCCTGGCAACGGGATTGAGTATTGGTTTTCACTTTCATTTTTACAGTTTTCTGTAGGAAAAAAAAATGCACATTATTTGTATAATTTGAAAACCATATAATAAAACATTATTATTCTTTTTTTGAAATGGGAACAGAGTCTCATTGGTAAAGGGTGTGTTGTTAACCCTGCTAGCTCCAGTCTTCGCCCGCTGTGGGTACTTCAGGATTTACTTAGTTTAGGGAGGAGGTCTTTACTCTCAGTCCTCTGTGTGGCTTGCTTGCCAACCAGTGGAGGCCCCAACCCTCCTGGGTAATGTTGTGATTGGCTTAGGGGAAGTAGGGAGGGTAATAGGGCTGTGTGAGCAAGAACAGAAGCAAGGAACAAACCGTTTATGGGGTGTTTTACAGCGAGACTGTAATTGGAACCCTGGGACTTAGCAAGAGTTGTGAGGTGGGATAAGCTTAACACCAAATGTCCTGAAGTAGCAGTAGTATAGATGGCCCTGGCATGGAGAATAGCTGTATGTCATGGTGTGTGTGTGTGTGTGTGTGTGTGTGTGTGTAGAAATGGAGGGCCAGGTCCTGAAGACATGGTGGGTTTAGTGACTTGTCTGAGACTGCGTATGTGCACAGAACAGGACACATATAGGAGTCCCACTTGTGACACATATAGGAGTCACACTCTAGGGACACTGTTATTCTGTTCAGACATGTGCAATGGTTGAACACAGATGTACAGGCCCAGCCTGGGGTAAGTGTCTTTCAATCAGAACTCCGGTATGAACGGGCGTCCCACCTCTGCTATTGAATAAGGGGCAGTGGGATTAAGGAGAAGAGAGGATCCTGCGGTTTCAGTAGTTTAAAGGGATTCCAAAAAGGGGATTAACATGCCACATTTCCTGCTGGAAGCAGAGAATCCAGAGGTTGCACACTCTGCTGAGAGGTACTTTCTGCCAGAGAGAACATCCTCCCTCTCGTAAACAGATTGTTTGCTTTGGTTCTCAAGCACATAAACTCTGCATTGTTGGGGCTGAAGGTTATGTTTTGTCAATATCTGCACCACGTGAGCTGGGGGAGGAGAGGAGGCCATCCATCAGCCAGGCTTTACCAGCCTCTGTCTTTGTACAGGTGCTTCTTAGATTAAAGTCCTCTTCCATTCAGGGTCACCAATTCTCAATTTCTTGACAGAAGTCTTAACCATGCAGAACAATACAGAAGCATAGCATTGTTACATTGTTTCAAAACAACAGCCCAGATGGGCGGTGATGAACACCTGACGTGCCAGCCCTGAGGAGGCAGAGGGGATGGCTGTAAACTGGAAGCCAGACAGGTCTGCAGAGTGAGTTCTAAGCCATCCAGTGGTACATAGCAAGACCCTGTCTCAGAACTAAGCAAAAAAAAAAAAAAAAAAAAAAAAAAACCACAATCCAACTGTCCCCAAAACTCCAGAAAATGTGTTATAGTTCTCTTCAGGTCCTCATGTTTACATAACAAGAATTCTTACCCACTCCTTTTCTCCTCGTCTCCCCGTTTCCTCCTATCAGCTTTGGAAAATATTTTGCCAATTGAGCATGCAAAGGTTGGTGCTTGCCTTTGCTTGGCCCTGAGTTCTAACATGACAGAAGTTTCTGCATGTTATTTGTGCTACTCTGTACTGGTAGGTTTTTCAATGTAATTTCAAACATTAATAGGACAATTCCAGAAGCACCTCTCCTTCAGGGCTGATGTGCACTTAGTGGTCACCACAGCATACTTTCATTTGTTGGGGTTGGTAGTTAATAGATACCCACCTTGTGGATGAAATCCCACAGCCCAAGGCTCCCTCTGCCCTCCTTGTCTATTCCAAGTCTCAGTACCCCATCCCCTGCCTCTGTGGCCTGGCTTGCAGACCACCCCTGAACAGCCATCGAAAGCTAATGTAAGCACCTCAGAGGACTTGGAAACCCTGTTTTAGAACAAGCCCAGCCTCTGTCTGTCATTCAGTTTCAAATGTATCCCCACAGTTCCCTCTCCCCTCCCCATCAGGTACTCAGTGTGCGTCTCTCCTAATGGTTCCTAGCTTCTAAGACGTTCACTGAAGCCTCTCCTCACTGATTGCTTCAACTGCTTGTTCTCTGCTCCTGATTGCTGATGTTCTAGGATTGTGCTTATATAATTTCCTTCTGACCTTAGGTGCCACACTGTAATTCATAAAGGCACAGATACTAAGATGACTCTCTTGTCACTTGCTATATAAGAGCCTAAGAATGCCACTTTGGAGTTGGCAGCGTTTTTTAGGAAGTCTGTGCATTCCCTTGAGCTGACTTTTATGTTGTCTCTCAGTCAGTGACTGTTCAAGGAACATCTCCTTAATACAGAGATGGCCATGGGGACAGAGAAGAAAAGATGGTGCTGATAGCTACTGTGCAGCACACACTTACTAACTAATAACCTATCCTCCTCAACGGACTCTCCCACACCTATAGTGGACAAGGAAACAGACTCTTGGGGATTAGAGTGATTTACTAAGAACTATACAGCTATCAGATGGTACAACAGTCTAATAAGGTTGTGTGTGCACATATACCATGTGCATGGTATATGTGTGCATGTATGCAGTTGTGTATGAGGTATCTGTGTGTGGATGGTATGTGTATATGCATGTGTGTGTTTGTTTGTATGTGTGTGTATGCATACCTCATGTGTGTGTGTGTGTGTGTGTGTGTGTGTGTGTGTTTGTGCATGATAGGAGAGTAGCGCCCAGTTGGACCAGTCATCTGTCCCATTCTCTTGAAGTCAAAACTTTGTCCACTGACTTCAGCAAAGCGGACATGGAGCTCCGTCCTTTCTGAGGACATAATGTACACCAGAGGCCAGATTGAGGCCAGAACTTTGATCTCTGTGCCAAGGATGCTCTGCCTTGGACCTGCTGAGCTGAGATGGACAGAGGTGGGGTCTTTGTGGCTGGACTTTTGGACTCTCTTATGTCATTTTTTTCTCATTTGCTGCAGCTTTGCACTGAACTAGGATACTTTCCAAAAGAACAGGTCACATGTAACATGTGCCTGGCGTGAGCTGGGTTCCGTGATTCCTTCTCTCTGCTCAGGGAAATGGTATGTAAACAGAGAGCTTGTATCAATGTGAGTCTCCACAACAGTGGATATCACCAAACATAAAAGGCACAAAAGTACACCTACCCAGATAATCTGGGGCAGTGTATTTTGGTTATGTAACATTTTGGACCATCTAGCAATGGCCAACCTCCAAGAAGGGTGTGTCATTAAATATATTTGTGATAACTTCCTCTAAATTTTAATCATAACACTGCAACATAATAAACTTAGATGGTAAAATATTAGAAGCATGTGAAAGTGCAGGTAGTGATTGGTGAGACCCTCTCCTCACATGCAACCCCCTGGAGTTCTTCCTGAGAGACAACTATCAGCTGCTCCATGACTGTCCCAGAAATAATGATTGTGATCTTTGTATATATACGATAAATATACCCATTATTTATTTCTTCTGAATCCAGTCAGCCATCCTGCCTGCCAGCCAGCTAGCTATGCATCCCTCTTAAGCCTAATTCTTTGTGATAATGCAAAAAATGCTTGAATTTAATCTCTTGTCTAGGGTTGTGTCAGGACCAGAACACTCCTAACAGAGGGTCTTGGGTTCCTGGGATGCCTGTCTGAGACCTAGACGTCATTATAAAGTCCTTCGGCTATGGAAGGAGTAACAGACACATACACCAAAGGTGTCCCTGATGGCTTTTGTTTACCTAAACTACACTATTCATCTCTTGGGTCCTATCCTGCTCAAAGTAGCATATAAGAAGACCCTTTGTCGATGATAGTTCCAGTTGGGTGTGAGTCCATGGACCCTGGGCTTCAGGAAGTCTGCCCTAACTAATTCCGTATCATAGAAGAATGTCAACTTATAATGTTGGTCTCCATAGAGATACAGCCTGATTGCATATGATAACTTGCTGGATAACCAAACACTCTACCAACAAGTAAATCAGCTTTGTCTGCAGCAATGTTTTCCCAGTTAAGTGGCAAGAGTGAAGGGATGAAAGATGTCTGACCCCACTCTTCTAATTTACTCCAAATTGCCCCAGGAGAAGCCAGTAAACTGCTGGGCATGATCCCCAAACAATGCTCTCTAGGGAGTAGTTCTGTGTTTCTGAAAGGCTTTCTCTTCAAAAGCATGAAACTGCTGTATCTGCTCCTGATCCTATCCAGCTCTTCTGGAGAGCTCTGGACTGGCCTCTTTAGTAGGTTCTAGCTTCTATGACTCACTTTGACTTTCAACAGTTAAATCTTAGTGGAGACATAATTGATTATGTTTCTTTCAAATGATTGTTTTACTTTAGTTGTGGCAGCTGTCTAACCTTACCTGGCTTAAATAAAGGAGACTACTTTAGGTTACTAGCCGAATATTCTAGAGGTAACTTCAGGCTCTGTTAGGTACAGAGGCTAAATATTATCAGAACACTCTCTGTCATGTCGATCTGTCTTCAAAAGGAAACAGATGAGTCCCATGTGGGCTCTAGATGTCCTGAATGATCTGGTTTTGCATTCTTGCAGCCCAGTCCTAATCAAACGAGCTTCTCATCTCCCACTACTTATTTGGAAAAGTTCAAGGACTGAATCTCACTGGATCAACTTAATTCCAGTACTCACCTTACACAGCTAGCTTTATGTCAACTTGACACAAGCTAGAGTCATCAGAGAGAGTGGAGCCTCAGTTGAGGAAATGTCTTTATAAGATCCGGCTGTGAGGCATTTTCTTAATTAGTGATCAATGGATGAGGGCCCAGCCCACTGTAGGCAGTGCCATCCCTGGGCTGGTGGTTTGGGTTCTATAAGAGATCAGGCTGAGCAAGTCATGATGGGTGAGCCAGTAAGCAGCACTCTTCCATGGCCTCAGCATAGCTCCTGCCTCCAGGTTCCTGCCATGCTTGAGTTTCTGCCCTCACTGTTTTGATGATGAACTGTTACATGGAACTGTGAGTGAAATAAACCCTTTCCTCCCCATATTGATTTTGATCATAGTGTTTCAGCAATAATATTCCTGAGACACTACCTGCATCTTAGTGCTCATGGATGGAGCATCCTGATATAGCAGGCCTGAGATGGACAGAACCTCAGCTCCTCCCAAACCACAAGAACAGGAGTGGAAGAAGGAGAGTCAAGAAGCTAGAAACAAAAGAGTACCATCAGGCCCTAGACAGGTTAAAGCAATAGGTTTGTAATCCAAGTAGTTTTCCATAAAGCAATAGGTTTGTAATCCAAATAGTTTTCCATAAAGGGCCAGTTAACATGTATTTTAATATTTCTGTTTGAACTATTAATTCTGCTCATGGAATAAAAAAATCTATATGCAGTAGCTAAACTTTGGTCTTAGATATGTTTTAATGAAACCTTATTTATGGGAACAATCAGTGGACTGGGCATTGTCTGGGACTGTAGTTTACTGATTCTGATCTGTGAAGTATATAAAATATTTTTCTTCTATATAATCTAGTAAGTTCAACAAATCCTGTATGACATGTAGAAAGTATTCAATGGATTCTGGTTATCAACATTATACAGAAGTAAGGGTAACAACAATGATAGCATTGGTGGTGATTCCAACAGCACTAACTGAGCAACAAGATACAAAAAAGTGTGAGTCATATGTCCATAATGTATGCTAGGATGCTTTCTTCCTGCTGGTTGAGCTTCCTCGCCATAAACACATAGAACTGAAAGGCAGTGCCCAGGTAGGCTACACAAATACTTTATAGTCAAGCCCTAAAAACTGGCTAGGTGGCTCAATGTGGTCAGAGTGCTTGCTGTGCAAACATGAGGATCCAAGTTCAAATTCCAAATATCCACCTGTCCATCTGTAACCACAGCACAGAGTAAGAGGGAGACAGAAAGATCACTAGAGATCAGTAACCAGCCAGCTTAGTTGAACAAAAATGATGAAATTCAAATTCAGTGAGAAACCTTGTCTCATGAGGCTCAAATGGGGAGTGGCAGAGCAGGATGCTCAGATTCCTCCACTGGCCTGCACATAAGTACATACATACATACAGGTGCACATCTGCACCCCCACCTCACCCCTACAAGTAGATGAGCCCAAGGCTCAGGTAAAAAAAAAAAAAAATAATAACTGTCACATGCACAAGTTCACATAACAAGTTGGGGTGGCTTTAGAATTTGTGTGTTTCCTCCAGACCCTCTTGTAGTCTTGAAGGATTCTATCTTCCAGGCATCTGGTAATCTGGTATGCATAGTATATCAGAACACAAGTATACACTGATGGATATTCTTTGATGGCTGGATCCAGACAGGGAAATGTGGAAGTATTGTTAAGATTCTTGCCATGTTCTTGAACTAATAGAAAGATCTGATTTGGGATTGGAGGTTGTTACATGACTCTGGGGAACTCCTTGCTGCTAACATGACTCAGATGTTCATCTCACACAAAGTTTATGAACTATCCCTCAGTGCATTTGAAAGCAAAGAACTGAATAGAGACTTGGTCACTGCATTACTGACTACCCACTTTGCTACTGTTTGAATTGGCTTAGCAGGCAGGAACTGCCTAAACCGCTAGTCCTCAGGTTGACTGGTGTAAGGATTCCCCTCAAATTCCCCATGGCTGGAGAGAGGCCTGTGGGAACTTCTGTGTGCCCTGAAATGTACTCATCAAATTCTCTACAACTCCGGGAAACTCTCCCTGGATTTCGGTTAACCAGGCACCCTGCAGTGATCACAGGAGGTGGATAACTCTTCAGCTCCTATTTCCCACCTTTTAAGTTTATCCCCACTCTCGTCACCCAGATCCACTTACAAAATCCATACAAAAATGATTTTCATGAATCAAAAAAACAAACCCTAGAATCTTTGGTCCCCAGGTGCTATAGAGAACTAAGCAGGGTTTGGAATTTGGTTTACCATTCGTCTAAGCCAGGGGCCAGCAAACATTTCCATGATGAGCCATGTTCTGCAACTTGTACTGAGGTGATGGTAGGGTTTAAACTGAAGACCAGAGGACAGAGGAGGATTTGAGTAGGCTACCCAGTTACTTGAGTATCGGATCAAGACCTGAGCTTCTGAAGATGGAGAAATACAGGTTTCCCCTGTAGTTGTGCTGTTTGGTATGTGATTTTAGGCAAGCTAAATGTTCTCAGTTTCTTCATTATAACTTGAAGGTTATAATAGTGTGACACAGTCCTGCCCTGACAGCCCATAGAGCCGCTCTTAGGAGGATGAAGCAGAAAATAGTCACTGTCCCCCAAAGCTCTTAGATGTTAATGGCATAATCAGGACTGTTTAACCTGCTGACTGAGTGTATCGGTAATCTGTTAAACCGCTCTCAGCTCCCAGAGGGTCATTGTGCTTCTCACCACCTACAAGAGTTCTCTGGATTTGGGAATGAAAAGTCACACACACACACACACACACACACACACACACCCTTTATATTTTAATACGCCTTAACTAGTTCAATGGTTGGGCCACTCCTGAACCTCCACTTGGTTAACACTCCCTTCTAATATTCCTGAGTTAATACTTGCTAAATCATCTCTGCTACCCCAGATCCAAGCAAGGAAGTGGCTCCTGGGGCTGCTTCCCTGAATCTTACATGGCTGGATGCTTTCTATCCCGCAGCTCTTAAGTCTGATCTTTCTGCTTTCCCCATCATGAAGATTCTGCTCCTTCTTCTTCCCTTCATTCTTTGGCTGGGAAATCTAAAAGTCCCACCTCCATCTCCCTGTCCAGCCATAACTTTATTGACCAATTAAAAACCAACTGGGGACAGGGATCTTCAGTGTCTGGACATGTAGATTTCCATGTGGCTTTGGGAACCATATTAAGACGAAACATTAGAACCAATCCCCAGCAACTGAGTACAACTACTCAACAGAGAAAAATAATAATGTGCAATATATTTTAAAAAGCTGTAGGAAGTTAATGCTTTCTCCAAAGAGAATGACAAATATTTGAGAAGATATGTATGTTTAATTCAATCTACTCATTTCACAATATGTTTAGGTATTCAAGTGTCACATGATAATTTGTATATTTTTTATGTGTTTATGCATCTTGTTTAAAATAGATTTAAATAAAAGATTACATTTTAATGAACTCATCTATCTGGGTCTCCTTCAGAGAAATCTGTGCTGAGAGCATCATGAAATATCTCATCAGCATCTTCTTTGGGGAAGGGTTGAGGGGCCTCGATGGTGTTTTGCTTTGCATGGCTATAGAATACTGGGACTAAGTTCTAGTGAATTGTCGTCCCTTCTCCAATATATAGTATCTTGCTCATTCAGAGGAAGATAGTACTTTCAAACTTATCTGAACATTGTTCTTAGCCAGAGTTAAACCAATGTCATGTTTGGGATCAAGATCTTCAGCATCACCTGAGAACCTAAGGTAAGGGGGGATGGTAGGTTAGAGTGGCCCTGGACCCTCAGGGGGCCAGTCCTGGTGACCCCATCTAACTGTTCCTGCTTATGCAAACACCACTACTATCCCTAGGCTTCAAGCACATGCCCTGATACCACCCACAAGGCTCTCATTCTGGGAGGAAAGTGTCTTGCTTTTCATAAGTGAGTATGATGGATGTTTATGGTGAATCAGCAGCTGTGAGTTTGACACTGGGTGACTTAGCAAGACAGGAGAATGAGCAGTTTGCTTAAGATCAGTAAAATAAAACAAAGGAATCATTATTCACACACACACACACACACACACACATACACACACACTCGGATAATTGAGGTCAATTTTGTGACCCAGTAACTAAACACCTCCTGTGGACAGTATTCTCATCTTAAAATTCTAGGCTCTTCTAGCCACCATGAACAGTGAAGAGAATTGGGCTTTGATGAAGACAGACAAGAGCTGTGACTCTCAGCCCTACCCTTTCTCAGCTACTTGACAACAAGCAAATCAGTCAACACTGCTTCCTCTTCTAGAAAATGACTAAAGCCATTCCTCATAGTGTATAGAACATCTGCCTTAAAAGATGCTGTAAACCTGTGCTGTCAAGCCAGCCCTTCTAGGCTGTGAGCACAGCACACAGTCTGTAGCACCTACCCCCACTGTAGACTTGTAAAGAAAAGTCTGAAGTCATGACTGAGTGTCTTAGTACACTCTGAGTCATTACTCTTGAGAGATCTAATCTTAGACCATTGATAATGAGGAGACAGCAGAGAAGATGAAGGCCCCACCATCCCCTAAAACTTGCCAGTCACATGTTAGTTTTTCTTTTTGCATAGCCTCAGAAATGAGATCAGTTTTGTTTTCACATTTGTCCCCAGAGAATCTTCTCAGAGTGACATCCTTGGTAAAATCATAGTGATTCAACTGTTAAAATACCAGACACTTACTTTTGAGGATGGGCTCATCTGTACAATGATGGAACCCAGTTTCAGAGGAGTCAGGCAAGAGGCAATTTATATGCCTCTTTTAGAAAGGCAGCGCAGAGTGTTTGTTGATGAATGTTAATTGATACTTGGTGTTTTTATCAGGAAGGCAATAGGGACTGGTGGAGACTGTGGTAGTAGACTCTCATCGAAAGTTTTTTTTTTTTTTTTTTTTTCATTTCTAACTGACAGCTACCACTCAGGGGTTTATTACATAATAGTTATGTTTTTCATATTTTAAGAGATGCAAAATATGGATTTTGAAATGAAATCAACCTGTCTTTACATATGTGGTTAATTCAAATATAAAAGCAACAACCTTGGGCCAACCAGGTAAGCCACTGATTCAAGACAAAACCTTGCCCAACTTCAAAGTGACGGTTTTGTAAGTTGAGCAGGAGCAAAGACTTCTTCAGAGACTCTTGGAAAGAAAGGTCTTTAACCTGGATACTCAGGAGTAAATGTTGATGATGCAGTGGCCAGTACGGTGCCTTTACCTCTTCCAGATGGAGATTTATGATTTGTTAGCACAATGGACTAATGAAAGAACAAAAGTTCTTCAAATGAAAATGTACCACATAATTTTTCTGGGTCGGTTATGATGTAAACCTCTTCTTTTTCTCCCCATAAAGTACAGTATCCGTCTCTTCCTAATGGTCTGCATAGTTGGGTCTGGTCTCAAGTAAGGTACAAAAGGCTCAGTGTGTGCTCAATGTAGCCTCAAAACGATTGGGGGAGTGTGAGTGGAGGAAGTCAAGAACATGGAAGACACAAACAGCCTGACATTTCTGTCTTCACTCAAAGCCCCGCTCTGTATTTGAGTCCAGAGGTCTTTTCCAATAAGTACTGCAGACCTCATCTAACCCCATTACTGTATTTTGTCCTAATGTTTAATTCAATCTTCCGGTTTTACTCAATACCCAATAAATGCCTGCCACTGTGCATGCTGTATTACAGAGGATCCAACAAAGACAGATGTGATCTTAGTTTGGGTGTCATAATTGAAGAGTCGACCATATAAACCATTGATGCAGGAAAATCATTTGCCATGCCCCAGAATGAAGATTTTATAAATTGAGCAGGAATGAAGCTTTTTTTTCCCCAGGATACTTGGAATGAAAGCCTTTTAGCCGAGATGCTCAGGAGTCAAGTGTTGGTGATCCAGTGGCCAATATGATGACTTTTTACTACTTCCAGGGCTCTTGGTGTGTGGTTCTGTTGGCATGACTTCATGATGTTCATAAAAAGTGGTGTCATGAGCGCTTGCTACACATAAAAGACCTAGATGCTTTTGGAAGCATCCTTAGATGCTACCTGGGAATCCTGTTGGCTTGTAGGCCAAGGGACTTCAGACATTCTTTCTCGTGCTTTCTTTATGCATCATTCTGAAGTCTTGTACATTCATAAAATAAGCTGCTTACTCCATGTTTGACTGTAGAAGGTTCCTTCCTTTGCTTCTATAAGTGTCTCACAGATTCCACAGTAATTCCATAGATTCCTCTAATACTCTCAAGTCATTTCTCTCTCACCCTGTTGTAACTATGCACCTCATGCCCAATACTGATTCCATATCCGTGGATTCAACCAGCCAAAAATATTTTAAACAAGCAAACAAAAATATGCCTGTAGTGAATATTTATAGACTTCACTGGTGTGCTTGTCAGTATTTCTCACCCTCCCAGAATAGCAACAATTCACAGTACAGCCACTTAGATGAAGGGTTTTTACATGATTGATTCAGAGGAAAGTGTTTATACATTTTCATGTAACCACTAGGCCATTCTCTATAAGGGACTTTTGTGTCCTGAAAGTTTGGTATCCTCAAGGGTCCCAACATCCATTCACAGATATCCGGGGTTTAGAATAGCAAGTATGTTCTTTCCATTGAGTTTATAGTCTAGTGGGACAGGCACTGAGGCATGAAGCAAGCCATGTGACTGGGACAAATTGTGTGATATAAGATTAGATAGACATGAAAAGTACACTGGGGGATCTGGAGGGAACTCCTCCAAGCACAACTTCAAAGAGTCCATGAGAACTCTAGTCCAAGTAGGAACTAACTCCTAAAGCTCCATGAACTGCCTCTGTCTATTAAGAGTGGGGATTGGAGCCTAAGAGACAGTACAGCAGCTAAAAGGTTCTTGCTGCCAAGCCTGACAACTTGAGTTTGGTCCCTGGGCTCAACAGGGTGGGAGGAAGGAACTGATTTCCCACAAGTCATTCTTTGCACAGGTGCTGTGATACATGCTTGCACACTGACATCTCCACCCCATCCTAACCCGTGTGTATGTGTGTGTGTGTGTTCATGTACACACATGTGAGCGTGAGCACACACACACACACACACACAAACACTAAGAATTTTGGTGGAGATGGGAGTGGTTGAAGAAGGAAGTTGTCTTCTACTGCATTAAGATTAAGCACCATGAACCAAACTCTCTGCACAAGCTCTGGGTGTGAGAAATGACCTTTTCCTCTGTAGAAAGAGGTAGATCTCTTGGTAGAACTTCATTCACTGAAACATTAGCATATCAAATTAGTTGAGACCTAAACACTCAGACAGTAAGCCAGTGGAATCAGGAGGGATGGAAATTTTAGCAACCAATCAAAAGCTGCTGATTTAATGGCTTATAAGAAAGAAACAAAGTAAGAAATGGCACAGATCCTCTGGGAGGAGTAAGATGCTTGCTTGGATGCTGGAAGCTATTTAAAGGCAGCCTATTACCCAGCATACAGAGGAGGGTATACTTTTAGTCTGTGTTCATCCAGGTGATCAAAGAGGGAAGCAAAGTACAGATCTAGATTTCTGCTGGCATCTCAATAAGGGGTGCTGATAAGTCACAGCTTGGTGGGCACACTGCCTCTCTGAACAGATTTCTAGAAGATTCAGAAGAGTAGGGATTGACAGAGGACTCTTAAAGAAGAGTACTGTGTGCTGACCTGGCCTTTTCCACTCTCGGCTGGTTTGCCTAATGCAGATGGTTCTGGATTCTGGTAGGACTTTACTGTTTGCCATTTTTGTTCCCTCTTCTCTAATTTTTCTCCCCCATTCTCAGACTTCTATATTATTCTATTTCTTAAAATGGAGTATCACACAGAACTTGTGACTCGATTATATATTTTATCTAGTCATCCATCTATCCATCCAACATCTAGTTATTAAACATATAATTTCCCAGAAATCATGGTACACATGGGGAGAAAATATGAGAGTCTTATTCCAGAATTTACCCTCTGATGGGGGAAAACAAGCCACAAACTGTGAGAGAGGCCTTGAAAGCATGGAAGATGTGGTAGCAGGGGGAGGGAGGGTCTAAATCTTGAACTTGGGACTCAATGAATGCCTTTGGATTAAAGCTTACCTGAGTTTTGAAGGTGATGTAGATATCAGTTAAGAAGGGTGGGCTGGATGAAGGGATGAAAATGGTACTTCAGCCAGAGGAGACAGTTCGCTGAAAGTCACATGGTCTTTACTCATCTAGAAATAGGTCCATGTTCCCTGTGGTTCAGGACATACTGCATGGTCTCTCTACTTTGTTGGAGCTATGTGAGGGCTTCAGATACAGTCTCATGTTCCATGAACTAGTGGGGGTAGCAATGACTTTGGAAGTGTACCTCCGCGAACTGGGCTGACCAGCATGCTAGTCCATGTCTAGGACATGGCGTCATCTTTATTTTTAGAAGCGATTTCCAATTTGGAATGGTCAAACATTCAACCCAGCCCTCCCTAGACCATAGGAACTAACTGTGCCTTGGTGAGTAAGTCGTTATGGAAATGGAGGATGTGTGAGGTCAAGTCAACTTGATGTGTCTCTCTTCAGGAGGATTTCCCTAAAGTGCAGAGGTGTCATGATTGTGCTGTCTAGTTTTATGCCAACTTGACCCAAGGTAGAGTCATTTGGGGAAAGGGACTCTGAGTTGAGAAAATATACTGAGAGAATTGACCTGTATGCAAATCTGTAGGGCAGTTTCTCTTGGTGAGTGATGTAAGAGGATCCAGATTCTATGGGTGACACCACCTCTGGGCAGGTGGTCCTCTGGTATAGGGGCGCAGGCTGAACACCATAGGGAACAAGCCAGTAATCAGTGTTCCTCACTGGTCTCTGCATCAATTTCTGCCTCTAGGTTCCTGCCTGAGTTCTGCCCTGACTTCTCTCAGTGATGTAGTATGACCTGCAAGTGTAAATGAAATAAACTCTTTCCTTCTCACGTTGCCTTAAGTTGCAGCTTATCACAGCAACAGAAAGCTAAGACACTGATTAATGGCTTGCCTGATGTTCCTTATGTGATTGTCTGTTATTCTACCTTAAAGAGGGCCAAAGGCTGTGGGAACTTCTTGGGCCCCTCTTAATTGGTTAAAATATTGTAAGGTCACTTTGTAGCTAAGTGGGCTACTAAAACTTATACGAAGCTAGCTAACAGTCTTCTTGCCCCATTGGAAGCATTTAAGTGAAAGGAAAGAAACCAAATCCAGTGCCAACTGTGTATCAAATACTCTGTTGGTGCCTTTGCAAATATTATCTCCCAGAAGGCCTTAGCCTCCTGACTTGGGACAGCTTGGGCTGTGCTCTAGGCAGCCCTTCACCCCTCATATACAAAGCATGGAGAAGCTAGTACAATCTGGAGCAACCATGGTCATTAGGACCTTTCCAGAAAGCATTTCTGTGGTTTAATGAATGGGCACAGGGGCTGAAAAAGGATCAGATAAAGGGACCCAAGGAGACTTTGGAGTCTGTAATCCTTTAGACATTGTGCTTAGGATTTGTGAAGTCACAGTAAGACTTCGTGGCTTAGCCAAGCCTTATAGGATATAGCAAGCAGAGGGACTTCTTCCATGCTTCCCAAATTCCAGTCTGTCTTAGAGTTCCAAGCCCTTTACAGCAATAATGGAGTGTCCTTTGGGGGAGCTGGGGAAATCTTTGCTGGGGGACAGTGTTAGCTATTCTCACTGCCATGTGATACATGGTGCTCAGGGGGAAGCCAGCAATCCTAATTTTTGTTCTTAAGTGTCAGCCTCGCAGGAAGGTGATCTGGTGACATATGTGCCCCACTGTATTTTCCAGGCCCATAGGCCTAGATTTGGACTTGGGCAATGGAGGGGCAGAGAAAAAATGTGTTGTAGATATCACAAACTCCAGGCAAAATGCACCAGTTGATTCAGGCTTCCTGGGGAAAGGTTCTCTTGCCACCTCACTGAGAGAGCCAGGGAGGAAACAAAGGATTGGGGCCACGTGAGGCAACATGAGAGTGTGCCACAGGAAATCGGAATCCAACACCACATCTAATGAGCCTGTTATTAGAGGCTCTTGGCAGAGCGAGGAGAGTCGAGTGCTAATGAAAAGCAGATACGGAGCAAACTTAGCATCTCTCCACCATGTGCTCCCTTTGAGTCCTGGAGCACAATTTGCACGATAAGCTGGATTCGCCGTTGAAACAGGACTTGCGTGCATGTGTGAGAGAAGGGGCCAAGTAACAGTTGCAACATTAACAGCTGTTTAATTAATGCAGTGGAGAAGTTAAGGATAAATGAAACTGTATGCACATGGGTAAAGGGTTAGTTAGCCCCACCCCTAGGTGTCTTGTCAGATGGCCTTACTTTGTTGAACAATGGAGACCGAGAGAGAGAGAGAGAGAGAGAGAGAGAGAGAGAGAGAGAGAGAGAGAGAGAGAGGCTGGCTGAGCCAGCTTCCAGTGTTGAGAATTCAGTGCCTGCTCCTTGATCCAGGATGTACCCAAGTAAGAACAAGGGTGACTGACATTGTCTAGGATGCAGCTCAGGAGTTGGGGTAAGAGTGGGGAAGAACACTTGGCACTGTGGGGTTACCCCAATTCCTGCTTTAGTGTTTGATCTCCTTTTCACCCTATTCTGTTTGCACAGTGAGTGGACATTAACAAAAGGATTCGCACACACACTTGAAGTGACCATGTGGATGCAGAGAAACTGCATAGATCAGGTTCTGCCCTTTGTGTACCTTGACCTGGAAGCGAACGGTTACAGTATGGAGAGCTTAGGCCCTCCATCTGTCCATTTTCTCTCCTTCAAGTAGCTGTGTATCTCGGCAGGAGCTGGTGGGACAGTCACTGAAACTCTGCCACACTCATGGTGGCACTAGGCCCCATCATTACTTATTTGACAACCATCTGAAGCAGAGCGCATGCTAAAATCCAACATTCAGTTGTAAGGGGTTATATCTGGTGGGAGTTCGAGGTTCTAGGATAGCTGTACCCGTGGCCATATCGTATTTATTCTACTTACGTGCTAAGCTGAGAACAAATTTCAGAATTCAAAGAGGTTTTGCATTTTCTCCATGCTGATGGTCGCATATGCCCTAATCGTGAAAGCTGCCCCGATCACTTGATATAGAATCATACATTCACACTGTCTTTACTTCTGCCCAGTGCCACCAGCATTGCAGTACATTTGTTTACTGCTCTTTCTCCCACTACACGGGAGCAAGAGTTTTTTGGTCTGGGTTTATTTCATTTACTGTGCTGTTTTCAGTAGCTTTTACAGCGTGGGGACTGCACTGTGATCCCAGAAGAAATCCGAAGCCTGGAGGCCAAATGGTACAAGGGTGCTGAAACAATATGTTGCCAATGGCTGGAGAAAGGAAGGCATCCTAGGAGAAGTCCGGGCATCTCTTAGGGATGCTGTTCAATTCCCATTTTACTTTAGCAAGTGCTTATATGGAGGGTCACAGGCTTTCTCTCTCAGGGTTCATAAAAATGGATGCAGGGATTTAAGCTAAAACAGACCTTTAAGATCCAGGTCAGGAATGGGCCCCTCCAAGACCTTTCCTAAATACCTGCTATGCCTTCCCAAACCTGAATTAGCATAATTCTAAAAGTTCCTAATAGCAACACATGCAGGACTTTATCACAGCCCAGATGTGAAGCAGATTACAGTCCACCCCATTAGCTCCTCTTTTCTAGGCAGAGGCTCTCATCGCAGAGTATAATGTCTGGCAAATGGAGAATAGTCAATAAATCCATGCATGTTGCTCAGGATTGCTGCTGTTTGTTTAGTAACCAGCACATGCATATGTTCTAAAGGGAACATATAGGCTCAGAAGCAGCTCTGCACTGTGGTATATAATCATCTTTGGTATTAATGTTTCACATTAGTATTCAGGAATCTTCTCCTTTTTATGCTCCCCTTGTGGCCTGAAAGATGCGACAATTGACTAGACTTGTACAAAATTTTCACAGATAGTTTGGGGAGCTCCCTGCATCCCTGGCTGCAACTGAGGCTCTGACTTAGTTTAAAAATTACTCACTGTGTTGGCAAGATGGCTTACCGGGTAAGAGAGTTGTTGTCCAAGCCCAGCAACCTGAAGTTAATCCCCAGAGCCTGTGATGTACGACAACTGACTCCTGACTTGTGTCCTCTGCCTTCCACACGAGTGCTGTGGAGCCTCTATGTTCAAGCTTACTTTTCACATGCATATGTCAGGAACTCTCAGAAGCCATGAACATCTGCTTAATTCTAAGAAAGCAAGTGGGAGACCTTCTAAGTAAGCACTGTGAACGAAGGACATCTTGATGCTGCCACTTTGATGTGGCTGTTTTGACTCAAGGTTTCCTGGACATTTTTGTCACAGCCAAAAACAAAACAAAACAAAACAAAAACAGTTAAGCAAGCTTCAGTTTCGTATAGCAAAGAAATGTGTGCAACAGGCACACAGACCTTTCTGGAGTTGGGTGCAGATGTGAGCCTAACATCTGTGTTTTTCCACTTTACCATGGCTGTTTTGATGCCTAACACTTTCATGAAATCATGTGGGGCTTGCCAGAATGTTTGCTTTCAATACTTGCTAGCCTCACTTTAATGGCGAGAGTGGGTTGGATCCTAATTTCAATGGCAGCAGGGTACAAATGAAGCTGAACGCAAGAGGGTTGACCTGGGGGTGGGGGGTGGGGTGGAGTGGCTTAAGGAAGTGTGCTCACTATCTCAGCACATGGACTGCCTCTGTTCCTCATTGGCCATTTTCTAGTTTTAAGCTTCATTTTACTGCACAGTTCTATCTGGAGAATTGTTTAAAGATGAAAAAGATCCCAGTGCAAAACTAGACATGTGATTTGTCCATGCTATAGAGATGGTTCTGATCACTTGCTCCTGCCTGCTGCATGGAACATGGGGAGCAGTCATACTGCTTTCTTTTTATAGGTAGTCTGAGTGACCCCAAGTGCCCACATGTGGCTTGAAGTCAGAGGTTGCCTGCAACGGCAATTTAGTAAGGAGAACATAGGGGACAGTAAGAAGCTTTTAGGTTTTGGCTACTTACTCTCACCTCAGTATCCTGGCAGACTGTGAAGTACTATTCCTAGGTTTTAGGGCATTTTGATAGTAAATACATTAAAACAGCTTGCTACGAAAAGTAAGCCTCTGTGTTTAGGTCCAGAGTTTTAGCTCAGAACTAAATTCTCAATGTCTTGTTGGGATGCTGGGGTCACCGGATAGGTAACTTATTGTCATCTTTGCAAGGACCTTGATAAGCCTTGCCTCTTTCTTCTGTTCTCTAGAGAAAGAAACTGCCTATGGCAAGCACCACACCACTGTATTTTGTTGAACATTTTGTTCATGTGTATATGTGTGTTGTGCAGGCAGATGGGTGCACATGTGTGTGCAGCTGTATATGTACATGTCTGCATGTGCGTGTGGAGGTGAAAGGTCATTCTTCAGGTGCCATCAAACTTTCTTTACTGAAGCAAGGCCTCTCGTTTAGTCTGGAGCTCACTAATAGGCTAGACTGGCTGGCCAACAAGCCCCAGTCTGTGCCTCTCCAGTGCTGACATTAGAAATGTATGTCACCACAACCAGATTTTTAATGCAATTTCTAAGAACCATGCCCATGGCTCCCTGCTTGCAGGGCAAGTGTTTCACTTACTGAGCCATTTCTCCACTCCCGCTTTATGAAATTTTCATGAAGGAGTGGCAGACTCTTTCCTTCCCCATATTATAGTCTGGTGATTATAATATAATCTGGCTCCTCCCAGATGATACATTTTTAGAGCACTGTTCTATGCCTCTGGCCTCCAGTTTTAAAGGAAGACACACATTAAACACTGTACCACACAGCTAACAAGCAAAGAGTGAGGACTTAGATGCTTGAAGCCCACACTCCTCCCATTATCATTAGTGATGCTGCCAGGCCATTGCTCTGCAGGAAGATGTTGCTTCCATGAAGGTTTGACTATTCTGATAAGAATACCTGAGCAAGGGTACTACCCCCCTTCCTTGGAAGGCACTACCATGTCGTCTATCAATAATGTGTCCCTCTAGGTGTTACTGTCTTTTCATCTGTTTTTGTTTTCATCCATTAAAAAAAAATAAAAAGATGATTACAAAAAAAATCCTCAATTTATCAAAGTGAAAATGTACAAGTTTTATTCTAAAAATCTTACTGGCCTGGGAGGTGATGTGGTGGGGGAGCAGCAAACAAGATCCTCTCTTCCCCAGCAGGGGTTCCTCTGAGCAGACTCCCAAGATAGCTTGCATTTACTTGGAGTGGTGCATCTGGAAAATGGCTGAGTTGCATCCAGAGATGATAGTGATGCAAAGGCTGCCTACAACCACACTGCTTTGATTGAGTGGCCTTTACTTGTGAGTGGTTTACCAGAGTTCTGAATGTACAAGTGACATTTTAAAACCACAATTGACTGACCTTTCTTTTAGCTGTATACGGTGGCTTTTTCAGAACAGAGGAAAGGTTTGAGTTATCAGCACATGTGACTTTCACCTGTGTGGGATGTGGAGATTTGAACTTGGGAGCATTCTAATTTGGGTGTAATTCAGCCGTAACTTTTCTGAAAAATATTACATGCCTGGGCCCCTTATTATTAGGAGAATGAAAGATCTCAATTTCGGAACTTGATGTATCTGGATGTGAAACCTTAATGTCCTATTGGTTTTAAAGCCTACCCCAGTAACATGGAGTAGAGACCCGTTCCAGAGTCAGCAAGGGAATGACTCCTGGGAAAGCCGACTATTTTTCATGGTGCTCTTTTTCTTACCGTGGGAATCCAGGGTCATGGGGGTAAATGTATCCATGTGCCCTACGGTCAACTGGAATACAGTGTTGACCTCTTCACTCCTCTTTTGTCTTGCTATTTTGCTTAAAAGACAGCCCTATTATCTCAGCTCAGGGAGTCACTAATCAGGAACTTCATTTCTGTTGCAGTGCCAACAACATGCCCAAGCAGGTGGAAGTGCGCATGCACGACAGCCACCTCAGCTCTGAGGAGCCAAAGCACCGAAACCTAGGCATGCGCATGTGCGACAAACTGGGGAAGAACCTCCTGCTCTCACTGACTGTGTTTGGTAGGTGCTTGAGGTCTCTATACTCCTTTCTCCGAGATCACCCGAACCCCTTTTTCCGAACTCTCCTGATTTGTATGGGCGCTAGCCTCTCAGAGTCTGCTCCCTGAGGAAAGGAAGACAAGTGACCTGGAGGTGGGGCCCTAATTAGCCACTACTGCCCAAGTGGCAAAAACCTACCCCTAAACCAACTCTATCAATCTCTTCTCCCCTGCAATCTGTGGGCTCTCAATAATGTCCGCACACAGTTCCTGTGAGTGTGAACTTGCAGGTTCCCAGCAATACTTGTGAAGACTGTTTGAACTGTTGGGAGAGAGGCCAGGGAATCTGCAATACCTCCACCTTTCTGAACGACCCCAGAGCAGGCAATCAGTAGACTTCATTCAGAGACATATTGCATCAAGATAAGGACAACAGGGACAGAAAACCCCACTAAGAAGATCAGGCCTTTGCCAGATGTATCATTGACTTTGATTGACTAATCGAGTTGTGTAGGGGAGCATGGAAGAGGCCCATTCTGATGCTCAGATACATTCCAAGTCATCTTGGAGGAGTGCCCCCTGCTTCAAGCCATTCTGGGGATGATTCTTGTGTCTGAGCTGTCAATACAGTCTTGGTCTTGGGTTTTCTGCAGGGTGTATTGAGAGCAGAGTAAATGGCAGTTTCTTGTAATGACAGCTGTACGGTTTCTCTTCCCAATTCCCTCCTTGTTCTTCGGCTCTCACTTAGACTACACACAGAAACAGCTAAAGTTCATCCCCCCACCTCCTCACCATCATCCGCACACCCCCAATCCCCACCATGCCCTGTTTCACCTTTAGCATCTCAGCTGCCAGTGGACCAGAATCAAAGCTGGAGATTGCCTCAGTTTACTTAGAAACAGGGAACTACAGACATGGCTGGGTTTTTTAAGACTCATTCACTATGTAATCAAATCTCATTCATCTAGGACTTCAAGATTGACAGTATGATTTTTTTTAAACCTGTAGAGACAGGAAAAGGATCTGCCCTTCAGCTGCATCCCTCTCTGCATAACCCTAGAATTAACTCCGTAACCCACATGCCTGGCAAACCCTTCCCCCATTACCAGGGGTCTGTAACCTAGGTTATGCTTTTGGGGGTTATGTTGACCAGCCATTTTCAACAGTCTAAAGTTTTTCTGGTGGAATGTTGTCCCACGCTACTGTCTCGCCAGCAAGAACGACGCAGCACACATAGGATCCTTCTGCAGTAAAGCTTTAATGCATCTTGAGAGGGAGAGCATAAGCTTGCCACGAGTGGAGACCCTGAACAATAGAACACCCGTCCCTTATATAGGTCACAGCGCTTGCCTGGGACGCGGAGCTTCTCCATTGGCTCCCGCACATCAGGCCAGATGCCGCCATGAGAGAGGCTGAGACTCTGAGGTGGAAAATTACCAGGTGCATGCGCACTAGCCTGTTTACAACTTGTCCTCGGCCGAATGTAGGCGCCATCTTGTAATGGCGAATGTGGGTGCGACTCAGGCGGCTCCCCACAGAATGTAGGCATCTGTAAAGCAAACAGCGCCCCTGCCAGCATCTTTGCTCAACTTGACTTCTCCAAGATTATAGATCCTTAGGGCCCCGTCCTATATGTCTGACTTTCACTTAAAAAGGAAGACATACAAAATATCAAAATCACATTGGCAGATCTGGCTGAGAGAAAAAAAAGACAAACAAACAATAGTGCCCGCTGGGAATTGGTTCTGAGAATTCACACTGCTATGTGTAATCAATGTCTCTAAAGATTTTGGAGTCGACTCTTCATTTTTCCCATGAAGTGTTAAAAACGTTCTTCTGGACTCTTCTGGTGTTAGAATAATTGGAGCTGTTACAGGAAGGTGTCTTGCTGGCTGTCAAAATCAGTTCCCTTATTTTGTGGTATTCGTAGTCTATTAGCCAGACACATGAAAAAATCATTATCACTCGAAGGAATCTCTGGAGCTGTTCATTTGACTAGGGAAAAAAAAAAAAAACGAATTGAGGTTGCCTCTTTTCCTTCAACAGGTGTCATCCTGGGAGCAGTATGTGGCGGGCTGCTTCGCTTGGTGTCTCCCATCCACCCTGATGTGGTCATGTTGATAGCCTTCCCGGGGGACATACTCATGAGGATGCTGAAGATGCTCATCCTCCCTCTCATCATCTCCAGTTTAATCACAGGTGAGAGCTCCTTCCCAGTGCCTGCCCGCCTATGGCGTAGCCCTGTGCTGGCTTTGGGGATCAAAGTAGACTTTCTTTTTGGCTGAGTCAGTGGATTCAACTCTATATTATTGCATCTCTGATCGTTTTCCTGTCTCTGAAATAGGAATCATTGACCCTAAAAAGAAAGACAATACATCTGTCATTCACCTCGTCTTTCCTTCTAACAGTCAAAGATAGAAAGGATCAGCCATGTATTAAAATTGATACTATCTAGTTATTTCATTTTTAATATCCTCAATATATTCAGAAGCTGATAGAGATTGTAAGTAAAACAGTACCCTGCTTTTATTATTTACTTGGGCATATAGGAAGATATGAACTGAAAAGAGATTAAATGTTAAGCATGAAAGCTGAAGGGGTTTTTTTAGTAGAAAGGTATTCTTAATATGTGATAACATGCTTTCTTATTATATATTTGGTTAAAATAATGAATTACTTTGAGTTTTTTCCTATGTTTCAGCTCATACTGATAACTTTCTTCTTACCAGACAATATTATTGAAACAGGATATGATGTATTGCTTAGTGACCAGTTTGGAGTTAATAGTGGGAGGCTCATTGGTCCACGGTTAATTGCCAGTGAGCTTGGTGGCCTTCAGAGCTGTCCTCTGCACTGACACCCTTGTGAGGGAAAGAAGGTTCAATGACTCCAGCTGACTCAGACACTGGGCCAGTTGTCTCAGCCTTACCCCAGAAACACTAGCTCTCAGGTCAAGTGTTCAGGAACCTGATTTGCTCATCATTAAGCCCTGGGGTTGAGTGAATCTGTGCTTCTCTGCAAACTGGAGATTTTTTCAGGCCTGTTCAGTAGATTATATGCAAGACAGCCTGGTAGACAGACCCAGTTTCCTTTGCCCAGAATTAGCCTTTGAGTTCCAGAGAGAAATGGGTCATATTAATTCAGAGAAATTCCTCCCCAGTGTGAAAAAAAGGACAGATCCCCAGAAAAGGGTTCTATCTCTCTGTTTAGTAAAGGTAGGAACTGAAACCAGGAAGTGGGCACACTGAAGAAACAACTGGAGAAAAACCCCCAGCAGAGGCTGAGGTCTGTATGACTTGACTTGGAGTTTCCTCTGACTGCCCTTAGTACAGATGCTGCACATGGTGCTGCTGGCAGCTGCTTCTTACACTTGTTCTCCAATAGCCACATGAGGTTAGACACGAGAACCACCATGCTTCAACACAGGGACGTGGGAGGACCATTCTGGCTCTCCACTTCAGTCTGTTGTAGTGTATTCTAAAGACATTTGACTATGACCTTGATGTCCCAGGTTTTGATTCTCCTAAATACGGACAATAAATAATAATAATAATAATAATAATAATAATAATAATAATAATATCTGAGTGAAACGCCAGCCTCAGCAAGACCGTCACTTCAGGGAAGACAGCCAAAGGTCACGAAAATGGAAAAGACATTATCTTGGAATTAAAAATGAAAAACTCTTCAATATTAATTTTATATATAGAATAGTGGTTGGCAGTTAGGTTGAGATCAGCCATCTGTAAACTATGAGTCACCAACTCCCCAAGTTCTCAAGAACCTCAAAAATGACCTTAGAAATTAGAAATGTAAAGTGTGGAATTTGGTCACATATTTATCAGAGGAGTGCTAGTTGATCACTAATAGATCTGAATGATAGGAAGCCAGGGGTGGCAGAAATGTAGAGATGGGGATATTAGTAGAAAAGAGCAGAACTCATCTTTGTGGACTTCTTTTAAACCCAGGGTTGTCAGGCCTGGATGCTAAAGCCAGCGGCCGCCTAGGCACAAGAGCCATGGTGTATTACATGTCCACGACCATCATTGCCGCCGTGCTGGGGGTAATCCTAGTGCTGGCCATCCACCCTGGCAATCCCAAACTCAAGAAGCAGCTGGGGCCTGGGAAGAAGAATGATGAGGTGTCTAGCCTGGATGCCTTCCTGGATCTCATTAGAAATCTCTTCCCGGAGAACCTGGTGCAAGCCTGTTTCCAACAGGTAACCCAAAGCCCCAGGGGTCACCCCTGTCTAATCTCCCACCGTATCCATGATAATGAATTACAGTTTTCTAAATATGTTCTGATCTCTGTCAGGCTTGAGTGTTGCATGATGTGCTCTGGAATATTCTAGGGCTAGAATCAGACGGCCTAATTCCTGGAGTCTATGTTGCCTGGCCGTTAATATCACTCTGAGATTCACCTTTTCCTTTCTTCTTTTTGTTCCTGTTTCTGAGTTGCACACAAACACACTTTTACCAGTCTTGTTCACAACCCTCTAAATTGCCCAGTGGTTCTCAACACTATCCCAAAGCTCTGTGTAGCCCTTAAAGAAAAAGGTACCTTACTTATTCTGTCCTACAAAATGAGAATCTGTAATTCATCCTCAAGGTGAGACAGGGGAGTGAGTGTAATTTTTTTAATTGTGAAAACATCACGCATCTATGATCCTAGCAGTGGAGAGGCAGAGACAGGAGGATCCCTGGAGTCTGCTGACCTGACAGTGAATCTGCAAACTCTGGGTTCACTGGAAGACCCTGTCCAAAATATAATGGTGGGAAAGACCAAGGTAGATGCTAATATCAGCCATTGATTGGCCTTCACATACACTTACATACATGCAAGCACAACCACACATGGGTACACGCACATGCTTATAACCTTTAAAAACATATAATCCTGCTAAATTAAACCACCTAATAACCAGCCAAGGACACACTCACTGCTCTGCTTTCTGACTACAGAGCTAGCTAAGGTTGGCACATACCTCAGTCTCCATTAGCTCATTAAAGACTAAGCTGGAGCCTGTGTGTTCTTCAGCCATTCTCAGGGAAGCACTGAAGAATGAAGTTATAAGACAGACAGTTTAGAAGAAAAAGCTGATTTCAAGCCCTTAAAATGCAGTGCCAACTCCCACTGAGCCCACATTATATCAGGCTGGGATGGTTTTTTCTGATGTTTAAAAGAAATGATGAATATTTAAAATGAGAAAATTGCTCATCATCTTGACTTTTTTGATCAGTGACAGCATGTGTGGAAATATCCCATATGTATGTATTCGTGTATGGAAATATTCTGTTATACACCATAAATATGTATAATTAAGTCAATGAGGATTTATGTTAAAGAACCCCATTCCAGACTGGAAAAGTCGGAGGGAGAGTGACTAGAAGCTGGAGAAAGGAATCTTACTGGGATTCACTGTTCATGTGCTTGCTAACCTCACCTCTGAAGATGAAGTTGCTTCTTTGGAGTGGTTAGATACAAAGTAGCTGCTGAGTCTATTTTGAAAATTTGAATTGTATGTTTTGGAGCTATGGATCCTAGGAAATTTGCTAAGAGAAAACAGGTGGGGAAGCATGAGAGCTCCCAGGAAGGGCAGATCTGGATCTTCTTCCTGTGTCTAGTCACATCTGCTCAGATACCTTTGTTTTAGCCTGAGAAGCAAGACCAGAAAGCCCCAGGCACTCTGCTGTTGTTGGATTGAGCTTCTGCAGTGTTAGCCATATTCACACTTGGGTAGTTTCCTGGCTGATGGTGTTCTTTGCTCCATGGCAAAGCATACAGTCTGGACTCTAGGGTATAGAAGACTACATCAGGACGTGTTCCGTCCCTGTCATGATCCTACATCTTCCTATGGCAACCTAGTTTTATTTCCCCAACTAAGGCCAGGGTCAAGATCTCTTTGAGTTGGGGCAGTTTGTGGAATAGCAGTGTACAATCCTTTACCTGACAGTGAGAATGAGTGTAGATCTTCACCCTGACTTTAAGGGCCTTGACCAGAGAAGACAATTCTTACAGAGTAACACAACAGAGATAGAGGACGGGGTCACTGGCATCCTTTCTGGTTCCCCATGGCCTGGCAGGGAGTGTTTTACAATTTCCTCTCTTGAGTGAAGGGAGATTCCTGACTAGAGTAAGAAACTGGGACAAAAAAAGGAAGGGTAGTTGCTGCCGTTAGAGGCAGCCTTCCGTGGTCTTGACTTGCTCAGGTCAGACCCTGAATGTTTGAAAGCAAAATGGCCTCCCATCTGTTTTTAGGGACTGATGAGAGATGTGTTTCGTAACACGCAGGAGGACAGGACTCAACTCAAGGAGTCATTAGTCAGGTCAAATTCAGCTCTTATTCTAAGGAAGCTTGAATTAGGGAAATAATTGGTTTTCTATTGAAAAATAACCAGTGTGACAGCCATTGATGTAAACAAAGCTACAAGTAGCTGAAGGCAGGGGGCTGGTAAGAAGGAAGGAGACATTTGTGAGTTTTCTGGCAAGGGATGCTGGTAAGTTAGACTCAGGTACCACAGCAGGTATGCAGATGGAGTGGTTCAAACCCAACATGTATGTATTCTTGTATGGAAATATGAGCTGAGACCTAGACAGAAGACCTGTCCACTGTGCCAGTGTACCCGTCTCTTCAGCTTCAACTGAAACCCCTTCAGTTCGGAAGCTAGATTTTGAAGTCAAGCATGGTTCATGTTGAATCTGGCTTCACAGACTAACTAGAAATCAGGTCTTGAGTTATTTGTAGGACATGAAAGATGTGACGCCCTTAGCAACCAGCCTCCCACAGAATCCTGCTTGTCATCCTTTACCTAGGTCCATGATAATCACTTCAGGTTAGCCCACGTTTTGGCTTCTTCACCCCTCTCAGGATAAGTCTCTATCTTTGTTGTCTAGAATCTGGCAGCTACATCCAGAAGCTTCCCTTCTGGTCACTTCTGTGGTTTCTCTTCATGTTTCTATTGTCCAGAGCTCGGATCATCCTCTGCTTATGTAGCCAACTTTGGGTCTCCTCTGACCCTGCACAAGTGTGTATGGCCAGGCTAACATGGAAGGCACCTGCCTCCCCCTATGGAGGCCTACCCATCCTGTTCTTGTTATCTCAGTTCAGCATTGCTAACTGTCAAACCCAGCCAACAGAGGATCAAGTCAGTATAACTTAGAATATGGTGCAGGTGGTGGGAAGAACTCCATGGTGGTCAGGCTATTTGAATTCAAGTGTCAGCTCTGCCAACAACTATGACGTCTGAAAAGCCAGTTGACTTCTTCCTGCGTTGTCTTCTGTATCTATTCAAGGTTCAGCCATCTGTCACCTCTGATGTGCCAGCACAGACATTCTAGGATTTTGAATGATTTCTATTTTAATGCCCTTGTAAGTGATAAATTTTGAGGCTGAGATGTGAATTTTTGCATGCAGGATGCCTGACACCTTTAAAATTAGACCCACTTCCCCGGATGTCGAGGAATAGCATGGGAGATGCTTGGGGACTATTAGGCAAGACTGAGTTGGCTTCATTGCCTGAAAGAAGTATATATTTCCCACCTTGCATATGAATTACATAATCCCAGAAAGGTGGCTATTGGGTAGCTGTCACCCTTGATACTTAGGTGGAGATTCCCAGCACAGCCTAGTTTTGGAAGTACCCAGGGCCTAGGACAGGCTTCTGATGACTATGTTCAGCAGAAAGAACATCTACCTGGGTCTCACAATTTGGAAGAGCAACTAATTTGGACTCATGATGTCATCCCCCAATCACAGAAGTGTCATCATGGGGAGGACAAAACAGACACATCCCCCAGCTGCTGCTTAGGGTACTTAAGGTACAAATGAATTTCATAAATCTTGGAATAATTTTGTTAGTAGGGCAGTTCCCCTACTGTGTATGCAATGAGTTAATACTTTTATTAATAATATGAACATAAACTATTTCCCAGTTTTATTAGCCTTGTTTTGGAATTTCATGGTTGTTGTTAACATCTTGGGAAGTTTCAACTATACGGTTGGCTGGCTGGTTGTTGTTGACCTTTCAGACCAACCCTCACCTTTGTTCTTTTTCCTCCTGCTCCATTAGATTCAGACAGTGACAAAGAAAGTTCTGGTGGCACCTCCGTCTGAGGGGACCAATACAACTAAAGCGGTCATCTCCATGTTGAATGAGACCATGAATGAGGCCCCTGAAGAAACTAAGATTGTTATCAAGAAGGGCCTGGAGTTCAAGGACGGAATGAATGTCTTAGGTAGGCACAGTGGTTGCTGGCATCCATCACCTTTGACTTCTGGACAGTGGTCAGCCTTTCTCATCTGCCTTCTGCACTCAGTTCTCAGCCTCCCTAGGTGTCCTCTCAGAAAACCCAGTAAACTGTCCTCTAGGTGGCGCAGAAGGCTCTCTCTGGGGAATAATATGAGAGTCACTGAGAAAGAGCTGAGCCATGAAGCAAGAGAGACAGGAGGATCAGCAGAAGGGAGACCCCAAAGGGGCATGGCAGCTAGAGATCAGGGGTGGGAAAAGAGGAAGGAACTGACATTTGTCAGAGACATTATCTAACTAACCATTTAATGAACCGGAATATCCTTATCTTTTAGTTAATAAGGTTTTTTTTTTCTTTCTTTTTTATTTTTTTAGCTGTCCTTTTAGAAGCACCATGCTGGTTGCCCCATCCTAGCTTCGAGTCTATAACAAATGCAGAGTTACCAGTATTGGACAGTATTAGATTAGAGAACAAAGGGATATTACAGAGTATATACGACCTCTCTGCTCAAGCTTGACACCTTCTCTCCATTCCATCCAGAGGTTCTCTTTAGCTGCACAGATGTAGGTTTAAGGGGCACTCACAGGTGGTCTACTCCTAGGCAAGTCTTTCTACTTCTCTGAGCCCCAGCAGTAAATTGCAAATGCGATTGGCCAGGGTTTGTAGACTGACCGTTGTAAAACTGAAATGAGGTTGAGCCTATAAAGCACCCTAGCACATGCAGCGATCTCTGTTCAGACAAGCTCTGGTCATTATTAAAAGTGGATGAAGAGCCAAGGAGCTCAACCAGAAAACATTCCATGAAGTGAGCGGGTGAGGTGGTTTCCTTCATGGTATCAGCTCCAAATTTGCCCAGACTTACTAATCACCCAGCCATCTTAGGGCTTTAGAGTGGGCTCATTCACCCCCATCTCCATCATTCCTCAGTTTAATGGTGTTAAGAAAATGGGTCGTTTGTCTGCAAAATGGAAAAAATGGAGAAATATGAATCTGTAAGCAAGATGTTTTGCAAAGAAGTTTCTAAGGACTCAGGTGAGAACTGTTTAGAGATGGGTGAGCTCAGTGGTCCTGTCCCTTTGTCATCTAAGAGATCAAATGCCCTTGTCTCTTTGGACTGTCATTAGATAAACTTGAATTTTTAGATCAATACAAATGACAATAATTCAGTGTAAGTATATTCCAAGTGAATGAGCTAGTTTTAAAAAAATAAAAAATAAAAATATGTGTCTGAAATTCAGGATGTGATTGGAGGGGCCGTTTGATTGTTTTGTGCACTGTGGTTGTATTCCATGGACATCCGTATGGAAGGGAGAGGGAGGAGGAGGAGCAGAGCACTGGGCCTGCAGGGCTGAGGTGGATGTTCTTTGTTTGGCCTGAGAGAAAGCGGGTTGGGTGGGAGGAGATAAGCTGAAGGGGTTGCCAGGCAACAAGCGATCAGTAAACACAGTTGATAATCGGTGCCCAGCCAGAGGTAGTTGGGGGGAGGAGGAGGAAGTGAGAGAGTCCCTCTGAGAAGCAGGCTTTTCAGATAGCCCGGAAGCCTCTTTCTTCACTGCAAAGATATCTACAACCCTTTCAGGGTCTTCTCCATTCCCCGTGGCCCTTCTGGTGGTCATAACTTTAGATCCCATCCTCCTTGACAAAGTAACCGCTGATAATTTGGAGTGAATAATTCAGAGGACTCTTTCCAGAGTCTTAATGGATTCTAGAAAATCACATGACCTTTGGCTGTGCCGGGGAGTTTCAAAATACTGGCAACTCTCTCAACCCCAACGACCAAGTCTAAGAGGGCTTTGTTCAAGTGAAATACCCCTGTTCCAGTGAGCAGTTTCAATTAGGCAATGTTTACCCAGGGAAATGGCAGGCTGAATCCCGCGTTCCATCCAAGTACACAGCAAGGCACTGTGAAGCCAAGGGAAGTTAGATTGTTGAGAAATTTCCCATTTACCAATCACAGCTGAAATAAGGTTCTTTTCATGACCTTGGCAGGGCAGCGTTAGTGGCTTTGTTTTTTTGTTTTATTTTTCAGTATTTGTGGTCTTCAGTTTTTGGAAAGCCCCAAGGGCTGAGCGTTGCAATACAGGAAGACACAATCTTGGCTCAGCCTTCTGCTCCTCCAAGGACATGATTTTCTCCTAAGAAACCTGGAGAGCTAGTTTGTGGTACAGCACACTTATGATTCCAGCACTCAGAAAGCTGAGACAGGAGGATGATTAATCAAAGACCAATTTGAGTTATAAATCAAGACTGCTCTCAAAACACAGCCAAATAAAAAAAACCCAAACCAATTCTTGATCCCCACCTTAACTCCAATTGCTTAAATTGGTGCCAACTGCTCCATATATAAGTGTGTGTTTGTGTATGTATATATATATGTGTGTGTATAACTTAATATATCATATTAATATATAATTTTATATAATTTAATATATATTATGATTTGATTCTCTTAGATATAAATTCCTTCTCTCTGAACACACACACACACATATATATGTGTGTGTGTGTGTATATATATATATATACACACACATCTCCAGTGTCTGTTGTTGTTTCCAAGGAGAGTTTTAATTCTAATTCTTTGGGACCCTAAGACCTTGTACATTATCAAATAACATTAACTAAATAATACTTGGGTTTCTCAGCCTGAGCCCTCACAGATAGATCCTGTGTCACCATATCCAACACACTGCCCTCCATGGCCTGAGAGAAGGGTGGAGAAAGAGCTGAGAGCAGATTTTTCATGTTACTGTAAAATTGGTTTTATTCTTCCCTGTATCCTGTTTTCACTAAGTCCATCTTTTTTTGGGGGGGCAATAACTCAACTGTGATGTCACATCAATCCCTTTTGTCAAGAGCTAAAGAGGGGAGATATTAAATTCCGAATATTAGCAATCTGAGTACAAGGGCTGAATTATTTTCACTAAAGAGAGATGGAATCCCACCAAGTATAGTTAAGTAGGTTGATGAATGCTTGATGTAGAAAAGAAGGGTGGCTTTGGGGAATGAGAATCAAAGGGTAAATAAAGTCAGAGGTTCAGAGATAAAGAATGTATGTCTAAGAGGATCAAATCACAATGTAGTAATTTATCTGATAAAAGCCAAAAATCAGGCATAACTGGTTAGCATAGGGAAAGACTGAAAAGTAGCCTTACTAAACGGAGCAGGGTAGGGGAGAGGGTGGAGAGGGAGGGGGGGAGAACAAGAGAGAGAGAGAGAGAGAGAGATAGAGAGAGAGAGAGAGAGATTAGAAAATGCCTAATACCTCAGAATCAGAAAACAAGCCAAATGGACAAGCAATGATCTGTAGCTGGGAGAATAACGGTGACTTACACTCTATGTATATAGTCAAAGTGAGGTCACCAAGACTGGGGATAGGTAAAGGGATCCAGGAGCACACAGTGATTACAATCGAAAGTTTAGACAGTTCTCAGGTAGTGCTGAGAATACTGTTAGTCACACAGTGTGCCCTAGTCCATGATGTGTTAAGATGAGGTACTGAAGTTGGAGGTGGTTGGGGGTGAATCTTCTAGAAAGAGAAGCCAGGCTTGGTCTTTGAGGACCTAAAAGTCCAAGGGCAGATCACCATGTCCTTAGCTACAGGTGAGAAGGGATGAGTATCCGATTTGCCTCAGGATGTAGTAAAAGGAAGCTGCCACCGAAAGGGTAAGAAGTGAGCTCCTCAGATCCTCCCTGTCTTGGTTAGGACTGACACTGGAGGCTGATGTGTAGTTGAACTAGGATGTTAAGAAAAGAGAGAAGATGGATGACAGCGTAGTTATTGGCAAAATCTAACAATGAACTCTACATTCTGGCTTTACCACCCTGAAAAAGATTAATAAAAGGGAGCATAATAAGTTGACTTCTGAAAGTCTGGGTATTCCTAGCTAGTTTGGATTTCTTCTTAGTTCCGGTTCTGTCATTCTTCTTCCTTCCGTATTTGCTGTGTAGCTGGAGGAAATTCCCCAGGTGAAGTATACCTCAGAACAACAACATAATGGTCTACATGTTTCTCCAGCAAGGGACTGATGGACTAGTTGTTTCTACTGTTCCAATAGTGCCTCAAAAGTTTCCATGACAATCCCCAAGTCCTGACAGCTCCTTCCTGTTAATCTGTGGGGTAGAGGGAGCTGTACACACATGATTTGCCAAAGTGAGAAGGAAGAGAAGACAGCACCTTTCATTTGGGAATGAAAATGAATTCATTTTCTTCAAGGAAATCACACCTCAACTACTTAGAGTTTCGCTTGTTCAAGTGAAAACTGTCAAGAGAAGCAATAATGATAGGGTGAGGGAGGGGTGTTCAGTGTGAAATGTAATGCCATCTTTCCTTCTAATTCCTAATTTATCCAAGGGTGATTGACAGGCAGGATTAGCCCTCTACACCAGTCATGCTAAAGTGTGAGGGGAAACAAAGTGAATACTTTCTCATTTGTCCTTCTGAGTAATGTTATTGCCCATAGGTCTGATTGGATTCTTTATTGCTTTCGGCATCGCCATGGGGAAGATGGGTGAGCAGGCCAAGCTGATGGTGGAGTTCTTCAACATTCTGAATGAGATCGTAATGAAGTTAGTGATCATGATCATGTGGTAAGTCTATTCATTCTGACTTTATTGTAATGGTGCCATGGTGCTAGATAAAAGCCTTGGGGTCCCCAGAGGACAGTGGAGCTCTCCTAGTATGAAGAGTGGGTCCAGATCAAACAGATATGGAGAAGGGGGTGGAAAATTCTTCTCCCTCCCCTCTTCTTGCTTCCCCTTCCTCCCACAATGGTGGTCATTGGGCCAAACTGTCATGTCACCTAATTCTGTGTGTCCTTCGGCTTGAGAATGGATTTTATTGTCTCATATATCCATCCCAGCCCAAGCTGCTGAAACAAAGTACCTTATGCTAAATGACTTGCACACCCTAGATATTTCTCCCAGCTCAGGAGACTGGAAGTCTGAAATCAAGGTGTCTGTATAATCAACATCTGACACATTCATCTGAGTTGTAAGAGAAACAATTCAGAGTGGGAAAAAGAGGGAAAGAGCCTCCTGGATTTCTTTTCTAGAGCATTGCTATGTCCACTGCCATAACAGCATACTGCAGGCTAGATAAAATTATAAACAAAGGAATTATTATTTTTGAACCATAGGTTGGGAGGCTGGGAAGTCCTTAGCAGACTTAGTATCTGGTGAAGGGCTGGTCCTGTAGATGACTCTTTCTGTGTGCTCCCATGTGGTGGATAGAACAAACAGGCTTCACTAAGGCTTTCCTATTGAACACTAATCGCATTGAAGAGGGCTCACTGCCAAGTGGCCCATCTCCCAAACCACTGTACTGAGGCTATGACTCACCACAAAGGAATCTGAGGGGACAAAACTACTCAAACTTAGTAGACACCAGTCCCATTCATCATGGTGTTACCTAATCATCTCCAAAACCCCCACTTCTACACATCCAGTAATAGAATTTAAACCTTTAAATAAGGGGAGGGTGCATACATCGAGTTCATCGAAATGGTGAAGGAAAGAAAACAAAATGAAGAAAAAGAAAACCAACAGGATAATAACATCTCATAACACAAAAATCAAAAGACGTTCACATCATCCCACAGAACCAAATGTGGTGATGTGTTTGCGGTTGATTCTCATTAAACTTTAGGAACAAGAGGCTGACTGAGGGCTTTGAGGTCTCGGCGCAATAAGATAACCAAAATATTAGTCCTGGCCTGTTCAGCTCATCACCTCACTGAACTTTTAAAATAAAAAGGGATTAAGGGATGCTGGTAAAAATGCTGCGCCCCTGCCATTGTGGGGCTGGATTTTCAGTTCCTTGGACAATGCTAATGTTTAAATGTTTCTTTTGTGTGAAGACTTCTGCTATCATGAGAATGCCATGTCCTTTCGGTGCATCTGAGTCTTCTGAGGGCATGGTAGACAGTGACACATAATGCAGCATCAGCCTCTTGCTTGAACGGTACTTCATGTCCTTGCGTGTTGCCTAGAGGCTCCAGCAGCCCGCACGTCATTCCTGCAGTAAATATGCAGTTCCTCCTTCTGCTACTGATGTGGATGGCATGAGTGATATGGTCTTCCCTCCTTCCTTCATACCCGTGCCTTTTCTACAGACTCCTTGGAGGAAACTAGGTTCTTCTAGGAAAGCTGATGAGGCATTGAAATGGAGGGTGTGGATTAGGATGTCCCCCATCTGGTGAAACCTTCCCCCCTAAAGGTTGTAGCCCCACAGGTGGGGTAGGTAAAGAAGGCTGTGAGTCAGGCCTACAGAAGGATTCTTCACAGATTTCTACTACCTCATCCGGGAAGGCAGATGAGGCTTTTATAACAAGAAGCCCATTCCCATCATCCTCACCAGCTGCTAACTCAAAGCCTGTAGAAAAGTCCTGGGTAAAATCGCTAAGCACTGTTAGCTGACTCCTAGGGGCTAAAATTACCACAGTCTTTATGTAGTAGTAAGAACAGGAAAAATAGCAAAACCTAGCCTTGTGAAGATAAGGCAGTCGATATTATTAGTTTCATTTTTAAAATATTGTTTTGAGATAGGCTCTCATGTAGCCAGAGTAGGCATGGCCAAGAATGACCTAGATTTGATTATTCCTCTGAGCACTGTATGCACCTCCATGTCTGGATTAAAAATTATGATCACTAAAATGTAAATCGGGAAGATTTCATCTTGCCACGTGTTCAACCTCAATTATTGTATTACTAAACTAACTCATCTATTGAAATCATTACCATGAAATCATAATAAAGACTTAACAAAGTTTTTCAGTATGCTTAGTATTAATCTGGTAACTTTCCATGTTCTCATTTATTCGTTCCAATAATAACTAACAAACTAGATGCTTTCAGCAGCCCATTTTCCAGATGATAACACTAAGCACAAAGGCTAAGTTGCCCAGTGCTGCAAAGCTGCACTGTCCAGCAGTCTCTAACTCAGTGTCTTCCTGCGTTTGAAGTAGATGAAATCTAGAAACATCTGGGTACAAGCTATGTGACCTTAAGCACGTTAGACACATTTAAACCCCAATATTCTGATCAGTAAAACAACATAACTGTAAAACCCATGTCATGCAGTTGCTCAGAGAGTTAGGTGGAATGGGAGCCCAGTCACTAAACTGTTCTGGGTCCAGAAGGATCTCAGCACTTCTGTAAATGGGCCTGTGGTTATTCCATTGCAAGCATTATCACTATCAACGCAATCCGTAGCCAGCATCTCTGTGCACATTAGTTCTTTAAGAAGTCTGTAAACTCCATGGTTTTGTTGTAAGTTTCATATCCTCATTTTTTTTTTGAAAATTCCTTAAAACTGTTTATTTTCAAACTCTGGAAAACTTAAATAGAAAGCAAAACTTCCCATAGTAGTCTTTTATCAGAAAAAGAAGTCTCTGCCCTTCCTTGGTTTCTACCCTTGACTACTGCCCCTCTACTGTCTGGACTTTTTTTTTTTTTTTTTTTTTTGTATATTGGAGACAGGGTTTCTCTGTGTAGCCCTGGCTGTCCTGGAACTCACTCTGTAGACCAGGCTGGCCTCGAACTCAGAAATCTGCTTGTCTCTGCCTCCCGAGTATTGGGATTAAAGGCGTGCGCCACCACTGCCTGGCTTATCCGGACTATTTAAGGAAAGAGCATTCAATGATGCTTGTTAAAGCAAGGAAGGAAGGCTTTCTGTAGGGCTACCTCAAAGTGTATAGGGACCGTAGCTATGTGTTTTTACAGTCATGGAGACGGGCTAGGCTCAGACCCAGATGTACTGGGAAGGTGGAAATTTATAACCAATGGAGTTGGGGCACATTCAGAGTTGGAGGATTTTGCTAAGACCCTCACAGAGTTCTTGTTGAAGCCAAGCCAGGGAGGCCAGATACCACTTGGGGATGGTAAATTATGAGGAACATGATTGGAAATGAAGAGCCACACACTGAAGATGGAGATTTTTGCTAAGCTGACTCAGTGGGGTTCTTTACTGAACAAGTATTTTAAAGGAAGGAGGCAGAAAGATCCAACAGAAAGAGGGATCTAACTGGAGTTTTGCAAAAGCAAAGACTTTTTCCCCAAGCCATTTGCTCTGTCACTCAATAAATAATCCCTTCTAAACTGACCATGATGTGCTATAAAATGAACACTACAGAGGGTTTCTGCCCTCATGGGCCTCACATTCTAGGGAAAGAAGGGAAGGGAAGACAGACAAAAGGAACCAAATATGAACTCAGCTAGTAATACGGACAGCAAAAGCAGGGCTGTGAGGTAGAGAGTGAGGGAAATAGGCCCAAGTGGCCAGGATGTGCTGTGTGGGAATGAGGTGAGGGAAAGACCTGGCAGAAAGGTGAAAAGGTGAGGAGTCCAGGGAAAGGAAGCAGGAACTGAAAGGCTACTGAGGGTCCCAACAAAGATCTGGAGCCAGTGCAGTGAGGAAAGTTAAAAATGGTGGAAGGAGTGGAGGTGGAGAGGCAGGCAGGGGTCAGAGCCTCCAGGGCTCTCTGACCCCTGGAGAGTTCGATTGTATTGAATTGTGATAGGAATCCCCTGCAGGCAGCAGAACTGGAGGCTGTGTGAACTGCTTGTCACTTTTTCCTCTCTGTTGTATTTTTCAACAATAGCTGAAATAACAATTGTGTTTCTAGAGCGTGGACAGTGACAGTGTCTCTAGAGACACATGAGACCAAACCAGTGTGACTCAAGGCGGCTCTGTGAGAAGGTGTCCTGGCTGAGCGCCACTTCACACATCCGTCCAATCATCTGCACTAACCTGTGGTCTTGTTTGTTTCATCTCAGAAGTTTTGAGTGGTAACTTTGACTTTGGGCATTTCCCCCAATTCTTTCCCATGCAGTCTTATCTCCAATGAGCTCATTTATTGATACAGAAACCCAGGAATACAGCTCAAGTCAGGTGTAGGGAAGTAATGGCCCAAAGTCAAAGGACAAAGGCTCTTTTATGCCCCATTAACACTCATCCTATTAAAGATGGACAGTACATTATTATTTAATTTTATTTTAGATGTCTGAGTGCTACAAGGAGTAGCATTCCATATTCCTAGCTCTTATGCCTCACCTTGTGACCTTGGCTAATACTATCAACTACTGCCCAAACCCTGCCTACTGGGTGCTCCTAAGTGAAGCCCTTGCTTCACTTTAGTCCATCTGGCTCTGGCTCAAATGTGTCCCCCCTGGGGAACTTTATAGCTGATCTCCCTTGGCAAAGTGCCTTGAAATCATGTCTTGTTCATTCTACAAATTACCTGACCTGGAGAGAGGAGATGGAAAAATGAAAGAAAATTGAAAAGCATCCTAAATGGAAGGCTAACTGGTGTTGGGGAAAGAATTGATCTCTTGGCTTATAAAGACGAGTCCCTCAGGGCTTTATAGGAAGGTGTATTTTCTTCAGTTAGTTTACAGTCTCAAAGACAAAGTGGCGACCCCTGGGACTCCATAGCTGATTTATTAGATGTTGTGACTATGGGCACACCAGAAGAATATCAAATGGCAAGAAGGAGGGTTTGGTGTCATGACAGAAAGCTTGTTTCACAGTCTTATTAATGTCTAGAAAAGCAGTTCTCATACATGGCCAGCTTGCGCCCCAGGGAAGAGACAAGTGAGGGTCAGGCTGAAGTCCCACAGGAAAGAGCAGCGCCACACTAATGCTCTGTTCTGTTGCTGTCAGTTATGAATTGGCTCTTTCTGAACAAGGTTTGCTCACAAAACCATCTGCCAGTTGGGTAGCCAGTGAGAGGTTTTAGAAAGTCTCATTAACTCAGGCTTGGATTAAAAGGTATGGACCAGGAGAGGACTTGAGGCCCAGGTATATGGGAACAGAAACCGTCCTGAAAGCCTGTGAAGAGTAAAGATTCAAGCTGAGGGTGGGAGGGAGACTCAGCAGTGTACACGGATGCCTAGGCGAAGGTGGAGCCCTGCAGCTGCCTGGGGATGTTTGGACTCAGCCTCTTTCAGCCTTGATGCACACACCTGAAAAATGAGAATATATTACCAAATGAGGGCCTGTGGCCGGGGAAAGGCTGGACAAAGTCTGTCTTTTCTGCATTTAAGGGCTGTCTTCTGTTCCCTGTTCTCTGCCTTTGTTTAATTTGGGAAAGGCCTGGGGCCGGGCCTGATTGCCAAAAGGAAGGAGAGAAGGAAGGAAAGAAGGAATGAAAGAAAAAAGGAGGGAGGAAGGGAGAAAGGGGAGGTGAAGGAAAGGAGAGAGGGAGACAGGGAGGAAAGCAGAAATGAAGAGAGAAAGGGTCTGCTTAGTTGGTCCTTTCTTTCCTGCCCCCCCCCCCCCCGTTGGGAGCCATGTCTGGAGGTTTTATTTCTTCCTTAGTTATTCTCAAAAATATGTCTATAATTGTTAATGAGGTGTTAGTCTTCCTACAAATACCTTATTTCAGTCAGACACCATCACAGTGTGAGTAAATTCATGCCTAGCCACACCTCCACTAGCTGATGATGATGACGATGATGACGGTGGTGGTGGTGATGGTGATATAATAAAGAATGAGCCCAGACAAGCAAAAAATAAAGTTGAGATGAGAGAGTTTTCCCACAAGTGGGAACAGGAGAGTTTCCAAGTCCCTCTATGAGATAACAACAGCCTACAAATGTCATTATTGGATAAACCGGTGTACGGTGATTGTCTGCTTGCTTACAAGGAACCCAGACAGTGCGCTAAAGGGAAGAAGTTTGGCTTGGTGAGGAAAACCCCGGACCTGTGGGCTTTCACAGGGTGCCATGGTTCTCCTTTGGGCTCTGTGGGCTTGGGCTAGTGACTGAACTTTTCCAAACGATGGTTTCCTTAATAACTGAGTAATAACCCTGATGTTCATCTTCAAGGGCTGTGGTAAGGCTAAGTGAGGCTCTGCGTGCCTCAACTACAGTGAGCGGGAGCCAGTGTTCTTGTTGTTACAGCAGGAGAAAGACTCTCAGGCTCAAAAGTCACAAAACCACATTCTCTAAACGTACTCCAGGGCACAGATGCTTTAATGTTGGCAGCCACCTCTCTCTTATCCCTTTCTGCCTTTCCCCGATCACCATCATTTTAAATACAGTTCTCAACTTCCAGGATTAAAAACCAGTGATTATTTACAAGTCTCAGTTATTTCCCAAATTCTGGGAAGGAGTTAATGAACAAGGACATCAAACCAGATTCCAGAAACACAATCTGTATCTCTTGGCCTATAACTCAGTGTTTGCTTTAAGATAAACTAAAGGGTTGCCAGGCAGTGGTGGCGTACGCCTTTAATCCCAGCACTTGGGAGGCAGGGACAGGCGGATTTCTGAGTTCGAGGCCAGCCTGGTCTACAGAGTGAGTTCCAGGACAGCCAGGGCTAACACAGAGAAACCCTGTCTCGGAAAAACCAAAAAAAAAAAAAAAAAGATAAACTAAAGGATGTCAGGGCATGCCCTCTTTATTCCTAAAACTCTCCTTTAGCAATAAAGTTTGCCTTTGAACTTAATCGCCAGAACATGCGTCACCAGATCCATAAAACAGTTAAGTCGGTCAATTCAAAGTATTGGATCTTATATTCTTCGTCAACAAAACAGCTTTTGTGAGAGAGCATGCGAATGCTGGCATGCCCTAGTGCGTGCGTGCGTGCGTGCGTGCGTGCGTGTGTGTGTGTGTGTGTAGAAAAATAAATAAATAAATAACAAGAGGAAGGTTTTCCTCCAGGTGCAGTTCCACAGGTGAGGTTTAGGTCCTTAACCTCTTAACAATGTCTTTAAAGCCACTGTTGTCCTTGTGTTTTTCAGGTACTCCCCGCTGGGTATCGCCTGCTTGATCTGTGGGAAGATCATCGCCATCAAGGATTTAGAAGTGGTTGCTAGGCAGCTGGGGATGTATATGATCACGGTGATCGTGGGCCTCATCATTCATGGGGGCATCTTTCTCCCCTTGATTTACTTTGTAGTGACCAGAAAAAACCCATTCTCCTTTTTTGCTGGCATTTTCCAAGCCTGGATCACTGCCCTGGGAACAGCTTCCAGGTACAGGACAGGAGAAAATACCTTTCTCCATGTTGGTGCTTTTGTTCCTTTTGCTGCTTCCTGTTTCTCTCCCAAATCTTCTCTAAATTCACACCTTTTCACAACATATGGGGATATTTTATACAAGGTGAACATGTTGAACCTTTGGCTTCTCCTGCACACTGCTGAAGCTTGCGGTTAGCCTTTGGGTGGTCTGCAACTGGCTTAGAAACGCAGCCTCATATTAAGTGTTTGGATATTGCATGCTGTGAATTTGCATGCCTAATGTTACATGAAGCCCTAACATAGGATAGCCATAAATAGTATCCAGAGGGTGTATAGCATTAGGTTGTTCATTTAACGACTCACCTGTGATTTAGATTTTTTCTTTTCTTAAAAACAAAAGCAAAAACCTTGAGGTTTTGGTTAATAATTTTTCAAAAGTAGGACAATCAACTTATAATTTAAAAGATATGTCTATTTTTATATTTTGTGTGTGTGTGTGTGTGTGTGTGTGTGTGTGAGTGACTGCATGTATATGGACTCTGTGTGCATGGCTGGTGTCCCCAAAGGCCAGAAGAGGAAGTTATAAGCAATTGTGTGCTGTGTGATCTGGGTGCTGAGAACTGAACCCAGGTCTTCTGTGCATCTGCTGAGCTCTCACCAATATCAGGAGAACCAAGTTTCATAGGATGAATGGTGATTTCCCCGAACAGTTAGAAACCATCTAATTCTTTGACTTTAACATAAATCCCTTAATGAACGTTCTAATCCTAATCCTGCCCACCTCAGATCCAGCTTAAATGACGACCTTGATAGAAGTTAGTTCCTGCTTATTTAGATATTTCCAGTGCCTAGGGAATCAATAAGGACCTCAAATAGAGGAAACAAAAATAATTTTTAATATATCTTGGACAAACATTAGACAAAACACAACAAAATGAAGGAAAATGCATCTAGAATCCTAGAATTTCAAAGACTGAAGAGTTTTACTCTTTTAGACTGAAATTGGTGTTTTGCTTCTGGTTATGTGTCTTTGTGTCATGAAATTAAGCTGAAATCATAAAATGCCAGGCAACTCAGAGCCCAGCAAATGCTGAAACCCACAGTGGGAGACCACCAGGTCTAGCTGCTGAGCCCATGACTATTTCCTGCTAGTGACATCCCCACTCAGTGGCATAGCATGGCTGGACTTTCCAAGGCCCTGTGCAGGCTGTCAGAATCTTCTCAAATGACCCAAAGCCAAGTGGGAAGTCAAATTGTATTTGCATATAGCAAGACAGTGAGAATTCAATATGAGTAGGATGTGAGCTTTCAGGAAAAGGCTGAAATGTATACAATACGGGGAGGGGGGGACCAGATTTAGTATCCTGTTTCCTCCGGAGATTAGGGGAAACACTTCAGAATTTCCCTTTTACTTCCTGATGCTTTAAATTCTCTGTAGATAAATGTCCATACCCATGAAAATGCTTCTCTTCAGAGAAGATGTTAACCATCCCCCTGCAAATAAAAGCCAACCATATTTTGTTATCTGATCATAAGTGTGGTATGTCACAATAGTGACAAGGTTCAGACAGGGAATAAAATTTTGAGGAAGACAATGAACTTCACCAGATAAGTATTTTTTCAGCTAATAACCATAGGCAATAACCTTGTAGTTAATCTTCATAGTTATAAATCTTCCATTTCTTACTAGGCTACTCTAGAAACTTCTAATTTTTTTCCTGACTCAAGAGACCATGAAAATCATAGCTATCAATATAGATCTTTGCTAATATGTGTGAGCTTCATTATAATACACAGGATATAAAATGCTGGAGAAATGGCTTAGCAGTTAAGAGCACTTGCTGTTCTTGCAAAGGCCCTGGTTCAGTTCCCAGTACTCAAATGGCAGCTCACAACCACCTGAAACTCCAGTTCCGAGGAGATCCACCACCCTCTTTTGGCTTCCATAGGTACCAGGCATACATATAACATACATGTAGGCCAAGCATTCAAACCTGTAAAATAAAATGAAAAAATAATAATTGTGCTGCACTGCACTCCATGCCCAGAGGTGTGAATCTAAAGCATGTTGGTTAAACAGGACTCTGACAAATATCTCTGCCAGGCTCTCTGATGATTGCCTCAGGATATATTTTAGACCTGGACTTCCTGAGTCAAGGAGTGCACAGTGGCTGTTTTGATATGAACTGCTGATTAACACTTCAGAAAGGCGAGAATGTAATGTTCCTACCAACTGTGAGCGTCCTTCCCCACCCACTCGCCAGAGCTGGGTATTCCACATCTGTGTTGCTTTGATGCATTCCAATCTTATTGGTGGGAAAACTACTCAGCAGCTTTGCACGTATTTGATTACAGATGAGGGAAAACATCTTTTTATTTCTTACTGCCTTTTCCTACCCATTCCTTGCCCCTTGAGTCATGTGTGAGCCTGCTCTTTTTTCTTTGTGGGTACTCATTCTTTCCTGGGTGGTTTTCCAGTTCACATTATGTATATGAATTATTAACTCTTACATCACATGCTACAGGTAAGAAACCTCCCTCCTGTCTTGGAAATAATACTAATTTTTGGCACTGGAAGTATTTTATTTGTATATATTAAAAGCTGTGAATGCTCTTTTTTATTTAGAAACTCAGTTTTGCTCAAATATTTTTTCTACCCACAATTATAACATAATGCGTTGTTTTTCTAATGGTTTCATGAATTAGTCCTTAAATTATTTCAAAAATTATTATTGTTTTTCTTTTGAATAGCCAGTTATCCTAGTAATTTTAAAAGACAAGACAACTACCTCTCCACTCTTCCTGTGGAGACCAGGATCAGAGTCAAGGCTTAAGAGCCTGAAGGTCCATCCAAATGGCCCATATCCACTTAAACCTTACATTACAAAGGGTCCAAACAGGGCCAAACAGGGTAACAATAGCAACACCCCAAAGTTGAGGGTGGCTGACTGGCACTCCTTGGTGAATATGAAGACCGGTATCAGAAAAGAAATGTGTTCCAGATCTCTGGCTTCAGAGTATGCTGGGGGATGGGGGGAGGGTTATATCATTTCATAGGAAAAATCTCAATATTGGACATTATTATTGGCAACTCATCATTAGCAACACCATTGGGCCTCTCAGATGGGAGTCAAAAAGCAATGTCAGAGTGTCAGCCTGTCAGCACAGGAAAGCACTGAAGTTCTCAAGTCCTAGTTAGAGTCAGTTGAGTCTATGTGGATTTGGGGGACATAAACATAAAACCCACTCAGCAGAAGAACAGGGAATATCTTCATGTTTCACAAACCATTTCCCCAGTCTTGATGTCCAAAGACCCTTTGATGATATTTTGGGAAAATAGACGCAACAAGAAAAATTAATACATTTTAGTGATCCTGGGCGTATGCGTTGAGCAATATGGTTGAGAATCCCAGCCACCAACAATGACTAGGTAGCCATTTTAGATCAGCTATGGTATCTAGGAAACCCTCTGAAACAGTCCCAGGAAGTGGGGGGAGGGAATGAGGGAGCACAAGGACACCAACTTCTAATAGAGACAGCTGAGGCAGCAAGCCAGGACCATGGTATCTCCTGCATGCAAATGAGAACAAAGCCTCACTTTTTACTTGGCTAATCCGGCTGTTGTAAATGACACCCCTGCCCCAACGCACATACCACCTATTCAGTTGACTCCTCCCACTGAAAGACCAGCAGGAGGTATTACAGAGCCCTGTCCCGAATCACAAACGATGTTCTGTCTGCTAAGATGACTCCTCAGTCAGTTTGAGATGTGGACTTGGGTGTCTCTTATTTTATAGCTTCCAGATTTATTGGTCCTGAGTAGGGCCTGGAATTAGCACATTTCTAAGCTGGTCTTTTTCTCCCACTCTGAGAAACTGAGACCCTTCAGAATGTGGACAGTCTTGTTGACACCTATTATAACCAGTGTGAGGGAGCAATTATGACCAGGGCTTGGAAATACCTCCAAATGCTGCCTGCACTGGAAACTTTCCAGTTCACTTAAATAAGATAAAAGTAATCAAAGCAAGACAAACCATAAAGTGACCAGTGCTATTTGGTTCCTTTGCTTGGTTTTAACATTCTTTAAACCCTAATCTCCTCTACACCATTGTCTAAAAAGATGTAATGGTCTGGCCGTGAGGAAGCCGTGCTCTCTTAGGTGTCCGATTTTAGATGATGTAGGAACATGTCAAATGTTCTAGCCTCTAAGAGTGGGCCATGTGGGTGGATCACCAGCCCATGCCTGAGAGGACTGAGAGTAAAGTCACTCCACACCACCTTTAGCTACAGACCACATGATTTCCTGCCCTGTCATTGCAGAGACTTAAGATTGGCTGGTGGCCATGTATCTGGGAGTTTGACTGTATGTCAGGTTCCCCAGTGGATTGTTCAAACTTGGGTTCATGGTAAAGGGTGCACAACATGTTTGTCCAGCATTCTTCAAGTTAGTGAGCCCAACTCAAGGTGATTCCCAAGGGCTGGATGCAGTCCATGCAGTCATTTTGTTGGAATAGCATTTCTGGCATGAAACTGTGGGTCATTCAAAAGTTCCTCATTATGTTTTGCTGTTGACAGCTGACATAACTTTTTTGCAGCCCAATTCGTGTGCACAATCAGATGTGCTTCAAGATTTATCCAAGATGGAAGCAGGGACTGAAGGACAGAGGACTTGGCAGGCACTGAGTAGCTCTGAGAAACCTGAACCAACTCAATATTTTGTTGCCTATCAGCAGCTTAATTAGAATTGTTTCTAGTTACTGCTAATTATTTTTTGCAGTGTCATTCTGGTTTGTGCTTTGTCCTGCCTCTAAAGCAGTCTCTCCCTCTCTCTCTCTCTCTCTCTCTCTCTCTCTCTCTCTCTCTCTCTCTTCTCCTCTCCTCTCGATCCTAGTGCTGGAACTTTGCCTGTCACCTTCCGTTGCTTGGAAGATAATCTAGGGATTGACAAGCGTGTGACCAGATTTGTCCTCCCAGTCGGAGCAACTATTAACATGGATGGTACAGCCCTTTACGAGGCCGTGGCAGCCATTTTCATAGCCCAAATGAATGGAGTCATCCTGGATGGAGGTCAGATTGTGACTGTAAGGTGAGTGAAGTGCATGCAGAGGAAACAGAGACATCAGTCTCCCCTGTTCCCACTCCATACTAACCTCACTTGACAGACGCTCCTTGAGTTTCAGCTCTTGTGAGGACACAGTAAAGGAATTACAGGCAGACTTCAAGAGCTGAAGATTGTAGCAGGAAGGAAAGAGGCTCAGTCCCATCTGTATGTACTGTCCATGCCCACAGGAGCCCAGAACCCATTTGACTGTTAACAGTCCCATACATTTGACTGTACAGTCATTTCTATGCTCATCCAGCACACAAGGTTGGAAGGATTGTGGTTTGTCCAAGGTTGTGCTGCTACTCATGAGCTGGCATGGCTATGGCTGGAGTGACTTTTACTGATTCTGGGTCCAATTATTCTGTTATTAAAATATGTTCCCTTCTTGGGTAGGTGAGATAGTTCAGTGGATAAAGGTACTTGCCACCAGACATTAATCCTGAGGCCCTACATAATGGAAAAAGACAACTAACTCCTTTAAGTTGACCTGTGATCTCCATACAGGTACTGTAGATACACCTAAACATGCCAAATTAATATTTTAACTATGCTTCTTTCACTATTCCAAGGCATACAGTGAACTTCAAAGATTCCTCAATACAAAGTAGAGTATTTGAATGTAAATAAGTGGCGCACAGTTCTGCTTTCACTAAAGCTTTTATTTACTCTCTGTCTTTTTTTTTTTTTTTTTAATTGAGAACATTGTCCTGAGAGTTCATCTAAAACAAGCTGCTTCTCCACAAACTCAGATCTTATTTGTAGGTAGGGTCACTGAAAGCTTCAGTCTTCAAACCGCTCAGTGTTGTGTGGACACTCTACCGTAACATCATTTTAGTATCGCCACGTCTACTCCAACTAGGAGCTTCTGGAAAATGAGAAGACAGTTTCTGCCTTTAATTAAGGTAGAAGAAAACCAAAGAAAACCAACCAACCAACCAGTGAACTACCTCCTGGTCCCACTTATGTCTCACCCCCACTCCCAGAGTCTCAAAGTCCCCATCTGCAAATAAGGATGGTATTCAGAACTAAGGACTGTGAATTGGCAGTTGGTAGGCTGAAGCAAGCCCAGAGCCTTGCTGTTTGCTTTGTAATATGCTATAAAATAATTAGAATGTTAATGTCTTTTAAGACAGGTGTTTTCCATTTACTGGCTACCCCTGCTCCTTATCCCCCAGACCTGGCCTGGTCACCTACTATCTACTGCCTGTTGCTTTAAGGCATTTGAAGTTATGGTTTGGGGATGCTGTGAAGTGCATTTTCTTCCTCTCTCAGATTCTATGAGATTAGTAAATACAAGGGATAGGTGGGTCGCAGTCCGTATAATCAATGCACTTGCTGGCAAAAGAAAATTCCAAAGAACTATAGTAATCACAGCCCCACTGATTGATTCAGAGAACAGATTAGGTTGACAGGGAAATAACTTTCAGTTTCTCAAGTGAGAACAGTTCCAGTCCTGTGATGGCCCTGAGATGGCTTTCTTCATGGCTCCCCTCAGACATTCCCAGCAGTCTGAAAAGGAAGGATGGCCACTGTCTTCATTTCAAGGAATAGTAATACAAGCCTAGGGGTGTTTATATGCAAGACCTAGTTTTCAGGATTGTTGATGCCATAGACAGGAGTCACATGATGACTCCTTAGGCAATATCTTTCCATTCCCTACTCTTTCCTTCCTGACTTTAACTCAAAGGAAGCTCTTAGAATAGCAGTTGTGTTGGTCTTATCTCCATTGCACATGAAGAAGAGGCCGTATCCTTTGTGCCCAGATCTATGTAGTGGTCATTTCCTGCTGTCAAACCCTAAACAACATGGCCCTCCTCTACTTTAGAAATTCTGGTGTCAGCTGGTGTCTGTGGCCCACAGCTTATGTACAAGCTCATTCTCAGGGAGGTCTTTGGTGGTCTTAGGGTCACCTTAGGTGTCGCTCATGAGAGATGCAGTTCCTTTCTTTCTGGTTTCTCTACATATTGAGGTTATTGGAATGCTGTACTCAGAATTGGCACTGGGAACTGAAATTTTCAGTGTCTTGTGAGTTAATACCCCAGAGGATCTGCCCTGTCAGAGCCATACCTCATTTGTCTATCCGTGAGCCTTTTAGCCAGCTTGGAGCTATTTTTGCTGGGTTACCAGTTCCTTCCTGATAGCCATTCCAGAAGATTTTAATGAGCATTCCATACACATCAGAGCTTGGCTGAACAACTAAGTAAGAAAACAAAGAAAATGAAACCTCTCCAGATTTAACACATGATCTAGAAATACAATAATACAAATAATGCCCCATGAAGCCACCTCACCTGGCAAAGGAGGAAACTGAGGCTCAGAGAGCCCAGCCATCTAGAGGCTGGCTAAAATTCAGGTTCCCAAATTCTGATATGTTCTTCTACTTATGAGGAACTTAATTTGTGGCCTTTGGAATGGCTTTAGAAAAATGGGTATTAGGTTGTATATATCTCAGCTGGTGACATAAAAACATGAAGGAAGAAAAAATCTTGCCCAAGATCATGTCTATTAGTGGTGCAGTAGGATTCAAACCCAGGCCACACTACCTCCATATAATGCTACTGGGTTGCCTTTGTACGTTGATTTATCTGACCTTCCCAAACACCTCGTACTGTCTATGCTAGAATAAAACCTCCATCTCCTCATCTGTACCATGACTCAGAAATCACAGAATTGGGGTGGTTGGGTGCATCATACATGGTACATATCATATATCAGTCAAAGGGAGCTATTGGAATTGTTCCTACCAGTGACATTCAATAAAATATAATATGAAATGAGAAAGCAACTGTGACACAGTGAGTACCACAAGTCACTTGCTTCAGATCTTGTCCAAGCAGATATCACGTGAGACTTCCAACTTCCCATGCATCAAAACTCTTGACGTACTGAAGCCTTTGGCCAAGCAATGATAGCTTTACGTCCTTTCATTCTTGGCCCTGACAGCAACCAGGCTTACCAGTGCACACTATGGAATTAGAATCAGAGCAGTGACTGAGGGACTGGGATTTCACTGGTATTACATAATTCCTTCTACTTGGAATTTATTCATATTAACATTGCTACTGTTTGGGGAAATTTCACTGAGTAAAGGATAATGTTGGCTATATATGTTTAAGCCTTTGCCTCTGGGCAAATTTAGCCAAATTCTCTTTAATTGTAGACATCTGACAGTTCTGCCTATGTAGGCACCTGCATGGCATATGCACAGTTCTCTGCCTGCAATATATTTGGGGAAAAAATAGCTAAGTCTAGCTTTATGCTGTGCTATTGTATAAGTCCTTATTTTCTCTTCTCCCTCCTGTAGGAGTACACTGACCAAGAACGTTCTGTATATTTATTAGGTTATAGAATTTCCAGGGTCATCATGATCCAGCATGTAGCAGAATCAAGCAGAGGGGTATTCAAATCCCAGAAGACCGCATTGAATTTTTGTGACCCTAAGTTACCTGACCCATCAAATCCCTGGTTATCTCGTGGTGAAAGAAGCTGTTTATGCCCCTTGCATGGTTACTGTAAGGTTCTGCTTTGATCCTGTGTACATAGAACTTGGCACAACCTCCAGCAACTTGCCTTTGAAGTCAGCCAGACAAAGCAGAATGAGTCAAGGGGCCAGGAGCAGGCTGAGAATTTTTCTAGATAATATTGTCTATAGGGGAAAAAGTTACTAATATTTGACTCCCAACAAGAATTTTCGCAGTGCTTATAAAAGTGACTCATGACCAAAGCAACCCATGTTGTAAACCAAACAGCCAAGGCTAAGATTGGTTGGAACCTGGGAACCCCCTCTTCCTTTCTGTCCCGTCAATACTGGGGACTGGCTGAAGAGTCTCAGCTGTCTGGAACTTTAGGGAAGTTTCACTCGCACAGCTGTCTCACCTTGTCCTTGAGTTCCCGATAAGAATGATAGTTTACTTGACTTGAGGGTTGTAATGTGCCCTACCACTCTTAAGTGCCTTTGTACTTACTGATTCCTAAAAGCTGCTGGCCACCACATGAAAGAAAAACCCTCATTTATCCTTTGCAGATGAGGAAGTCAAGATACAAAGAAATACAGTTGCCCAAAGTGGTGTATGTAGTTGACGAGTGGTGGAGCTAGGACTTGAACTTAGGTTGTTTCACTTCAAAAGGCTGCTACACACTCTATCTGCTGTCTCAAATGGAGATCTCTGAAATATACCAGCTCCAGGCTGGTGTGACAGCAAAAGGGCACAGACATGTTTTTCATTGCATGCACTTAGACATGCAATAAACCGGAAAGGGGCAGCCAAATAAAACAATCATGCCAATCCCTTGGAGCTCTAGGGACCTTCAAGTTGTTCTCAATTACAAATCTTGGGATTCTAGGCTGGGCCACACTGATGGTCTGACTTGGTCAAAACCTCCTGAGAGCCTGGAGTTTGGTGTCTGAGTGCCTACTCTAGAAATATCTGAATGTTTAAACTACAAAGCAGGTTGTTTCAGGGTGACACACGAAGTCCCATGGGAACCCTATTTTCAGAAGAAGGTTCTATTCAGAAGTGACAGCTCCAGATCTCAGGATATGGCTTGCTTGTCAAACACGAGGACCTGAGCTAGTCCCTAAGCACACATAAAAACGCCAGGTACGGAAGGAAGCAAGTGTGTTGAATGCTAACATGGAGAGTGGAGAGACAGGCAGATGCCTGGAACACAGCTGCTATCTGGTGAGCTCTAACCCAATGAGAAATCCTGCCTCCAGGAGGGTAGATGCTATCTGAAGAGAGCATCAGAGATTCTTCTCTGGTTTTGACAACATGTACACTGATATGTACATGTGCACCCCAACATACACACTCACAAACAATTAACAAATAAGAAGAAGACATGATTGCTTCTGTAAAATAACATACAAAGATGAAAAAAGACACTGCCAGTTGGTGAGTCTCAGAAACCCTCTGTTATGTAGATAGGACACTTGAACCCAAGATTAGACTTTAAACTCTGGAGAAAGAGTTCAAAATGGTGCCAGGTATGCTCCTAATATTGCTTGAAAAGATGATGAAAAGAGAGAAAAGTTGAGAAATTTTCCTTTATTCCATTACCATTATGTGGTATCTTCTTTCTGAATAATGCATTTTCCAGCCTCAAGAGAAATGGCCAGGCAAGGGAAACTGAATGTATCTTGGAATATGTTGTTTGCTTCCCCTGATGTGTTGGTTCTGGATATTTTCTATTCCAAGTTCCCATGTTAACATTAGCAATGACCTCCTCAGACTCTTGCCACATAGTCTGAAGAACTGTGGCACCCACAGACACATGGAGGCATAACCAGACATGAATGCAGTTGTGTTCCCATAGGAGGGGTGAGGGTGATTTATTTTTCATTTTTTAATACTTCCATGTCTGCTTTTAGAACTTCACCTGCTTTAGTCCTGTGTACATTAGACTAACTGGGTACCACACCAAGGATATGACTCCAATCTGTGAATTTATATGTGTCCATCATTGTTGACCTCAGTTCTTGGGTATTAGTATTTCATATTTCTTTATTCCCTGGAGAAAAAAAAGGAAGGAATTTTTAATGACTGGAGAAAAATTGGACGGTTTTGTTGTGGTGGTGGTGGTTGTTGTTGTTGTTGCTGTGTTTTGTTTTTTTTTAATATATCCAAGATTGCCAAGACTCCTTCTCTTTCTGTGACCTGGGCTTCTCTGTCCTTGCAGCCTTACTGCCACCCTGGCAAGCATTGGTGCAGCCAGTATTCCCAGCGCTGGGCTGGTCACCATGCTCCTCATTCTCACAGCTGTGGGCCTGCCGACGGAGGATATCAGTCTGCTGGTGGCGGTGGACTGGCTGCTGTAAGTGCCTGTGGGTTGGGTTCTTCTGAGGATTGTGAGTGGAGATCCCCAATTCTGGGGATTCCAGGGGTGGACACTTGACAAGATTGCAATAAGACATTAGCCAATTCTTCATGTGCCCCTCCTATCCTTTCTCCTACAAAGGTTATTATGTCTATCCAGGAGGACTAAAGAATTCAAAAGTAATTTGAGGGCCTTGTAGGGAAGTGGAGGAATCAGATAAATCATAATACAAAGACAAAAATTAGCAAAGAGAAGGGGCTTGGGATACAGCTCAGGTGGTAGAATGTTTACATAAACCAGGCAACATGATTCATGCGTGTAATCCCAGCACTGGGAAGTGTAGTTGGATTGTAAGGAATTCAAGATCTCCTTGGCTACACAGTGAGTCTGAGGCTAGCCTGGGCTACCTGAGGCCCTGTCTCAGAAAGAAAATGTAGCTGTAATGATCCAACTAATGATACATCCAAAGAATCTCAAAACATCCTACTGAGTGAATGGAGCCAGATACAAAAAGAATATGTATGTAAATAACTGTGTCTGCATGAAGCTCTAGGGAAAGACACTATAGCCACAGCAGTGGAAAGTGATCAGTGATCCCCTGCCATTGTGGTACAAGGAAACTGAGGAATGATAGAAATGTCCCACATTCACAGGTGTTTATATTTGTCAAAACTTGTTGCACTGTGTTTAAATAAATGGGTACATTTTAACATGCATAAATTTCAATTAAATAAAACATATTTTAAGATAACATACAGTTAGGAGCACAGTGATGGAAAGAGTTATCTATGTCAGTCTAAGATGGAAGGACAAACAAAGACTATCAGAAAATAGTAGAGTGGTTGCTGAATTTGAGTGTGCCCTCTGTGTCAGCTTGCATAACAAGCTATACTAGTCTGAAAATCTGAAAATCCCCATATTGTAGGTCAGGACATTGAGCTTTGACTCAGGAATGGGCAGAGATTTGGCCCTAGGTCAGCATGGTTCTGGAGTCCATCACATTCTTGTTCATGGTCAGATTCAATTTTCAGAAGGCAGAGAAAGATATGCTCAGACATAACTGATGAGAAGCCCAGAGATACTTAGGTGGAGGAGAAACAGTGCTTCCCTGTCAAGCCATCTGTGCAAAAAGCCCTGGGACAGCAAACAATGTGGTGTCTTTTAAGTGAAGAAAGGTGAGGTAAGATGACCAATACTTTTGGAGGCCATATCAGGAAGCTTGAATCTGACCATGTGCATGTTTCCCAGTGAAGAACATTTTGTAGCATAGAACATTCATAGCCCATTCACAACTGTGGAAAAGCCTGCCTAGAGCATCCCCAAGCATCAAGACTAGAATAGAGCTCCTCTAAGGGCACTTGTGAGGGCACTGCTGTGCCTTGAGAATTGTGCCATTGGATCATGTCCACTCTTGGACTTAAGTGACAGAGTGCTGGACAGTGTCATGGATCTTAACATCAGAGGTACAGTGTGACACGTACTGACAGAGATGAAAGGCCAAAATGCCTGCACCTCCTTTTCAAATTGTCTTTTAAGCCAATGTTTTGATTAGCATAAAGTCTAGGAGGAAGAAGTCACATTTTATGTATGGACTTATGTTTCTAACTCCTCCATGCTCCCACTCTTCCAAAAATGAAAAACCTGAAGGGACAAAGGGCATGGGAAATGGCTAGAAGGAAGCCTAGCCTCTTTATCTTTTGTGCCTGGGGTTGGTGCAGGCAGTGGGGACAAAATCACACAAGAAAACAAGACAAAAACAAACCAAACAAACCAACAGTCAGTCCTGAGCTGGAATGGGAAAGAAGAGGAGCAATGGAAAGCCTTTTTCTAGTTCTAAGGCTCTGGTCTCAGAGGGGCTGAGGTCACGTGATCGAGAAGGAAAGAAGAAGGAAGCATGGGGGATCTCGGGTAGATGGGTGTCAGGGTTGGGTTAGGTCTGCTTTGAATCAGTACTTATGCCACCTTCTTCCCCACCAGTGAAACTCTAGAAACAAGCACTTGAGCCTGCTAAGCTTTGTGGCTTTGATGCCCACTGATGTATAAGTAGGAATGGGGGCTGGATTGAGATATGGGTGCAAGAAGATAAGGCTGGCTGTTCTTTAGAAAAGTAGTTAATGGTGAAAGAGTAGAGAGAAAGAGAATGGTAAGGTTTTCCTCTTTAGGCAAAGTCTGTAAGCTTTTTATAACACTAGCAATTTTTCCATTTAAAACCAAACAGAGGCTGCAGTGACATTTAATGTGTCACAATGTTTGCCAGCTGCTGGAGTCTAGCATCATTACAGCCTGCTAAGCCCTAGATGCCTGTCTGTAAATGTCATGGTTAATACCTAGGTTCTAGAGCATTTCACAAGGCCCAAGTCTTGAAGTATGGGAAAGGCAGGCCTGGTTAATACTTAGCCCATTTCCTGATGGGTTTCTCCAAGAAACCCTTTGTATCAAAACTCAGATCTTTATAAGAAACTATGAGAAGATAATAAGGGGAGACGAAAGGAGAACTGAAATAATACTGATACCAGAGGCAGATAATCAATTCCTGGGCCTGTCAAGATCTAGAAAGGAAAAATCACACACAGTGCTGCCAACATGGACGTGTGGTCCACTTCTCATATGGCACTCTTAGGGAGATCTTTCCTAGAATCATGTTTGCCAAGTAAGGGTAGGTATGACTGAGATGATCTTAAATACTCCACACCCTGTAGACACTCTCTCTTAATGTCCCTTTCTGGAGGGAGCAGAATTTGATCCTCAAACTGAGTCTGTGATCATTCTGATGTAGATTCAGGAGGTCTAGGATGGCGTTCAAGAGCTGACATTTCTACCAAGTTCCCAGGTGGTGCTGTGATGGAGTCCAGGGATCTTAATTCTGGGAAAATGAGCTGGATGGAGTATGGCAGGAGTGTCTGGTCAGCCAGGATCTCCCTGAACCGGTTATCTATACTGAATGACTACTGCCAGTTTATGTCCCCATTCAATGAAATTACATTGTCAATGAGTTGAGTGTTAGACATTGTTCTGATCACTTAGCACTGATTCGTTTATAAGTTACAGCAAATTGTAAGGAATCTAGTAGTGCCTGCCTTACATAGTTGAGGTAACTGAGAGATGTAATTTATCATTTTTAATGGCTATTAAATGACCAATATATAATTCAAATAGAGACAACTTGAATATTTCTTAGGTATTGTAGGTGTGAGAAGATAGGTTCTCTGACCCTTATTTAATCCATGTGTAAATGTTTTAAATAAACACACACACACACACACACACATGCACACTCACATACCACCACCACCACCACCATCACCACACCTACATACAAACTTCCACTCCTTTCCTGATGGAAAAGAAAACCAACTCCTACATCCACTATCTCTCTGAAGACTCTAGATGTTGTATGTTCCTATCGTTCTTTGGATTTTATTCTCCATGCACACAGATTTCTCCTTATATGCTTTTGCCCTGATCTCCAGTGTATGTCAGCTTCACTGTGGAATGTGAGCCACATTCCATCAAGGCCTCCCCTTCCAACCTGTGGGCCTCCGGCCCAAGGCCAGGCAATCCCAGATCCAGAGGCTAGGTGAATGCCTCAGTCTCAACAGCAACACTATCTTTAATATGTCACAAAAACTAAAGAGAGTCAGAAAATGAAATGGAAAGTCTCTTTCACCTGCAGTTGAGCCTTAGTGTTTTCTGAGCCCTGAAATTACAGGTCTGAGTAGTACAGGCCTGTAACTGCTGAGCCTGCTTCAGCAATAAAACCTTGAGCCCTGAGGATCTCTTCCCTAAAAACAACTCTGTAATGTCTGAAGATCACCTCTTGAAATCTTCCCTGCCTCAACTTGACCATTTCAATCTTTTTGTCTTGCTAAATCCTCTTGCTCTTCTCTTTGAGTCTTTTCCCAGCTCCTCACTCATCTCTTTTAGTCTGGGTTTCTACGACTCCCTCCTCTTGGGTGATGCTTGCACCCTTGCTTTTCACTGTTCCAGATGTTTCGCTAAACAAACAACCCTTTCTTTGTCTTCAGTTTATCTGCTTCTAATCCAAATGAACGATCCATTCTGTTCTTGCTCCTGTTCCTATCTACTTCCTAAGTCTCCCAGCCTGCTCCAGGCCATGTTGAATGCTCACGACTCTCTCTGCTTTTTGTGTTCTCAGACTTAACCAAGTGTGATAGAAACCGTGTTTTAAAAATCATAAAATTACAAAGCTTCTGTAAGGCAAAGGACACTGTAATTAGGGCAAAATGGCAACCTACAGATTGGGAAAAGATCTTTACCTATCCTACATCTGATAGAGGGCTAATATCCAATGTATATAAAGAACTCAAGAAGCTTGACGCCATAGATCCAAATAACCCTATCAAAAAATGGGGAAGTGAGCTAAACAGAGAATTCTCAACTGAGGAAACTTGAATGGCTGAGAAGCACCTAAAGAAATGTTCAACATCCTTAGTCATCAGGGAAATGCAAATCAAAACAACCCTGAGATTCCTCACATCAGTCAGAATGGCTAAGATCAAAAACTCAGGTGACAGCAGATGTTGGCGAGGATGTGGAGAAAGAGGAACACTCCTCCATTGCTGGTGGGAATGCAAATTGATACAGCCTCTCTGGAAATCAGTTTGGCGGACCCTCAGAAAATTGGACATAATACTACCTGAGGACCCAGCTATTCCACTCCTGGGCATATACCCAGAAGATGCTCCAACATGTAATAAACACACATGTTCCACTATGTTCATAGCAGCCATATTTATAATAGCCAGAAGCTGGAAACAACCCAGATGTCCCTCCACAGAGGAATGGATACAGAAAATGTGGTACATTTACACAATGGAATACTACTCAGCTATTAAAAACAATGACTTCATGAAATTCGTAGACAAATGGATGGATCTTGAAAACATCATTCTGAGCCAGGTAACGCAGTCACAAAAGAATGAACATGGTATGTACTCACTGTTAAGTGGTTATTAGCCTAAAAGTTTGAAATACCCAAGAGTCACTTCGCAGGAACAGTAGTACTGAGTACGAGGTCCCAGATGGAGGGCTTGGAGAAAGGACTGAAGGAGCTGAGGGAGTGTGCAGCCCCAGGGAGGTAGCAACACTGGCAACTGGCCTAACCCCCCATATTTCTGGAGACTGATCCACCAACTAAAGAATACACATGGAGGGACCCATAGTGCTGGCCACAAAGACTGCAGAGGAGGGTCTTGTTACCCGTCAGGGGGAGGAGAGGCCCTTGGGCCTGAGGGTGTTATATCCCCCAGTATAGGAGAATGTCAAGGAGGGAAGAGGAGAGTGGGTGGGGGGTGGGGTGGGGAGGTGGGTTGGAGAATATCCCCATAGAGGCAGGAGGAGAGCGGAGGGAATGGGGAGGTTCCAAAGGGGAGATCTGGAAAGGGGGAAACATTTGAAATGTAAATAAAATATGAAAATAAAAAAAAAATGCATCTGAACCGTTCATGTACAGACATTTTTGTCTTATGAGTCTTCCCAAAACAATACAACACAGATGCTTACATAATGTCCCTGCTGTATCAGGGACTGAGAGTGATCTAGAGATGATTTAGGTATGGAGAGATGCCTGAAGGTTATAAGCAAATGTTAGGACATTGGGTGTAAGGGACTTGAACATCTGTGGATTTCAATATCTGTGGGAGGTCCTGGAGCCAATTTTTCCATAGAAACTATAAAACATGATCTCTGTATTCAAAGAGCTTACATACCAGTAAAGAACTTTCTAAACAACAACCAGATGTGGTGTGCTCAAGAAATCCCAACAGTGCTAGGTGAAAACCAAGGAGTGTGCATCTGGTGGGGGAAATGAAGAAGTGAACTCCCCACTTGACTAATAATAACAATCCCTTGAGCAGCTGAAGGGATGGCACTTGTTTTGTACCTCATCAGCCTTTCCTATGCAAAGGGTTTTGTGGAGAGCCTCCCAGCAGTTACTATCTTCCCCACAGTGGGTATTGTTCTGATTCTGACAGATGAGAATGCAGCAAAGGAAGAGCTAACTAACCTGCCGGTTAGAGCCATGGTAGCATCCCAGGGTGGAATCCAATCATATCATAACCAACAGGTGATTCTAACCCTCCAATGCCAGCCGGCCCCAGGTCAGGAAACCGAGGTGACTAGTTGCTGCCACCCAGAGCTCCTAATGACAGTCCCTCACTCTGGTACCCTGTCCTTGGAGAATGTGCAGTGTGCCTTGATTCTACTTGGTTAAGTTCTGACACTCCACGCATTTGGTTCTTTCACATCTGCAACCGTGATCATCTTATAGGATTGGGCACATGACAAAGACCCAGACGTTCTGTGAGAACTCGGACCCGTAGACAATCTCTCATCTCCCTGACAGAGGACGTAGACCAAGAGAAGAGCCAGACTACCTTGGCAGTTAGTTTTCTTCAAAGAAGCCAGACCCAGTGATTGGTGTGAAGGATTGTTCAGCCCCCTCTTGTTTTTGGTTCCTGCCAGCCCAGAAAGAAGAGCTGAGTCATTTATGGTGGATTCATTACATGCAAGATTCTGCTTGGAAGCAGAATTCCTTCATTCTCTTGCCATCCTGGCAGACAGAACCCCAGAGGTAGCATCAGCAAGTTCATTCCTTTTATTTTGTTTTTCTATCATTTTTTCTTTCGCTCTCTTTCCTTTCTTCTCCTCTTCCTTTTCTTCCTTTTCCTCTCTTCTCATTCTCCACCCCTGAAACCCCCGGTTTCTCTGGTTTCTCTCTCTACTACTGAGGTCATCATGAAAGTTAGACTTTCCCAAGAGGTCAGGGGTAACTGAGTAGAAAGTGAAGGTTATTTGCTTATGGAAAAGTATGAACTACAAATTCTCATATCCTTCTTGGGATCAAAGTTGTATTTCCTTAGAGTCAGTAAGACATTTCCCTGGTGGTTTATAAGTTTCTTGTCTTTGCTGTATTTTCTGGGGGCAAAAAAGAGATATAGCCAGAATAGCCATGATTGATCTCCTGACTGAGCAACTTGGGAGTTTTCCCAGGATGCATAACAGCAGAGGAGGTTGGCAGGATGGAACTTGATCTAGGTTGGATTCTGGCTGTTTCTTGCCAACGCCCTGAGGAACCTGCTTGCATAAACTTTCCCTCTGTCCCTTCTCTTCTATAGTGACAGAATCGAATCCCCCGACAAAAGATATGACAGTCATTGCCCTTCAGATGCCGTCCTCTCAGATCTGTCCAGGAGGCATTGCCAGAGACCATCATCTTTTCTCTGACCCTTTAGTCTTCTCAGTGGCTTCTTTTTCTATTTAATCACTTTCACAGTATTTCACTTTCAAGATAAAAACAACCCAGAAATCCTTTTCCGTACTCTCTGCCTCTGTCATCAGCCGCTCCTTTTCTTTTCTTTGTCCTTTCTGTTTTTCCTTCTTGGAAGAGATGGTTTAGACAGACATCCACAGTGTTTCCGTGTCTCCTCGCAACTGTTACACAACTTGCCAGAGCCAGGTTCTGTTCTTATAAACTGCTCTCAGTGGATCAGTAACAGTTTCCCTGTCACTAAAACCCACAGATACTTCTTCTTCTGTGGACTCAAGGGGATAATGGGTGGATAGTTGGCACTGTCTGGCACACTCTACCTACTGTAGGAGTGGGAGTAAAATAGGGTTAATGTTTTCAGGGAGAGACTGTAGCTCACCAGTTATGTTTGGATGTGTTGCCTAGAAACTGCCAAAATACATTTGAATTGGCCGGATAAAACTTATAGTAGTTCCATATGTACCTCATCGTCAGGTTAAGTAACTTTTTAAGATGGTTTCTAGCAAGTGCCCGAAACTGTGATTTCAGTTCTTTTTTTTTTTAACATTTTGTTTATATTGTTTACTATTCTAACCCTGTACACTGGCCATGTTCACTATTATAACACCCCTGTACACTGCCCATGTTCACTATTATAACACCCCTGTACACTGCCCGTGTTCACTATTATAACAACCCCTGTACACTGGCCATGTTTGTTAATTTTATTTTTGAGAAGGCCCACAAATATTAAGATGCTTAGAGCTTCCAGCAAGTAAGGGACACAACTCAAATTTGAATCCGAGCCAGGCAGCCTCATGAGTCCATTCCTTGATATTTTCCTTATGGTGCCATGGGTAAAACCCAAGTACTTGCACATACTAGATAACTCCTTTATCTCTGAGCTGCACCCCAGCCATTTATTTTAGCTGATATATATAATTATACATATAATTTTATATTTTAAAACACAAACCTCACAATTTTATACACACACACACACACACACACACACACACACACACATATATATATGCTACCCCATAACATCTTGATGCATGTGTAGTATCTTAATTGACTTCAATATATATGTCTTCTCAGGAATAATTTCTTTATGACAAAAACTCCGTGCATCCTTTTTTATCTTTGAGATGTACAGTATATTTCTGTTGTCCTAGTGACTTTGATGTACAGTAGTAACACAGTGGGGTTTTTTACTCCATGCCTTGTCTTAATGCCTGCCCTGTGTTCCTTTTTGTACACTTATGCTGGGGGTTCTTAACCGTCAACTCCAAGTGATGTGGATGTCCTCAAGCCCAATTCTTCATTCAGATGCAGATTCCACCACACCTCACCTCAGCCAGATTCTCAAGAGCAGAAGAGGGACCAGTGCATTCAAAAGCAGAGGCACACCCAAGAGTTCAAGTTCAGCTCTGATCACTTGACACCCCAACCCCCAGCACCGTGGGCATGTGTGCCTGGTTGAAGTCAGGACAGCTGGACTTACAAGAAAGCCATGCCAGGTCCCTCCTAGTGCAGCTTCATTATTCCCACTTCCTAATGACAGATTTCATCACAACTCGGCTTTATTTTAGGCCACTGTTCTAATTTTAAAATTAATATATTTGCTCTGCCTGAGACTTAATCATACTCATAGAATTTGAATGGAAGGGAGTGTCCTCTCCTGGTAATAGCCTTACCTCATCTCCTGTCTCTTATTTTCACATTTACTTATTTGTTTGCTGACTTACTTCTCTAGTGGTTTTCCAGCACATTTCTTGATAGAACTTTGGAGGTCCAGGAAACGTCGTCAACGGCTCCTTTACACAGACCAGCTCGTGCTTTCCAATGGGAGGGCACGGCTCCCTTTAAGAACTCAGTAAGCTTCCCTGGTGCTGATTTTCTAAGACAAGTTTGTTTTTTTTTAATCTCACTAACATCCACTCTTCCCCCCCCCCCCCAGTACTGAATTTGCACACTAAGTCATGAGGAGGAAAGATATTCTGGATACTTGTTGGTTTCTAGCAGCGCTCTGAAATATTCTTCTTAGATTCATAGAAAGAGCAATTCTTAACTCAACCTTTGTTTTTCGTACCTAGGGATAGAATGAGAACTTCAGTGAATGTGGTGGGCGATTCTTTTGGGGCTGGGATTGTCTATCATCTTTCCAAGTCTGAGCTGGACACCATTGACTCCCAACACCAAACGCATGAAGACATCGAAATGACCAAGACGCAGTCCATTTACGACGACACAAAGAACCACAGGGAAAGCAACTCTAATCAGTGTGTGTATGCTGCACACAATTCTGTCGTAATAGATGAATGCAAGGTACCTTTCCCATTCCTGGATATCGAGACCTGCATATGAATAGTGCATGCTGGACTCTTTAAAAAAATATACAACCCTTGCATCCATTCTTACCATGCTTTGTAAGGAATCATGTCACCCAAGCTTCTGTGGGGCCCAGACCATCTCACTCTGCATCCAGCATGGTGGGATATCAGCAAGTCTGACACCAAAAGGACCAATCAGTTACTCATTTCAACAGATTCCCACATTCATCTCACTCCTCCTCTAATTTGGTCAATTTTCTTCACTCTTGGGGCCAAGAATTTGTGGTTGTCAGAACTTTGATGGCCTTCAGATATTCTCTTCCTCAAAGGAAGGGTCAGGAAAAAATATAGAACAAATATCATTGACTTTATATAGCATGAGTATTCCTCCCTACTCTGTATTACAAATTGCTTTTTTAAAGCTCACATAAAAGTTTAATTGGCTGTCTTCTTTTGATTTTTTATTTATATTTATTTATTTATCTTTTTTGGTGGGAGGGTGAGTTGTAGTCCAGCTTTTACTTTGCATCCCAAATGGGTATGCAGTTTCAAGAATAATTGTCTTCCAAAACAGTTATCCAGAAAGTTGTTGTTTTTTGTTTGTTTGTTTTTTTTAAAAAAAAAAATGCTAAGTATCACACACTCCAGTTTCCCTGCAGTGCGGGTGTTCTGGGTTTTCCTTCAAGCTGTTGGGTGCCAAGTCTTCAAGCTTGATGGGCTCTAGCTGGCCTTCACTGTAACTAACTTGACATTGACAAAGACAGTGTCGTGACCAGAGTGATGCAAACTTGGAGAAACCCTGGCAGATGGGAGAAGAGTTAGCTTGCTAAATGATTGAGTATATTAGCTGAGACAAATTTGAATCAATAGCAATCCCTTCTACCTTTTGATGCCTGCAGATCCGATCACATTTAATCTTTCTTCCTTGGTTAAGTCTTGGGTCCAAGTAGCACCATTGTTTCTGCCAGAGAGTTACAGCTAACAGAAGCAATTCCATCTATTAGACTGCTTTATAGGTCCAGAGTACTAAAGACCAGAGAGGCTTATTTGCTCCCACTATATCAAGTACATGGGCAGGAGAGCCAGAGCTCTGCTACAAACTGGGGAATTAGACTATTCTTTAATTAATTAATTGACAAGACAAAAATGATTTACATTTAAAATTTTTCAGATAGGCATTTGGGGCTATAATCTACTTTCTTGGAATGTTACTGCTTTTCACATCCAAGTAAATGGGTTAAGTTCCTTTCTACAGAAATGTTAGTTTGGATTAAGGCGGATCACCATTCACATGGAATGACTTTTATCTTATATTTATCAAGTATTTATTGTGTGCCTTGTAAGATTTAGTGGTCTGTCCTCACCTTTCCCCTTGGCATCCTGTGTTTTGATCATTCTCCAAGTATTTACTGAGTGCTTATACCTATAGGAACTTGACTTATATACTGGAGTTATACAAAGAAGAATATGCAACATGATATAAGAGAGAAGATTTTACCTCAGATCATTGTCACTTAAGGGAGCATAGGATGTGACAAAGTAGAATCACCATATGTATTTTTTTGTTTCACAGTTATGTGCACAAAAGGATCCTAGTCAATGGTGGGAGCTTCTTTGGGCAGAGGGCTTTTCAAATGGCTTCCTAATACCTTAGAGAAAGTGTTTTGAAAAGTAAGATATAGAGGGAGGGAGATAGTTTTGGATTTCAGACTTACTTACTTTTCATTTCTTAAAGATTACCAGAGTATTTACTATGTATTTAAAGCAAAACTTTGCAAGCTGTAGAGGGAGAAATGTTGACCTCATCACTATAAAGCAAGCCAGTAAGTAGTGCTCTTGGTCTCCATTCATCATCATGTCCAACTCCCCAAACAGTGTCTGGGCTGTTGTAGGCACTCAATAAATATTTGTTGAATATAACCCACTATCATCATGATTCCATGCCATGGTGGTCACATAGCCTTCTTTTAATGGACAGTTCCATAGAATGTTCAGTTTCTCCATAAAATTGATGACCCTATCAACTTCCTGCATCCTTGTAGAATAATTAGCTCATAGATGGTCAATATTCAATCTAAGCAGGACCTTAGGATAGCGGATCTGGGTGTATTGGTTCTGTAAATATCTTAGAGGTTTGTGTTGTTAGTGAAGTGATTGGCTTTGGCTCTTTGAAGGGGATCCTATCCCCAGCCTTCTCATTCTTAAGTCAGCTACCTGTGTTGTCACTGATGTAGAAGGAGGCAGGCACAGCTATGTGTGTAGACGCACACCCTTTCTGAAATATCTGGGTCATGTGTATTCATTTCTTTTGACTTCTTTCTAGTTAACTCCCACCCTCACCACTTTTTAGGTCCAGTTTTTAGACCCCAGCAAGAAGAGCATCAGTGCTTCTTGCCAAGGCCCTACACTTGACTGCACAAGACAAGGATAGCATAGGCTAGGGAGTGGCTTCCAACTTTGTCGGTTCAACAAAGGCTCAACTACCTTTGAAATATAGGTCTCAGTCTTTACAAAGAAAAAGTAAACACCTCCCACATGCTGTTCAATTATTCCAGGATATCACATTGTGATTGACAGCTGTGCACCGCCATTGATGTGACTGATCACTAAGAGCCAAATGGGCACATTCAAGGTCATGAGGAACAGGCAGATTACCCCAGTCTGTCTCTGATAGTTTTTCTTGACAGTTTATTGAAGGGGAAACCAGTTTGCTGCAGCTCTGGTCAGAACTTTAACTACTTTCAAGCATTGTTATGTCAGGCTGGTCTCTTCATAACTGTAGTTTGGAATTTTGCAACAGCCTTTTAATTCTCCTCTGAGTAACAGCATGTGAGCCAACGCTGCTAATTGCATGGGCTTTCTAAGTGTATGGGCGGGGGGGGGGGAGCATATACTAATATGAACTGGATGAATGGTTTTTTATTTTCATTGCATGGTTCACAAAGGGCACCTGGTTCTCTGTTCCCAGCATGCTGCATGCTCTTGATGCATGCATTTCATGTCCACTTGGGTAAAAAGGAGGTCCGATTTCTTTCAAACTTTGCTGCATTTGTCATGTCTCCATATCCTAATGCTTCCATAAATCCAGTCTCTTCATTATGTGGAATATCAGTCGTGGGTTTAAGTTTGCACATGACCTTGAGGACAGACAGACAGAAGGTAAGCTAGGCAACTTGCTTAGAAGTGGATGGGAGAACTTCCCTCCTGCATAAAGGTTCAGTTCTCTCTAGGCCAGAAAAACAGAATATGATTATAGGTTCCCAAATGTCTACATTAAAATGATTTGTAATACATTGCTACTGATCGCCCCACTTTCAAACATTTCCTGTTTTAATTTCTAAAGCCAAGTAGTCTTATTCAGCAGAGACAAAATTTCAGTAATTAAGACTGAACATGTGTGAAATTCCCCTGGCCTCACTGTGACTGAACCTTTTACATGCATGAGTAGAAGTAGCTGCCTAATTCTGGATTGCTTTCTGTATGGTTGTATGGAGTAGCACATGACACTCACTGTATGTTAAGGATTACAGTAGTATGTGATGGGTCTTTGGGTAGTGACATATTCCACAATTCTAAAAACATTGTTGAAGTTGTCCCTACGCTGCTGAGCATCAGTGATCCCTCAGTACCCTTCAGGCAAATATGGATAATTCAACTGTCCATTCACTGCTGAACATCAAGATGGTTCAAAACTAATTTTGAAGGAATACCATTTAAAACTATGGTTTTCACATACACTGTAAGATTGGATCTGGTGCTTCTCCACATGACCCGTGGGTGGTGTTTCTTGTGGTTCATGGCCTGTAAGTTGGATGTTGATGGTAATTGTTTTCAGGTAACTCTGGCGGCCAATGGGAAGTCAGCTGACTGCAGTGTTGAAGAAGAGCCTTGGAAACGTGAAAAATAATGACCTGATTCTCAGCCAATTCTTGAATAAACTCCCCAGCATATCTTATGGTAAAAGATGCTCTAAACAGGCTTCCTTTACAAAAGGAAAAAATGCATATATTTCTGTTTACTTAATCTGTTAGCTGAAGCATAGAGGAGCTGTGTACACCCATGATGATAGGCACCGTGCTGTGTCTTTGCCAAATAATGCTTCATAACTGTCTAATTTTCTTACTTGTGTTATTGTCTGAATGGATGCTGCTGAGAAACCACTTTGAATGGAAGACATGTTCTTGACAGCTTCCCTTTTTCTCAGTGTAAAACTTTGGATGCTGTTTTTCCAAGGGGACAGGATGAAAGCAGTGTGGTACCCTCCAGGGACTTGAGACAACGAGCACACGTGGTGTGGTATTCCTTAAAGTGTTCATGGCTCACCTTGTTCTGCACAAAAGATTCTGCTTGAAGCTTTTAGACCTACCACCCCACCAACCTGTAAAGTTGGCACCTACATTGACTGAAAGCATCTGCCTTGGGGAACTCTGACAACTTTCCATTTTGTGCACTGTCTAAGTAAAATGTTTCAGAGTTTCAGTGGGCGCCCATACTCTGAAATGCAGGTGACCATAGAGGCCACGGCTCTGCCTTCCTCTCTCTCTGTGTGTGTGTGTGTGTGTGTGTGTGTGTGTGTGTATGTGTGTGTGTGTAATATGGGAAATTTCAAATTGAAAATGATCTAGGAATTATTTTCATATTATCACTGTATACCTTGAGGAAAGTGAAGGAGCATAGTCAACCTGAATTTTAACTCGAATTAAATATTCCAACTCACTTGTTTGACTTGCACTTATAGAGCATAGTGAAGTCAAGTGGGATCATCTGACCTATGGCTTTTTTGTTCCACCCATAAATTCTTACTTGAGTTCCTCACCAAAAGATATTTTCAACATCTAAATCATGTCCATCATATTCCTGTCTGCTTACTTGACTGAGCATTTTAGCTTCCTCACATTATGAGACACACGTTGGCTATGACTCTTTTTCTATCATCTTGGTATATATCTAATTATGTAGAAAATGTTTTTGTTATATTAAAGCACATGAACACTATCACAAAACACAAAATCATCCTTCCTCTTTGGTGAGAAAGGAACAGAAAGCAAACATCTATATAAAATCCTTTAACGGTTCCTATGACAGAGTCCAGGTAGCCTCAAACCATCAAATGGGGACCAAGGATGGTTCTACACAACTTTCCGGATAGAATTCTTTCCAGGGACTGTGAAAGTCTGAAGGGAGAAATAATATAATTGGCACAGCATGATGGTTTGCCTGTGGTAGGCAGCCAACGAACCCCTAATGATGGGTTGTGCAAGCTAAAATTGTGAATATCTCTATTATTATCTTCTGTTGAAGAATGCACAGTATTTTCCTAAGATCCTGGGTTTAACGGTTAGCTGGGAACTTGAACCACTGAGAAACAAAACAAATTCAACTTGAAGGAGTAATGGTACCTGAGCCATCAGTCAGGGCATGTGTGTCCTTTGAGGCAGGTAGAGCTGAGGAGACACTCATAAGCAGTAATAGGACCCAATGTCTCTGAAGAAGGGCACTGAGCCAGCACCTCTCCTTTTAGCCTCTCTTGTGACTTCTCTCCTTCAAATCAGACAGCTTGGAAACATATAAAAGACAAGAGACTCCTGTTGCTTTATCTCATAAACCCTATTTTTAAACAAGGATCACTATTGAGCAGTATTAAATGAATTAGTTTGTTCTGTTTCAGGTTTTGACTTTTGAAACAAGGTCTTCCTATGTAGCCCAGACTAGCTTCAAATTCTCAATCTGCTCAACCTCAGTTCTAAGATCACAGGTGGCCACCACTGCACTGGCTGGCAGAACACTGTTTACTTTCACTTTCTTTTGAGGGACAGTGAACAGGGTAGCAGTGATCAGCAACTAATCCCTTATAGAAGACAAGAAAAGCCGAAGGGATCCGGTTTATCTGTGGAACTGTTCTAGATAGTCTAAGTGGTACCCTGGGGCTTTCCTATGCTGAGTAGATGTATCTAAGCAAGGCATCCAGGAGCATGCTGGGCTTTGCTGTGTGGTGGAGAGAAAGGCTATTCCATACAATGAGTCTCCCCATACAAGAAGATACAAGGCCACCTGGGTACTTGAACATTGACCTTTTCTCAAAAGCACTCAAAGGATGACTGTATCTGTCATCTCAGATTCTGCCTGATAATCTTTCTAGTTTGTCTTGTCTTCAGCTCTTCCCTAGCAGTCCTGTTAGCCTATGTAAGAAGACAGCTTTCAGGAGAATGAAGGCACACTACTTCACAAGTCAGGTTTTGCTGATTATATTTTATGTCTCGAGAGAATATGCTAAGGAAATCACATTTATCTGAAAATGTAATAAATTTTATTAAAAATAAATAATTTATCAAATTGGAGACTACCCTGAAAATCTTGGATGTGGGTGGAATTGACATAGTACTGTGTCTTGCTTTTGTAAGGCCTCGTTAACCCTTCCCATGCTGTGCCCACTTGGGATTCCCTTGCCTAGAAAAGGTGCAGGAAGTTGAAAAACAGATCCAGAGTGTGTTCTAGTAGCCTTAGTCTAAATAGGGTACCTGTCACTCTGTGTGTGTGTGTGTGTGTGTGTGTATTGATAGAGCCATTGTTGATATGAATGCCAATAATGATTAATCTTTTATGTGTAGTTCTCTCTCTCTCTCTCTCTCTCTCTCTCTCTCTCTCTCTCTCTCACACACACACACACACACACACAGAGGGTTTGTGTCACATACACTAACCCCAGGTACCAGGGAGGAGCTTTGGCAGTGCTATTCCTTTAACGGATTTAGTTAATACTTTCAAGGAATCAAAATCATTTCAGAAGATACCAAGTGAGCAGATGCTCATGCTTCCCTTCCCTATGAGAAGCAAGACAAATCATCATTTAACTATTGAGTAAAATCCAACAAAGCCAATTCAGGCAGTGAATAGAGAGCTTCTTTTGAAGGTAAAATTTCACCTTCTGCTTCTAAGGGTGGCAGGACACCAGAGAATCTAGGCAGCCATCAGGATCTAAGCACACAAAACCTCAGTAAAGGCCTGGGGTGATTTTATGACCATGAGATCACTACCAGATTTGGTTTTTTACTTCCTATTGGATGTAGCAAAAGCCTGTGTGGCCCCATTGCCTGTAGAAGTTTTTATGCTCCATAAAAGACAAATGGCCATTTCTCCTCATGAGTCACTAGTTAGTTTGGATATTCACAGAACAATGAAAGAATGCCAAAATGTCCCCTGATGAAAATGAAGAAATCAGAGAACTGGGTCCAAGGAATTCAGTTTGTGGGTTAGTCCCTGCTGGAGGATGCTGGGATCTCGGTGGTTCACTGTTAAGGTCTCGGCTGATTTACAACTATGGCTGGAAAATCATGGCACATGGAAGTGCACGTAGTCAGAGGCCCTTCACCGAGAGCTGGGAGGCCTCAGAAGAAAACCCAACCCTGTCTCACTTTTGCAAGTAATCTTCCCTTTGTTCTTCCAAGTAGAATCTTATTATAATCTTCACTTTTGTCAAAATCTAGGCTCTTGCTTATGCAGTATTTTCCTCATGCAACAGAGCAATAAACCCAAATAGCTGTTCACATGCTTCTGGCTCCCAATAAACAAGCCTGAGCAGCTCTGGCCTCCTTTGATGACTAAAACAGCAGCAGTTACACCCCAGGGAGCAACCTACCCTGTTTGCTGCTCTCTACTAGGACCAATCTGTCTGTCCTGCATTTTTTTCTTATTCTGCAGCTGTACTCATTATCAGCTAAGAACAAGGACCAGATGGATTTTCCAGTATTGAGATACTTGCAGGGCTTTGGGGCCCAAGGGTCACAAGAAGATAAGGTTAAAGAGTCTGAGCAAGTGTTTCCTAAACCAAGTTGTCACCGAAGATTCACGGTCTTGGCATCTATAGTAGTCTTTGGCTAAACCCAAAAGAAGGATCACTGCGTGCCAACCCAGCCAGGTGGCAACTGTGACAGCTAATTTCCATGGGTGGAGTGAGATATAATTTCATAAAGAACACCAACCAGCTTAGGATTTTCCCTAAAACTCTCTTCTAGTTAACTGCCTCGCCCTTCCCTTCCATTTCATTGCTCAACAGACTGCTTAGGAAATGGCCAAATAGTTCTGAGGAGGTTGGCTTGGAAGCAGATAACAACAGATCTTAACTGAATAATAGCCAGTCTTACAGCCTTACATGATAATTAGGCAACGACACAGAGATGCTTAAAAACAACATGGCTTGGGAGAGGAAACATTCAGTTAAGATACTCCGCACTTGTAGCTCTAAGGTTCACACAAGCCACTGTGTGCCCAGGTTTCTTATGCTTCCGTCTGAAATGAGAACTGGTTGGACCAAATGCAGTTTTCTAATCTCTGCTTTACTTCCTTCTGTCTTACTGTTCTCAAATATGGCTTGTTTATATTGTAAGTTGGAAAGACACCCAATAACGAATAATCTATTTAGATGTCTCCTTGTCCATTTTGGGAGAACTCTAACTCAAGCTTCCATTCGTTCCATACTTTACAACGAGCTCGAAGAGTGGCCACAGTAACTCACCATTTCCAGCAGTTTTGAGACATCAGTAAATACCCTGTGGTTAAAATCCCTACTCTCTAAACTTACTGTTCTCACGGAAGCTGTGATTCTGCTCAGGGAAATGTTCTGCAGCGTCACTGTGAGGGACCAGACACCTCGAGTCTGCATTTTGAGTTCTTGCATCATACCTGCTGTAGCAACAGAGCCCACTCCAAATACTCAGCCCACACCACTTTTCCCAAACAGTCCTAATTGCCAACCCTGTGTGGGAATTTGGGAGTCTCTAGCAAACAAGCTTGAACACTCCTGACATTTGGTGCAAGATTTACACAACAACAGCAACTGTCTCCACACACCTTTCCCTTCACATGCATGCAGACATGCACATCCATTCTGAGCCTCCCCCCCCCCAGACCCCAGGGTTGTGCAGGAAGGATTGATTTTATTAGAAGTTTTCCTCTTGATTTGCTTGCATAACAGACATGCATCATACAGAGAGACACTGTCACCTACAAGAATGGAGTTATCCCATTTGCCCCTGCCTCTTTCCATGCTCACAGAATGCCTGTCATTACAGCAGTGAGAGGTGGCTGCATCTTTCCCTCTCTGGTTCTGTTGTAAAAGGCCATTGCTTGCATTTTTGCTCTCTGACCAATTTCTGTCAGAGATGAATTGATGTATTTAGTGTGGTGAAAATCTCCATTGCCAGAAAAGATATCAGCTCTTCAAATTTGGGGGAGCAAGATGGACAGCAAGGGTTAATTTTTGTTGGTGGTGATAGTGGTTTCTCTTCTCTCAAGGTGACAGAAGTTCTAAAGGGAGAGCAGAAAGATGTTTCTTAATTGACCCATTTAAGGTCACTGCAGAAAAGCAGAAGCTCAGAAGTTCCTGAGGGATTAGTTTCACACTCAAACTCTGAATCATTTCTGATCATTTTTTCCTATGCTGAATCTTGTTTAATTCTGTGATCCAATTACCCATTTTGGTATTCTTAAGTCTTTCTGATTATATTTTGAGGAGCTTTTAGGCTGAGAATAAAATCTACTACTGGAACAGACCTGTTCTCTGCAGAGGCATCACATGACCCAAACAACAGGTGGCCTAATATCTGAGTTCCTCTGGAGATACCCCCAATCCCTGGGTGAACTTTGGAACCTAACAACCGACTGTTATCCTTATCACCATCCTCTGGGGCATGGGGATGATGCAGTCAGAGCCTTGCTACTTCTGGGCTCTGTTTCTCCCCATGGCAACCATTTATCCTGCCTGGAAATGGCCTGCTGCCTTAGGTAGGGGACAGATACCCTCACAGCCAAGGAAGTGGTCAAACAGATCCCTAAGTTATCCCCATGCTGCAGCAAACTCCCTAACACACAATCGGAAACTCAGCTCCTGGGTGGCTTAGTTCCCACAAAGTCACTTTCCTCTTCTAGGAGCCTTTGGTACCCAGATTCTTCTACAAACCACCTCCACCCTTCCCTCTCTCTTCCCTCCTCCATAAAATCTCAGCATCCCATTCCCACATTGCACAACAATGACCAGATCAGATGGTCACTATGGAGATTTGTATATATTAAAACAAACCTACTTTTTGGAGAATTTTTTGTATATTCTTTTTCTATTTGTTTTCTATAGATTGAGGAGAGCTGGCAAACTGTGAATCTAATTTTATCTTGATGCCAGCAGATATATTTTAGCTTCCTGGTATGAATCTGTGTTACTAGGGACAACATATCGCCCTCTGATCAGTATTGCACCTCCAATCTACAAAGTTCCTTTGGCCCAATCTTACATTTTTTTCTCCCACAAATCCCCAAATTTCTTTGCTATTATTTATACAGAGAAATATTTATAGTCCTGGATATTACAAGTTTTAATGTTAATTTAACTTTTAATAATGTTACACATTTGTATCTACAAAAATTATAAAGACTCGGAGTAGGCTGATATAGTCTCTTTGGTATCTGTAATTTTTTCAGACAGATATTTTCTTATGATATTTTCTATACAACCACATAGATAGAAGTATAGCTAATTAGAGCACATGTTTCTATAGCAATCTGGGGTATCAACTGTTTCCTGAGCATACAGACACATTTGAGAAATTTAGGAACTCAGTCCTTAATGATGCAATAAGTAACTTGAACAAACTCAGAACAAGGAATTACTTAAGCCCCTTAGGTAGTTAGGATATGCATCTGAACAGTTAACCCTTCAGCATCAAGGAATGGTGCTGACTGCTTTTTTCCAACACCAGTCCTTGTTTTCCCAATCGACCTTTCCACTTTTTCTTTCCCACAAGATGAATAAAGGCCGGTGCTAACAGCCGGGCCACTTCCATATCAGAATCTCCCATGCATTACTAGATGTTTATGAGAAAATTGGCCTGATAAAAGATAGAGTAGCAAAGACTGAGGATGATTGGTAAGAACAGAATTCAGGACAGGTTTGGTGCAGTTTTAAGTCTTGCCAAGCAAAATGATAGCAAAACCTCACATTGTTATATGAATTGAACATATATTTTTAAGAAGAAATTATAGACAACATATTTTTAGTACCCATTCAGAATCCATGCTGTATCACTGGGGGGCTGGAGCTAGGAGCTAGAATCATACTGAGACTATCATTCAGAATCCATGCTGTATCACTGGGGGGGTGGGGGGGCTGGAGCTAGGAGTTAGAATCATACTGAGACATTTAGAATAAACCCAAATAGTTTATCCTCAGGTAGGCAACAAATGTATGTAACCTTCCCACAAGGTAAACCAGTAGCCACGGAAAACACAAGGTGTCTTTCTCCACCAAACACACTCTCTGCAATGGTGGTAGGACTGGAATTTTACTGTGTTTGAAAGAATAGCCTGTTACATAGATGACATACTAGGATGTATTTAAACCTGCTCCTCAGTAAGTGAACAGATTAGATGTGCCCTCAACTGGCTAAGATTGTATCTGTTTTCACAGCTAGCTATCAGAGCATGACGTTCTTGTGTGTACACACTGATACTTGGTTCACGCATGAAGACAGTGCCTATGCACTTTGTGTAGTTATAATGTAGGTATATGTGTGAGATTTCAGTGAAATGATGTATAGGTGTAATTTAATTTAACTATTGTTCTTGGCTGTTTATCTAAATGCAATGGATATGTCGATTGCCATTTAGAAACCTTTCTTTGTAGTCTTAGGTATCACCTAAGAGCTATTTCTCTTTCTCAATGTGATCTGAGTGAAGACCTTACCTATGAAACTTCTGTACTGATGATTGTTTGCAAATCTCTGAGTCTGGCACCTTTGTAAATACAACCCCTAGCAGGGATGGGGTTGAATGTGTTTCCTGTTACTCAGTGAAGTGTCCTCCTGTGCCTGCATCGTTCCCACTCAGTGTACCCATGGAACTAGTGGGTACCAAGTATGAGGGAGTTTAGAATCAAGACTCATCTCTCCTCCCTCACCAGTGGACTGGGCTTAAAGAGACCAAAAAAAAAAAAAAAAAAAAAGTCCATCTCCTTCTCACACCCAAATCATGTCTTTGGGGAAGGGTCAACCTCTCTGGTTCTCAGATCTTCAGATGATGCTCATGGCCTAAGATCATGAAGAACCTTGTTACCCTTGACTTCCTGAGTTGCAGTACAAGAATACATTTACTGATTAGCAACCATGCAGGTGAGACACTCCCCCCCAGCACAGTTCTGGCAGCAAATTGCACACTTGTGAGAAAAGGACAGAGTTCTAGAAGCACACCAAGGCCCAGGGCCAGCAACAGCCAGGGGCCAGCAATGGCTAAGGACCAGCAAAGGCCAACAGCTAACCTTGGCATTGGCAGAGGACTGACTGCCCTTTGATGCACTGATCCTGAGTAGGTAACAGGAGGCTGATCTCCTCTACCCAGTATGCTCTGTTTGCATGTGTGGAGTGGGTGGAAATGAGATTAACAATGGCAATTAGATGTGATCTCCCAAACCGCATTCTCACTAAGTACCATACTTTATAGTTCCTGTAACCCTGTCTTCCCCACAAAGATAGAAGAAACAGCAATGTTCTGGAGAGTACCCCTCCCTTTTCTCACAGATCGTGGAGATGTGAAGCATGCACACTCATTTTCAGGGGCTTCTCCAGTTGTGTGGAGTGAGGGGATGTGGTGGCTGCATCCTTCAAATTCTGGATGAAAAAAAAAAAGTACAAAATGGAAAGGAGACTTTAGGAAGGGTTGTGTTTGAATGAAAGGATACGATTAATGATTTCCCTCCCATTCACAGTCCCCATTGGTCTGATGTCATGTAGCATAGTGCATCTATAGCACATGGTATTTAAAGACTAATGAATGCAAAGAGACTAATTTGGGGCTGTTTGTTATATATGGTACTAGGAAATGCCTTGTTGGCAAAAGCACACCTTGGGTAGTTGAGATCTCCTGTATTCGTCTTTAGCTTTTCTTGTGATGTGGACTCATGACTGTAACATTTCATGTGTAAAATAACTGGATATTCTTCATATGATGGAAATAACCTGTGAATTCAATCTTTCACTAAGTGTTTTAACTCCTGTGTATATATATATCTCTCATCAATAAATGTGGATTCCAATTTCTCTTTGTAGTCGCTTATTCTTCACTTCTCATTGCAGTTTATTAGTTACAGGTGTTAATTATATCTTTAGTGGTATTTGTGGAAGAAATTATGGACTGAAGTCTATGATATTTCAACTAAACATTTTCTGGAAAACCTCAGTATGTGGTAAAGTCACATCTAATGAAGCAGAGCTGGAGGAATATGTGTTATGTTGGTTCAGCAGTGAACCAGCCATGCTAGGGAGGCTTCCAAAACCTCTACTCATCTTTTATCTATGTGGCATATCAATCCCCATTTAGCTAGAAACACTATTCATTTCTGTCCTCATTCAGGGAGTATCTTACTTAGTTCGCACTGGGGAAGCATCTCTCAAACACCTGACATGAATACTTTGTGAGAAAGTGAGGTTTGTTTGGGGTCATTTTCTAGGAAGTTGAAATGTCTGAGTTCAGGTGGCCACGGTCAGCAAGGGCCTCATGATATCACAGCAGACATGTATCATCACATGGAAGAAATGCACACAAGAGTGGTCAGCGTGGTAGTTAGAAGGAAGCAAACACATAGACTGCACAGTTACAACCCATTCCCAAGTTACGTGAGACCTCACCCACTCCCTGGAAGCAGACACTAACCTCCTCTAAGATAGCCTGAATGACCTAGTCATCTCTCACTATTCCTACCTCTTAAAGGTTTCAACCCTCTCAACATTTGCACACTTAGGACCAAGCCTTTAGCACATTAACCTTTGTGGGTAGGAGAGATCTACACACAAACCACAACAGGAAGTATGGTGGGGACTGTCTCTATGTTGACCAATGGGGGTTAAAAGAAGCACAGCAGCATCTGTACTCACCCTCAGCACTCCCTCCTGAATGCTAGCTACCCCAATTCAGCTCATAGTTCAATGGCCAAAGCATTGCTCTGTCTATGGGGCAAGGAAGTAGAACTTCATCAAGTATATGGCAAGAAAAGGGAAATGAAATTTTCCCTTGAATTTCTTAAGCAGTTCATAAAAGACAGTCAAATAGTTTCTTAGTATTCCAACACAACGATTGTTTTTTTAGCCTTGCAAGAGGATTAGAACAATTATACCTGAGGAATTGCATGGCAAACGTTAAAAGGTCATGTTAGTGAAATTCAATCCATAGCCTTCAATGGGATGACCACCATAGACATGTTGAGATGCTTATGTAATGAAAGCCCACCAAGACAGTGACAAGCTCACATTTCACAGTTCAGGGCACCCGCTGATAGATGGGATGGATTAGTTCCTTTCCATTCTTGGGAGAAGGAAGAAGCACATATCAGATATTGAATAAGCAAGATCCATAGATGTGACACAGCATATTTCTTATCACAAATAAGAATAAACAATTTGCTTAAATTGTTGGTGAAAATGAACACTTCCTTTGATGCTTACTTTCCTTGGAGTTAAGTCTGCATCTCATCCACAGTAAAAATGGCACCAAAATCTGAATTTCAGAAGACATGCTGCTCAGTACATTTCTGGGTTGCCATTTGTCTTTTAAGATGGCAAACAGCTGAAACCAGAGTCCAAGTGAATATTTCACTTTTAGAATAAGCCAACGTCAGGTAGTCTTCCCAAGGATGACACAGACTAGAAGAGACTTGAGTGGAGCCAAGAACCTACCACTCCTGGGTCATAGGTGAGAATCTATTCATTTGTGTGAGCCAATGATGAAAAAGCAAGGAAAAATGGAAAGTCTAATTTAGAGTGAGTATAGAAGGACCAACTCTAGACTGGAAGTTAAGACACTGAAGATTTCAGTAAACATGACTGTTAGTTTCGGTTACTGGAGTAAATACCCACTAGAAATCTACTTACAAAGAGAAAAAGTTTCTTTGGCTCAGTTTTGGAGAGCAAGGCTTATTGATGTTTTTTCTTTGTGGCCTGAGGCAGTAAGGCACAACAGGGTAGGAAGCACCTGATGGAGCTAAAAGCTTCAAGCTTTATTACTAAGTTGAGAGAGAGAGAGAGAGAGAGAGAGAGAGAGAGAGAGAGAGAGAGAAAGAAAGAAAGGGGAAGATGCAGACTGCCACACTCACCTTCAAGGGCATACCCCTGAGACCAAAAGGCTCTTAGCAGATCCACACCTCAAAGTTTCCATTGGTTCTCATTACTTCCAAGCCTTGACTACATGAGTCTTTAGGGGACATTCCAAAATCAAACTTCAATAGATCAAGTCATTGGCACACTTGAAACACCTGGTTTATATTAGAAACTCTCTCAGCTTTTAACATTGTAATTTAAATGCTTTCATCTAGGTAAACTAAGGGGTAACTATACCCCACCCCCACCCCCACACATATCCTACATATGTGTGTGTGGAGGGGTGTGTATGTGTGCAACTTCATATTACAAAAGGATAAATGTCCCCTAAATCTGAGCCATATTGCTACATGGAATGACCCTGTTTACCATGTATCCTCCCTGACCCATACACCGCTTCTTAATCAATAGTTTGGGGTCAGGGGGATGGCTCAGTAGGTAAATTACTTGCATACAAGCATGAAGACCTGAGCTTGGATCCCCAGCACCTTCATAAAGAATGAAGCATAACCACATATACATGGAATTCCAGTTCTGGGACTGTAAATACAGAAAGATGCCTGGCATTCATTTGCAAGCCAATCTAACTGAATTATGGAGCTCCAGATTCAGCAGGGAGAAACCCTGTCTCAAAAATATAAGAAGAGAACCATAAAAAAAGTACTTGATAATAACCTCTGGCCATGTACACATGAGAGGTGGTAGGAAAGAAAGGGGGGAAGGGAGGGAGGGAAGGAAGAAGGGAGGGAGAGAGAGAGAGAGCTTCATGTCTGGGATGAAAAGAGGAAGAGCCAGGCTCTCTCACAATCTCCCTTAAAAGCATACCCAAGTGACCAAACCTAACAGCTAAACTAGCTTTGGAAGCTTATAAAAAGGAATCGAGAACACATGTAGTCACATGTGCTCTTTCCCCTCTGCTCAGCACAGGGTTTCTCAGTCCATCTATGCTGCTTCAAATAGCAGGCATATGTAACATGGTAACATGGTAACATGAAAACACAGGAATATGCTGCCTTTTGCTACTTGATTTCCTTCCAATGAATACTTGCCTCATTTCTAGGCCTTTCTTCACGTCAAGTAGAACTGACGTGAACATCTGTCTATATTTCCTGTGTGTGTGTGTCTCCAGGACAGAGTGGGTGCACTCTGAGACTTACTAATAATAGTGTTGATGATGATGACGACGACGCATATGTGTGTGTGGCAGAAGAGCTCTTGTTCAGACTTTCCACAGCTTCCTCACTGTGGGCCACCCTCAATGAACCTAGAAATCTAAACACTACTGCATATTTTAGGGAGTCAGATTCTCAGCAGAGACACCGAGGCGTGCAAAGACATTAACAGGAGGGGCGTTAAGTTTTAAAGCAGAGGCCCTCTTTTCTCAGACTGTACAGGAGCACAGATGAGATGTATTAAAGATTGTATGAGCCTGGCTCCTCTTCATTCTCATCTATTCATACATCTCTCTCTCTCCCTCCCTCCCTCCCTCCCTCCCAGATATGATAATAGCTAGAGAGACCCCTCTTGATCCTTGATCCTTTCATGTCGTCACTGAGCTATAATGGGAGAGGCCTCATGGGCTCTGCCCCTTAGCAGCAGGCCATTCACTGTCATATGAAGTGCCATTTCCTGAGGAAGTCACAAAAGATTCTTCCCAAGAGCTGCCCATAGCTCCTTCAGCCACACTCCAACTAAGTACTATAAACTAGGCATTTTAGAAACTAGAGAAAATTACCTCTTATCTTTCTAGAGGCTGGACATCTGAGTCCAGGGGACAGCATAGGTCCTGGAGAGGAGCCCTGTCAGGCTTGAAAGCTGTTGTCTTCTTTTGTTATACGGAAGACAGAGCACAAGAGAGATCCTGGAGTCCCTTTAACAGGGTACTGATCTCGGTTTTTTTGAGAGTTCTGTCCTGTCGACCTAAGCACTCTCCAAAGGCCCCTCTTGCTAATGCCATCAGTGTGTCTGTTAGGATTTTGAGAGACTACAACCAGTAGGTTTACAGCCTTACTGCCCGAGGATAGAGGATGGTAAGCCATGAAGGACAGTGGCCTGAAAGAGGATGCGCGTGGAGTGGCTGCCCCTGACACATGAACCTGTAGGTATCTCCCAAGCACAGTGAAGTGAGGAGGAAGTGAGGCTCTGTGCACTGAAGAGCAGAGCCACCTCAGACAATGTTCAGCTAGCTCAGGGGGAGCTTTGTCAAAGTTTCATCAAATTTCTTAGCCCGGGCAAGAAGGCCAGGAGGCTGTGCTGCCCACAGATTTGACATGTGTCATTCAAGAATAGATGACTGGGGAGTCCCTGGCAAAAAATGAAAATTCTCCTAGCTTTGTAGTTTCTTTCTGATAGCTTTTTAAAAATAATATATTTTACATAAATCGGTGTTTTGCCAGCATGTATATCTGTGTGAGGATGCTACAGACAGTTAGGAGCCACCATGTGTGTGCTGATAATTGAACCTGGGTGCTCTTATCTGCTGAGCCATCTCTCCAGCTCCCTTCCTGGTAGTTTTGAAAGTTTGGTTAATTCATTCTCTCACTGAGGCAGTGAGGGGTCATAGCTTCCCAGTCCTCATAAGGAAACAACTTAAGTCAGGACCAAGGTCCATAAAGCTTGTCCAAATGATATGAAAATGATGGAGACATTCATGCTTGCACACACACACACACACACACACACACACACACACACACACACACATTTGAAACCAGACGAAGAAAATGTTTTCCACTGCTACTCCCTCCTTCCTTGACATTGTCCATTGTTTAAGTGACAAGATTGTAGGTTTCCAACTATTGTCTGGGGGGAAAAATCTAGTAGCTTCCTGTTGTGGGGGAATGCAAATATATAGTTGTCTTCATTGGATGCAAAACTGAGCTTTGCTGAGCTTCTCCATGGCACCAGCTCACAGCTGGAGCATCCATAGTTTCCCACTGGCCTCTAGATAAACTATTTATTTTTTTGAAACATAGGCTTCCTTCCTCACCTGATTCTAGACCTCCTTCTTATTTCAGAAAGGAAGACAGAGGTCATACCCCTCTGAGAGGTGATAAAGGACCAGGAGGGAGATGGTGTATCTCAAGATTAGCTTGTGTCTTTTTGCAGATGAGGATAACAACATTTTCATTTATGTGAGCTAGTGGTAATGGGGACACTAGTCAAGACTAAGTCCTGTTTCTCTTCACTGCTGTGGGGCCGTTGAGTGTTTACTTAGCCTTACTTAATTCCTCCATAGAATGGAGCTTTACCAATGTATATGACATTAATGGTGTGTGTGTGTGTGTGTGTGTGTGTGTGTGTGTGTGTGTGTTTGAATGTCACGGGAGGAGGCACATGAATATATATTCATCTGTATGCATAAGCATATGGAAGTCAGAAGTCAGCTTTGGGTGTCTATCCTCAGGAGTCACCCATCTTATTTCTTGAAGAAGTATCTCACTGGAATCAGTTAGGCTTAGGTGGCTGGCCAGTGAGCCCACCCCCTGTCTCTGTCTTCCCAATCTGGGATTAGAAACACACAGCACCATGCCTAATGTTTGTGTGGGTGGCAGGATTGAACTCAGCTTGTCATGTTTATAAGGCACGCACTCTGCCAACTCAGCTATTCCTGTAGCCCTGTAGAGGAGTTGATGGCAGAATATCCTTAAAGTAGTAGCACAGTTCGTGGAATACAGCAGGGATTCAACCAATGATAGCTATTATCATCATCTTCATTAGCAGCAGCATCACCAGCATCACCATCAACACCACTCTGTGCTATCAATCCCAACTTCTTAGTGGCTAAGCTGGAAGAAATCACACCTCCTTTTCTCAGTTTGGCCTTTTCCCATCTGTATCACACAGGCATTACTGTATAGGCTACATCTCAGCCGCCCTCCTCCAAACTTGACTTCTCCCGCCAGACTTTGACTTCTCCCAAACTAGTCAGGTATAATGCATCCTTTACTCTAGAGAAGTTTCATGGCCAACCTGAGGTCACATTGTTTGGTACTCAGGATGCCTCCATTGCATGGCAAGGCATGGCCATTGCTCAGCAAGGAGGGAAGGCTTCTTCAAGGAAGAATGCAAGTCTCAGTCTGGCCAAAAAGGCTGCTCAGTAGGATGGGATCATGAACTTCCCACCCTCCAAATGAAATAGGGATTTTGAGAAATGAAGCAATTTTTTCTTTACTGGAGAGTCCCTTGGGGAGTTCCCAACTCAAAGTGATTATGTTCGCATAGAGTCAAATGTCATGAGAAAGACTGTTTCTGTGGAATGTGCCCAACCCAGAAGAACCATTCAGAACATTTTGGCTGGGCCTTTTCCAGTAGCTGCCTTTCTCTTTCTTTTCTCTCTGCACCATGCTCACACCCAGATGATGTTCACACTTCTCTCCTAATAGCTCCAAAAAAGCAGAACTTCAGAGAGCATCTTGGTCATGGAGTTCATTGATTGCTTTCATCTGTCTCTGGTTCTCGGCAAAGTCTAGATCCCATCACCATTGTAATCTGCTGTTAGCAAATAATAAAGTACTAATGAATGAATTTTAACGGTTTTCATTTGTATTATTATTTTATTTAAATGTATGTATGTGTGATTCTGTGTGAAAGTGTGTCATGTGTGGCCTGTCTCCAGAGGCCAGACAAGTCATGGGAGAGTTCTCTAGTTGAGATCCATGGTTTCCTTGGCATTACATTTCTTCTTTTGGAAGGGGAGGAAGCTTGGGCGTGCGGGCACGTGGTCTTTTGTGTGTGTGTGTGTGTGTGTGCGTGTGTGTGTGCACTCTCAGGTGTGTATGGAGATATACATGTGTATGTGCATGTATGAACATAAATCTGTGGATGTCTATGTGGAGGGAAGATATTGTCTACCTTATTTGGAGGTAAGCTCTCTTACTGGGACCTGGGACTCTCTAGTCCACCTAGGTTGACTCCTATGAGTGCCAGAGATCCAACAATCTTTGCTTCTGCAGTGCTTAGATTATAAGTGTACATCATCATACCCAGCTTTTAATGTAGGTGCTGTGGATCAAACACAGAACCTCACAAAGCACCATGTTGACAGAGCCATCTCTTGATCCCAGAATTACATGTCTTAACGTGTTCTCTGGGATTAGAGATTTTTTATTTATTTTTATTTTATGTGTATGAATACTGTCTGAATATATGTGTGTGCAATGCCTGTGGAGGCCAAAAGAGGGCGTGGGATCCCTTGAAACCGGAGTTACAGCCAACTGTGAGCAGCCATGTGGGTGCTGAGGACTGATCCTTGGTCCTCTAGAAAAGCGACACATCTCCTTAGCCACTGGACCATTGCGTTAGCCCCTATTAGTATATTTGAATGAAATGCCTTCATATGCTAGCAGCGATAGTCACGGGCCTTTAAAAATGTCTCTTCCCACAACTGGATGATGAGCAGAGTGAAAGAAACTTTGGAGCACTCAGTTCTAAACAGGATGCCTTCAGCAAAGCCATCCCTGCAAGGATCGCTAATCAATTGAGTAGAGGAAGCAAAAAGATTATACGGACCCAAAGCAGTGGATGACTTCAACACAACAGGACAGATGCACATATGAACATACACGGTGGCAATGCATAGGACATGCACAGTTCAAGTCAAATGGGATCCAGTACTTAGAGGGAGAAGTGGACATGGGGTCCCACTACTAATCAAACAGACATTTGCAAATGGTATCTGCTGGAAAAATGGGAAATGGGGAGGGTTGTTGTTTTATTTTTGTTTTGTTTTGTTTATTTTCTGTCATGGGGTATATCAAACAGACTATATGACAATGCCCCTGCTCAGTAGTAGGTGGCCAACACAAAGTGAACTCCATGATTTTTTTCCCGTGGGTTTTTTGTTGAGGATTTTTTTTGTCTTATTGGTTTTGTTTGTTTGTTTGCTTGTTTGTGTTTGAGAGTGAGAGAGATTGAGACCCGAGAGAGAGAGACCACACAGGAAGATCGAGGAGAACATGATGTTGGGTGTGTGGTATGCAGGGGGGTGGGGGAGGACTTGAGAGGAGTTGGGGGAGGGGAAAGCTTGAGCAAAATATCCTGTAAAAAAAAAACTAGTTTTTGTTTCAGCTCAGATAATTTTTTTCTCGGTAGTCAGCTCATTAGAAAATGACAGAGTGTCAGGAAATGGAGCAGATGTGTGTAGCAATGGGGGATGGGGAACTGGGAATAGCCACTAGAAAGTGCCAGATGCCAGGGAAGCAAGAGGGATGCTATTATCAGAAATACCCAACAAAGCAGAGATAGAACCTGTAGAGACCATACCCAGAAGTTAGGCACAGCTCCCTGCTGAGGGATGGGGCCAGCCATCCATCTCAAAAATTTTAACCTAAAATTTCTCCTGTCTAAAAGAAATGCAGGGACCAAGAGTAGAGCAGACTGAAGGAAAGGACATCTAGAGACTGCCCCACCTGGGAATCCATCCCGTCTTCAGACATGAAACCCAGACACTATTGTTGATGCCAAGAAGTGCTTTCAGACTGGAGTCGGGTATAGCTGTCCCCTGAGAGGCTTTGCCAGAGCCTGACAAATACAGACGCAGATACTCACAGCCAACCATCAGACTGAGCCCAGGGGAACGCAATGAAAGAGTTAGAGAAAGGACTGAAGGAGCTGAAGGGGTTTGCAACCCCATAGGAAGAACAACAATGTCAACCAACCAGACCCCCCAGAGCTCCCAGGGACTAAACCACCAACCAAAGAGAACACATGGAGGGACACATGGCTCCAGCTGCATATGTAGCAGAGGATTCCCTTATCTGGCATCAATGGAAGGGGAGGTCCTTAGTCCTGTGGAGGCTGATACCTCAGCACAGGGAGATGCTGAAGCAGGGAGGCAGGAGTGGGTGTAGGTGTGGAGGGGGAGCAATCTCATAGAGGCGAAGGGGAACGGGAATGAGATGGAGGGGGTTGCAGAGGAGAAACTGGGAGGGAGGACAACATTTGAAATGTAAATAAATAAAATAACCAATAATAAAAAAGAAAACAACATAAGAGACCTCTTATGCACTAGTAACGAATGATGTCTAAGAAGACAATATGTTTGATAGACTTCCTTGCAAGACAGACTCAGCAGAAGGTAGGAGAGATAGCCTCTGCTAAGATGATGAGATCTGCAGGTGTTAACCAAAGCTGGCCAAAGCTTCAGAATCACATGGATAAAAAAAAAATTCTTGTATCAATTTCAAATTAAAAGTAAGATTATGTTTTTAAAAGTCAATCTGGGTGTGGTGCTGCACACTTTTAATCCCAGCACCCAGGAGGCAGAAGCAAGTGGATCTATGTCTGCCAGTTCGAAGCTAGCCTGGTTTCCATAACGAGTGCCAAGCCAAACAGTGCTACAAGGTGAGATCATGTCTCAAAACAACAACAAATAAACAACAGAATTCATAAGCAGCAGCAACAACTCCTTCCAAAAACAAACAAACAAACAAACAACCCCCCCCAAAAAACCAAATAAAAATCAGCCATGTTGTAAAAAAGATTGGTTATAAAATGACAGATTGGTTGATTTCTGTAGCTGCCACAATCTGATGATCACTTTTTATTTCTTACTCCTTGGGATGGCCATTCCCTGAAGAAAGAAGTCATTTCTCCAGCTGGGATCTTGCTTTGGGAAAATGTCAGGTAGAACAGACAGAGCATGCTCTTGTCCAGCATTTGCTGAGAATGTTTATACACGGTAGTCTAGGTATAAACATAAATATAGAGATATGTGAATTATTGGTGGTAGTTAGGTAGATAGATGATAGAAAGAGATGATAGACACAAATAGATAAGATAGATAAAAACAGATGATAGATAAAGATGATAGAACTACATGATAGATAATAGAAGATAGAAGATAGTCAGACAGACAGACATGGTAGATAGGCAGACAGATGTCCATTAATTTAATTTTTAAACACTCAATGTCTAGGGACTTTCCTAGCTCCTACTGACAAGCTAAAAAACAAAACAAAACAACAACAACAACAACAACAAAAAAACCCTCAGGCAGAAAACATTAAGTGAGATGTCCTCATGTACAATGTCTACTAAATGAGATGATGACCAGAGGTCTTCTGAGAAATTTGGAGTCTGGGAGTCAGATTAACTTTGCAGGATGCAGCCACCAGAGCTTCCTTCCACCAGTTCTGCTACCGGATGCAGCCTCAACATGGCTTCAGTGATGACTTTCCTACCTACTCGTTAGTTCTGTTAAAGACTCCTAGTCCCAAGAAGAGGATGCATGGTACTCCTCACCTACTTCACATCCTACTATTTCTGCTCCCTAGGTGCCTCTGGCACAGAAGCACCTGCAGGTTCCACAGGGACACAAAATGGTCCTTGAAAAAGCAAAAGCCCCACAATGGTTGGCTTATCTTCTATTTCAGGCGTACATGTATGTACCTGCGTAAGTCTTTGTGTACCACACACATGCAATGCCCACAAAGGTGAGAAAAGGATGTTGGATCCTCTGGAACTTGAGGTACAGGTAGTTTGTGAGCTGTCTGAAGTGGGTCCTGGGAACTGAAGCCAGATCCTCCGGAAGAGCAGTAAGTGTTCCAACCACTGAGCCATCTCTCCATCCCCAACGCTGTCTTAGTGGCCCTCACTCAGCCCACACCTTAAGTTGTAGCTTCCCACTCTGACTTCAGACAACATCCTCTGCTGTGTGATCCCTACCTTCCAAGTTCTGCTAAAACCTTCCTCTTCTCGTGCCCCCTTTCCTAATGGCTTTGCATTTGTGTGATAGCATTCTTTTGACACATTGCCATGATTAGTTTCCTTTATGAAAATACATAAACGAGTGTATTCAAATGAGTGTAGTTTAACTAACAGTCTAAGGTAGGGGACTAGGAGGCAGTTTAGTTGGTAGAATATTTGTCTAGCATGAAGAAAGCCTGGGTTCAGTGGATCCTCAGCACCACATAAAACTGTTTGTGGTGGCACATATTGTAATCCCAGGATTGGGAGGTAGAAGCAGAAGGAATGGAGGTTCTAGCTCATCTTTGGTTACATAGCCAGCCTAGGCTACATGAGACCTTGGCTTAACAGAGTAGAGTAGGGCAGGGCAGGGCAGGGCAGGGCAGGGTGGGGCGGGGCAGGGTGGGGCAGAATAGAATAGAATAGAATAGAATAGAATAGAATAGACAAAAGAAGGCGGGGAGAAAGGAAGAAAGTGAAAGTGAAAGGAGGAAAAGGAAAGGGAAATAAGAGAAGAAAAGAACATCCTTTGTGAGAGGAAGACTCACTTCCTTTGTTATGGGAGCAGCAGCGCATTCTCCTTCCTGATAGCTCTAGGCCAGGGTCAGCCTCTTCCCTAGAAGAAGCTCATGTATGTTATTGCTCCACTAGTTAGGTCCACCTTAACATCCCAATGACATCAGGCAAACTAACCTGCAGAATATATCCTAGTTCAGTCCTAAGTTATAACTTAGTTTGGAAGCAAGCAGACATTCAGGTAGCCTGGAGGATCCGTAAAACACAGCCAGGGAATTAGTTTCTCTTTTTCTGTTATCTCGAGTGTCTCTGGCTGTCATTTATTTGTGTACTTATTCAACCTAAATGAACAAACATCAACGTGACAGGCGTTTCTAGGTACAAGATCATTACAAAGAACATGAACCTAACTGTAATAGTGGAGTACTCACCTGCTAGTTGACTGAAAGCTTTACGTAACTCTTGGAAAGGTGTAATAAAGGGGGGGATCAAGGTCTTTACACCAAAGTCACACAAGCTTGTGTGTGTGTGTGTGTGTGTGTCCATGCACTCACATGTATGCTTGCCATATAGTGTGTCTTGGTGTATGCCTGGGTGCCTTAGGCCGTGTGTGTGCTTTTTCTGGAGTGGGCAGTGTGATGATCGAGAGGCGTTCCTCATCTCTTCTTAACTCCTCCCTTATCGCTCCTCCTTTACCTCTAACTACTATCCTCACCGCCTCCCTTGTCCATGGTCCCCACGGAACAGTGAAGCTACTACCCATTACAGCCCTTCAGCTTCCGTTCCGCCCTCCGCCCTTGAGTACCACTCAACAGTTATCCTTGGATCATGGTCACTCCCCATGGAGAAGGATAGGATCTGTCTCTGCAGCCTCAGGGGGTTTCAGGGTGAAGCTCTTCTCTGGGCATGGGAGGGAAAGAGTTTCCACCTGACTTGTGGCTGGATTCCCCCAGGGTTACTGCACACCCAACCAGTTTAACCACCTTAACATTGATTTCTCCCCAAAAGCCCCTATTCTGACCCAGATAACAAGTACAATTGCTCCACTTTGTATTGATACTCTTCCTAGCAGAATTAATGCCTGAAAAATATTTATCATGAAAAATAAAAATAACTACCCCTACCTTGCCTCTGTGGTAATTTATCAGACATTACTAGACACTAAGGAATATATCATTTAAGATACATTTCTTTAGATTGGAGATGGAGGGGATCTCTCAGCCCATCCAGCCACAGTGACATTATTTGAAGTACAACCCACTATTAGATTTACTCAAACATTTAGAATTTATTTGTGGCACAAAACACTTTAAGCGTGATTGGAGCCAAATCCCTAAGGATATCATGCTGACATTCTGCTATCCCCTGGTCAGCTGTCTGAAGAATCTACTCCTAGCTTAAATCTCTGGTATGATGTACATCACAGGTAATTAGACACTGCATGACCATTCAGATCCCTGAAACAATCTAAAGGAGCCAGAGAGTTAGGTTTCTCTTCTTCTGCTACCTCATATTTTTGGTTATTGATGATTTATTGCATTGTTAGACTTAAAGAAATTTCCAGAAGATAGATATAAGCTATTTAATATACTCTGTAGATGAAGTCAACCAATACATTTTGCATTTTAATGTTAACTGTTTAAAAGCCTAATAAAATCAGAATAAGCTATATCTTATATCCTTATTGACTAATTCTATATTTTATCCTAGCAAATCCAACTTGCCAAAAGGATAATTCTAAATGAAAATGTAGAGTCTAATACTAGCAGAGTGTTGATCAGATCCTCAAATACAAATTAATACGTTATCTGTTCTACATTGTGAATGATAGTCTTAACTGTCAACTTGACACAACCTGGGATCACTGGGAATAAAGTCTCAATGAAGGATTCTCCACATTGGGTGGGCCTATGGGAATATAGAGAGGATTACCTTAATTAGGTCAATTGATGTAGGAAGATCTAGTTCACTATGGATGGCATCATTCCCTAGGCAAGGGGTCCTAAACAGAATGACGGTAGCAAAGCCAAGCAAGCAAATGAGTGTATATGAGTTAATTTATTATATGCGTATATGCGTTAATTTATTATATGCGTATATGCATTAATTTATCGCTGTCTTGACGGTAGATGCATTTTTTCCCAGATGTTTGAAGTTCCTTCCCTGACTTTTCCTACAATGATGGACTGTGAGCCATCTGGATTGGTAAGCCAAAGTAAACCCCTTCTCTCCTAAGTTGTTTTTTTTTTTGCCTGGATGTTCTAGCACAGCAGGAGTGAAATTAGTCCACGCACTTATAATTCGCCTGTTTGTCTAATGGGTAAATCTTGTTTTAGAGTCATTTTGATCAGTTTTGATCACTTTGAAATTTGTTTAATGGTTTATTAGAGTTGACACCAACCTTCTTTGGGAACTACAATGAAAATACTTCTGTTGAAGGGCTGGTTGTTAATTAAAAGGGTAGGGAGACAGTTCAGTTGGTAAAATGCTTGCTGCTGCGCAAGCACGGGGACCCGAGTTTGGTCCCCAGGACTCAGTAAAAAATTTAAAAGGTAGAGCATGGTGGATCACTGGGGTTTGTTAGCTAGCCAGCCTAGTTGAATCACTGAGCTCCAAGCCAGTGAGGCACCCTGAGACAAAACAAAATGAAACAACAAACAAACCAACACCAGTAACAAAACCCCCAAATGGACAGTGTCGTGAGAAACAACACCCAAGGCTAACCTCTGGACTCTACACGTACCCCCTCACGCCAACCCTCAAGAAGAGGGTTTGGTATGTTCGAGTAAAAACAGAGTGATGTAGGAGCTCAGAGAATGTATTCTGGCCCAGGGTGTTCGTGCAGAGCTCAGCCCTGCCCCTTACTACTGGAGTGGCTTGCTGTGCCTGGCTCTTCCTTTCTGCAGGATGAGGATAGGTGGAGCTTCGTCTCAGGTGCTCTGCATCTTGCTTTGCTTTTCTTATTTTAATGCATGTGCTTACGGAGTGCTTTTTGCCAGGCAATATTTTGAGAACTTCAAGATATCAATGTGTTTAGTTTTGATAACTCTGTAAACCACATTCTTTTTTTTTTTTTTGAGTTAAAATTTTATTTTATTTTATTTTATTTTTTTCCACTTTTGTAAACCACATTCTACTATCTGTACCTATTAGTCTACAGAGAAAGAAGCTCGGTTTGGTATACTATGTCTAAGACAGTGCCTGAAAGATAACCCGTTCTCAGGGTCATCGGTCATAGGTCAAAATCTTTCTATATATCTTCCTCAGAAAAATCACTTGACTAGAATGATTTGTATTCCTTAGATAAGGATGTGTCCAAATAGACTGGACAATGTCTAGAAATTATCAGATAGTGGAAAAATTATAGCCATGCTGCACCTTACTGCCTCCTTTCCACACGATCTGTGAACCCTTTTCAAACACAAGATGCTGATTAAAGCAGAATGTGGAACATTAACTCTGCTCTGAACTTTTCATCCCAGACTACCCAGAAACACTGCTTCTCCGCACAAGCCTTCAGTGAAAGAATCCACATTTCTCACCCTCCTTCTTCTTTCTAGATTTGCCTTGAGGATTCAATGATTAAAATCAGGTAGCATTCAATTTCCACAAAAATCAAAAAGAGGTTTTTGAGAGGTCCACTAGGGGGCATATTATCAACAGGCCAGAGATAGCCAACGAGTTGGCCTAAAACCACAAAGAAATGACAGTTTCTAGGAAGTACATGAACCCAGGTGTCAGGGAATGTTTTTCCTCATTCAGTGAGCCCCCAGCACTGTGTTACACTAAGAGAGACTCCAGCATCACCAGTGGCTTTGCAACTCAGACTTTGTATTCCTGTGCTTCAACCCGATCCTTGGTTTCATACAGTTAGAAGATAAGTCAAGAGCAGCTAATCCACCCTGCCCTGGAAATTCGTCTTGTAAACCCCACTGCTTTATAGCCACTGTGATTTATGTAGCTACTATGTTCACAGATGAGACTTAATAAACAATCGCTAAGTGCTCCTGAGTAAGCACTTGAGTAACTGTTTTCGACCCCTCTCTTCTTTCATGCTTCTCCCTTTTCCTTTCCAGCATCTTTTCCTGGATATTCTCTCTTCAGTTCTTGAGGAGACTTCAAGTGATGGGAAAGGAAAGTAAACAGCAAAGCTTTCGAGAATTCCCATGACTTAACCAGAAATCTGAATTGCCTTCAAGTCTCCAACTGCTCAAAACCTGCCTCTCCACTTCTGAGCAGATGAGTTGCAAATTCTGTGGCCAGGCTCCTCCAGAGGCTGGGCCCTGGAAAGGGGTACCCATTCCCTCCTCTGGCAAGGCATTTGTGTAGTAAAGTAAAATAAAATAAAATACAGTAACAAACCTGCCTACTTCCACACTCCCCAGAAAAGAGGAAGGCTCTCTGATGACTATTTGAGTATCTGGGTGAGAGGACTAGGATTTCAGCATGTCTGCCTTTAGAGGGCTTTAAGAGGGGTCCAAAGACTCTTGGAATATCTTTGACTTCCCTTCCAGTAGTGATTCATATTCTATCCAGCTCCCCACTGTGTATTACACAGCAATGGTGTTGATGGTGTCAGGAACGAAGAATAGAAAAGCCATATGCATCTAATGCACCATTGCTAAATTACTTAAGATGCACATAAGTAAACAAATGAATGCCAAAGTTGGGTTTGAACCCAGGGTCTGACTTTAAAGACTGTTATGCTAAAACTAGATGTTAGCTACTTTTCCCGGAGTTTTTGCCATTTCTCCTCCGGGAGTGAGGATGGAGGAAGTGGTTTGGAAGAAGCTGCTGGAAAACAGGAGTCACTCCATGATGAGGTCAGCAGCCTGGAAGCCTGAGGGGCATGGGATGGAGGGGGCTGGAGATGGGGAGTCCTAACAAGCAAACAAACTACTGGTGTTGAAGACTAGATGTCAGCAGAGGCAAGAAGTGGGGCCCGAGGCCAGGGTGCTGGATCAGACTTCCTTACTCTCTGACCCTATGCGTGGGCCAGGATGGCACAATTCCCCACACTTCCACATGACCCGATCCTTCTCCTTCCAATAAATGCAGCCTCCAAGAGGTGTTTACAGGTTTCTATATAAACTCCTTTGTCAATATAGCCTACATGGTGCCTATCTTCACTTACTCCCAGTAGCTTCTGGAAGACTCTTTTGACTCACACAGAGAGCTCTGGACTGCTGGCATGGCCTGCAAGGTTTGAAAATGATTTCTTAATATCAACAAATTCAAGTTAGCAAACTTATGACAATAGGCAATAAGACAGGGGAAGTCAGAGCTCCAACGTAACTACACTGCTCTCCACTTGGGTGGTTTGGAGACTACAATCTACTTCTCTGTGCTCCTAGATGACTCATCCACTAAAAATGGGGTAAGAATTTCTTCATCCCTGGTTGAATGTATAAACACAGACATTCATAAGTGATCAGTAGTAGATAGTAACTTTTGAGGCCATAATTGAGCTGAGATGTTTGTCCCCATTTGGAGATACAAACACAAAGCCTGTTCTCAAGAAGTCTGCCATAGTGGAAGAGATAGGACAAATGGGGAAATTGATAAGATTGAACTATATCAGTGACATTCGGACAAGGTCAAGGTGGTACTAGGGAGGGCAGTGTCCTCAGTTGAGTAAAGTTGGGGTGAGACAACTTCCTGAGGATGACATCAAAGCCACAGGTGGGTGGCCAATTTTGGTTAATGTGTAGCCACAACTTGGATAGCTGATATTCCATCAAGGATACCAGATGTTTGCTTGGGTGACTCCTTGCTTTGAAAACAAAAGCTCTTCTGTGAAAATCAATGAGCTTCCCTCACAAGGTGCTCGAGATTCTGAAATAAAGTGAATATAGTCACCCTAAGTCAATAACCATAGAATTAGGGTCAGAGTTCAGGAAACTGGAAGGGATGGAGAAGGAGAAAATAAATACCTACTGTATAAATGTTGGCATGGCAGGTGCATGTGTGTATGTGTATGTGTCTGTGGATGTAGTGCACTCATGCATGTGTGTGCATGTATGTGTCCTTATGTGTGCATCTATGTGTCTGTGTCTGTGTGTTTGTTTTGTATGCTTGTATCCTATGGCTGTGTGCACCTGTGGGAAGACTAGAGATTGATTTCAAAGGTTCTTGACATCCCTGATTGTTCTCCACCTTGATTTTGAGACAGGGTCTTTCACTGAACCTGGAAGTCTATTAAGTTAGGCTGTCTGACCAATGAGCTCCAGAGATCTACCTGTACTGGGGTTACAGAGGTTGGGGCATCACGGCATGTGGCTTTTTACTTGGATGCTGGAGATGTGGACTCAGGAAGACCATCATGCTTGGACAGCATGGTTTATTGACTGAGCCATTTCTCCAGCCCTGGAATTAACATTTTTGAGAGCCTATAACACACCAAGCAACACTAAGAACTTTGCCTAAAACCCCAGCTATGGACAGTTTCCCTGGTCCACTCTTTATTGCAGGTGATAAACTACAACTCCAGTTATTTAAGAAATGTTAGCAGTACCTGATTGCTAAGTAGTTGAAAGAACCAATATTAAAAACTCAGCTTTTAGTCCTGACTCCAATGCTCATGATCTCTGTAGTGCTCTGGACACTCTCCCAAACACACAAACTGGAATGTGTTTGCTCCTTTTTTTCCAATAGCATGGCATTGGTTTATAGTTTTCCACCCTAATGTTACTGCCAACATGGCCTATATGGTGTTTCTTAAAAGTAAACATAAATATCAGAGGTACCCTTAAGCCATGAAAATCTTTCAACACACCTACTATAAATTGGCTGTACTAAAAGCCCTTGTAATTGGTCTCCTCCTGTTTCATCCTTTCGAAGGTGTCTTTGTAGCTCTTTCCACTGGAAGACAGAATCAATCAATCTCAATCTCCCCCCCTCCTTTAAATCTGAGCTGCTTTTGGGTTTGGATTTGGCCAAAACAAAACAATATGGTGGAATCATACAAAGCTAGTTCTGGGCACCAGGAACTATGTAAGTATTCATTTTCTTCTAAGGTCTCTGCCAGGCCTACACAAGCCAGCTAGTAGCATGTGAGATACATCTTGGCATCCAAAATAAAACCATCCTAGATCAGGCAGGGTCTCTCCAAGCAGTTTATCAACAACATAAACATGAATGAGCCAGCCCAGATCGGCAGAGGCACTGAATCAACCTCAGACTTGGGAGAAATAAGTAAATGTTTGTTATTTTAAACATCTAATTTTAGAGCTCATCTTACTCCATCAGCAGTTAGTTGATACAAGCAAAATGTGAATCCCTTTTTAATTAGGAGTCAACGGAGGCAAAACAAGTATTTGTTCCATTTTCAGTCTGTTCTCTAATTTGAACTGATTTCCCCCTAGATTGGATGGACCATCTTCCCCTGCGATCTCCTTCCACCATTTTAAGAATCCTCTTTATTTCTTCACTCTCACATCTTTCTTTTCTTGGTAACATTTACTTTAGGTTGAATGCATCCTTTGGGGGTTGCCTGAGAATGAGTGACTGGACTTGGATACTGTGCATATCTGAAAATCTTCTCTTACCCTTGCTTTGTATCATAGCTCGGTCAAGAGTCTAGCCTGGAAATAATTCCCTCCACATTTTCCTTAAGTATAGATACATGAGTTTAAGTGAACACAGGCTGAACAAAACACTTTCATGAGGATCATTTAGTTCAAGGTAGAACTTCCAGTGTTGTATTCTTGAAGACCTACTATTTACTGTTGTAGTTCTGGGGGCCCTTGGTTTGAGAAGGGTTCTACCAATGCACAATTTTACCACTATCCCAGGCTTAGTGTGGTCTGAGGGTTACAAGTTATTTTTCTAGGAAATACTCAAGTCTCTGGGAAGATCTTTTGAGGGCACATTCCATTTGGCAAGCTTCCTCTAGGCAAGAAACCTTCATCCTACCTTGTCTCTTGGCCTTCTTTCTTCAAAGGACAAGGAAGAAGTCTGATTCCATCCTAATTTTTTCATGGTTTGTTTGGTTGGTTTTATTTTTGAGATAGTGTCTTTCTATGTAGCCGAGGCTGGACTATCAGATCTATGATGGTCCTACCTACTTTGAGTCCTGAGAGCTGGGATTATGAGTACACACTATCTTATCCAGCTCTACAGTTTTGTGTGCAGGCCCTAGTTTGACTCTTGGTTCTATATATAATGCTTTTACTTTCTAGAAAATACAGGATTATCTCTTGCCTCAGAATGTTAAGAAATTTAAAGACAATAGGACTTGATATGGCTTTGTCTTTTACTAAACATGTACTTGGTCCTGAATTAGATATTCACATTCACAAACTGTGGGGCGTTTCTTGTTTCTCCTCTTACATTACCCCCACTCTCCACTGATAGTTGTCTCTGTGTTTTCTTGTGATTTACATGTTAGATTTCCTGCCAGAGCTCCGTCTTTGGGACGCCCATCTCTGTTTCCATTTGTCTGTTGCTACCTTTGTAATAACATGTCTTCAACTTTATCTTACAAACCTTCTCTTGGGCTTATTTTTAAAATTTGTCTTTTCACATTTGAGTCTACTAAAGGTCCATCTTGAGATAGTGTGAGTGTCCCTGAGTGTTCTGTCCTTGCTTCATGCTTTGCCTCTTCTCTGGCTGAGGTTACTAATGATGTTTTTGTCAATTTGTTTTATTTCGTCTCTGTGAATTGTCTCTGTCTCTTCCAAGTGGCTTTATCGTATTTGTTTTAGTCCTTGTATCTTGATGATTGGTGCTTTCTGCAAGGACGTAGTACCTCTGTCTCTTATTAATGTACAAAGTGAGGCATAGAGAACTGGGTGCTGTGCCTGACGGGGTCTGAGACATGATTCTTGCTGAACAGTCCCTGACGGTTTCTCTGAGGAACTATCATATGAGTATCTTCAGACATTTTTCCAGGTTTATAAAATTCCCTAGAAAGGCTGAACTTCTTGAAGGAAACAGGACTCTCTGCCAGTGTTCTGAGAGCCAAGGAGAGAGAGAAGGCTAGGGGATTTGAATATTTCCATATGTACAGCTTCAGTGTGTGTGAGTGAGTGTGTGTGTGTGTGTGTGTGTGTGTGTGTGTGAGAGAGAGAGAGAGAGAGAGAGAGAGAGATATTTAGAGTGTTAACTGTTTTCCTTCTCTGTGGGGACTGTGAAAGGACCATAAACTAGGCTTACGAAGACTCAAAGCTCCTCCAGTTCCCTCATCATTTGCAGACAGCTGACATCAGAGCCTCTGTGGCACTCAACTGTAAGTATGATTATTTTTTAACTCCCTCCACAACTGAGTCAGGATTGAACTCTTCCAAATTTTTCAACCAGTTACAATTAACCACGATCCCCCAGCTTCAAAGCGATCCCCCAGCTTCAAAGCTCTTGCTATTGTTTTGTTTCTTCTCCCAAGCTCCTTTGAGAACAGCTCTCTATTTCTAGATTGTCTGTTTGTTTAAGAGGGAGTCTTGTGTAGCCTAGCTGGGCCTACTCTCACTCTATGTCCAAAAATGACCTTGAACTTATGGTCCCACGGCCTCTACCTTCCAAATGCTAGGATTGGCTTGCACAACCAAACCAATGTGTATAGTGGTGGGAATGGAACCAAGGCCCTTGCATATGCCAGGCACATTCTCTCTCAACTAAGCTCCAGTCCCGAGCACTCTTCATTGTGGTTAAGAAGGTTTCCTGATGGAATGGAGGTATGTTTCCTGCTCTCTTAAACTGAGAGACCAAAGGCAGTGCTAGACATCTTAGGAAGTCACACTTTACAGCATCTGACTCACATTAGATGGCTCTGAACCACAGATCTCGTGTGGGAAAGTCAAATTCCTCATCTCTGGCCTCTCTAGCTTATGCAGATGTTTGTTTGTTTGTTGTTTCTTTCCTTAAGGAAAAAGAAAAAGAGGCAACTTTGGTGGTGGTACACGCCTGTCATCCCAGCATTTGGGAGGTAGAAGCTGGGTGATCAGGGATTCTAGGCCTAGGAAAATGACTCAGTAGTTAAAATACAAGTGTGCAGAGTGGAGAATACATTCCCAGAACCCATGTAAAATGTTGGGTGAACATGATGATTCACCTGTAACCCCAGAGCAAGCTGGCTTGCAAGAGCAGCCATATTGGAGAGCTTTGAGTTTTATTTAAAGACCCTGCCTCAAAGAATAAAGGAAAAGAGCCATCAAGGATGACTTCTGATATCAACCTCAGGCTTCCACATGCATGTCCACTCCCGTATGTGTTTCAATATACATGCAAACACGCATGCACACATACATCACACACACATACACAGAGAGAGAGAGAGAGAGAGAGAGAGAGAGAGAGAGAGAGAGAGAGAGAGAGAGAGAGAGAGAAAAGGGGAAAAAGAGACTCAAGGTCATTTTCAGCTACATAGTGAGTTCAGTACCAGCCTAAGTTCTATGAGATACTGTTTTAAACAAACAAAAAGCATAACAAAAGAAAGGAACGTGACTCCAGCTGCCTCTGACTCCTTCCATATTATTCAGACATCCAGACAATCACCTTCTGCCCCTCTCCACTTCCCAGGCCTTTCACATCAGAGACCCTGGGTTCCATTTCTTACAGCCTTTTAATGTTTTCCAATACACACTTTCAATTGGGTAATATACACATCATGTTTTCCTCATTCTTATTAGTCAAACAATAAATATACAAAAAGTAGAAAAGGAAAGGGTGGTCTCTGAAAAATCAAGGGAACAATAGCAAAACTCATTGTACATACCTAGCAATTGGCTATGTTTGAAAAGTCAACACATAGGACTTACACAAAGACACAGGACATCATAGTGGGCAATCCCTGTTCTTATGAACATTTTACTTTTCCAAAGGAGGTGGCTGTCTCTTCTACTTTGCTGTGACAGTCTTAGATGGGTTTTATTAAAAAGCCACTTCTTGGTGTTATGGATGTCAATATAAAGTTTTTTAAAGGTTCTTCTGGAAACGTCCATTTTATCTAGCTAGAACATCAAAATACAGACATGAAGGGATCTTTCACCTCATTTGATTTTTACCCAAGGTAAATTGAAGGAAAGCCTTCAGGATACATGAGAGACTTATAATTGGTGGTAAAATAACACTTTAAGTGCTCCTAATACTTTACAAAATCACTAAACTCAAGACTGTTATTTTTATGAACAAGACCCCAGTTCAATGACTTAGCTCAGATCGTCTGGCAAGTCATTGGTAGGAGTAACACAAAGTCAGATTGTGCTACCAGAATCATCACCACTATAGCAAACACTATCCTACCACACCCCTGACTAGAGGACATTTCTAGAATGGGTGGAGAGTCATCTCTAGCTCTGAGTTTTGTGTGACACTTCTTATGTCCTAGAAGGGCATCAAGGGGTCATGGAGAGCTTGACAGAGCCCTTTTAATACCCAATCCCAGAGTGGCTTGCTGCATACGGTTAAAGAGCCCCAGGGAGCATGTTGTAGGTGTGGTAGGCCAGGACAGCTCTAAGGACAGGGGACATTCTAATACCAGTGGAGAATAGCAAAGAATCATCTAGTGTCTATTTGAACAGGAAAACCAGGTGTCTAGATATGGAACTGGATAGTAGTCTTCACAGAGAAAGAGAAAGAAAGTCTGTGAAGTTGTGGTCCTTGGGGAGATCTGAGCAGGGCAGGAGGGAGGCTGGAATGTGAGTAAGGAGAGCTGAGGCTTGCAGTGAGTGTCGGGAAGTCTGCAGCTCCTTTAAACAAAACCTTCACATCCACTCTTGATAGAAACTCAAACCTGACTCAGGTGCAAAATTTTTCTCCTTTTTTTTTGTTTGTTTTTATTTGAAAAAAAAAAAAACTATTAAACATATAAATTTAGTCAACAGTAAAAATGGGAGCCTTAGAAAGGAAGGTCCACTTTAGAAACAGTCTTATTTTATAGATTTAATATATTCTACAAGATACCTAGGAAGATCCAAGAGCAATGGGGCATCCTGGCAGATGAAGAAACACTTGCCCAATGTGTGAAAACTATACGGTCAGAGGGTAACAGCATTCTCCTTTTGCTAACCTGCATAAACCTGCTTATCTTGTGATAGATTCCAGTGGTGGGCAGTCCTGTGGTTTTTTGAGGGATTCCCAAGAGAACTGATTCTAAGTACCAACTGGCTTGTGAAAGCATCAACAAACACAGCCATGGAAAGAGTGGGATGAGGGTTGTACACCACACCTCCTCATGCCAATTTACTCCTCACTGTCTACACTTTCATTTCTGTTGGCTTCTCCTTTTATTATAAGGTGTCACAAGTCCCTACCACACTGTTTTGTGAAATCACTAATAAGATCAGTCTCTACGAAACAGGACTGCAAAAGTGGTAAGATATAAAAACTTAATGTGCCCTTTAAAAATGGGAAAAGGGTGGTCACCAAAGCACAAAAGGGACTGAAGCTCTCCTACTCTCGATTCAGATTCTTGAACAGAAGAGAAACCAGTTTGATAGTCTAGAATGAAAGCAGTGCTCCTGTTCTTGAACTTCTATGAGACTCAGTGGGGTGAAGCCAAGCCGGGCACAGATGCTCTAACGTGAGTTTAAGAGGACCATACTAAGGTCAAACTGATGCGCTACAAAGACTCAGACCTTGCTGGTTTAGAAACTGAAGGACCACAGCACAACGGGTCAAGATGGAAGATGGACAGGTATTTATTATGAATCAACTTATACCCTGTTATGCTTCTGACAAAGTAACCTAAAAAAAAATAAAAAAAAGTCATACCGAACAAAGGACCGCCAGGGTTTGATATTTCAAAAACACAGATAAATAGCTTACTAAAGATAAATAGCATCACCCTTTGGGGATCTCTCAGAAGCATCTGAAAATTTTCCATCAGAAGGGAGTCTATAAAGAGTGTGTAACCAGTACACCTGATCTCCCACTCCACTGGAAAGCAATGCCTAAAGATTGAACTGCTGGAGAGGCAATATGGACCCATTCAAATTTCCTCCCAGAGACCAATCTCTAAGTTCTGGGGAAAATCCTTAGCTGTTAGATGTTACTTGGGACTTTGGGTAGGGATAAGGTTCAAAAGGGACCAAGAATATGCATTTGGTAGAAGCCTATGGTAGCATACCCTGGTAATGCAAGGCCTCTAGGAAGGAACTGGAAGAGTCAAATTCTTAATGGAGTATTCTTTGGGCCCTCATTTCAGAAAGCAATGCTATTTTCATAAATTGGAACAGACTTTTAAAAGATAAAATAAAAATAAAAAAGGAATAGAAATTTTTATGCTAAAAATAATCCCCAATAAAAATAATCAGTAGCACATTGCATCTGTTAAGGGTCCCAGCTCCCAGTAATGACATGTCTTCAATTGCGGTGTCTTTTCAAATTAATGGCGTAGGCACTACACCCCAATCTTCATGTCCACACTCTGCAGATTCCGGGTCTCGTCGGCTGTCATAAACTGGTCTGGAGTCTCTGATGGTTCCTTGTTCACCAAATGCACCATTTCCTGAGACTTGCTGGCCTCCCCGTTGAGCTCACTTGGTTTCCTGTCCTCCACTGTTCCATTGCCACTGTTGATCACCAACTTTTTCTTCTGCCCACACCTGATGATTTTTAAAAACATCATATGAGAACGGGTACAGAAATCAACCAACCAGTCAACAATCGTCATCATGACCAGTCCCACTGGGGATATCATCATGCTCATCAGTACAATTTAGCATGGTCTTCCTGTGTGCCCAGAACGGAGCATGGTACTTTCTCAACTTCATCTTCCTGACTCCAGTACTTCTTAAAGTGAGATTCCCTAAACTACCACCAAAATGGAACTTTTCAGATGTGGAAATTATCTATCTAATCTACTGAAGAAGAAATCAGAAGGATCAGGGGCTGGGGTCCAGAATCTAAAGTTTAAGAGCCTACACTTGCAGCTACTCAGGAGGCTGAGACAGAAAGTTCACAAGTTCAAGGCTTTCCTGGACTACAAAATTAAATTCAAGATCAGCCTGGATAACTCAATGAAACCCAGTCTCAAAGAAGGCAGAGGTTTGAGGATATGACTCAGTGGTAGAGTAGTTGCCTAGTATGTATGATGCTCTAGGTCAGTGGTTTCTAACCTTCCTAATGCTGCAACCCTTTAATACAGTCCACCATGTTGAGGTGACTTCAACCACTGAATTATTTTCATTGCTACTTCATAGCTATAATTTAGCTACTGTTGTGAATTGTAATGTAAATATCTGATATATAGGATATCTGATATGTGACCCCTGTGAGATATTCCACCTCCCTCCCAAAGGGGTTGAGATTCACATATAGAGAACCACTGCTCTAAATTCAGTCCCTGGTTTCTTAAAACAACAAACAATAAACCACCACACTGCAGAGGCTTCTGCTGCAGACTTTGAGAATCAGGAATGTAGAAATTCAAAGCAATTATTAGAGTTGAAGAAACTCTCAGGGGCATGAAAATTCAACAGTCTTTTAAAGTTAGTCAACATGTAATGAAAAAGTAAGGATTCAGACCCCGATCTGTCTGACTCTGGAGCCCCGATTCTCCTTCCCCATGCAGTGCAAATGTTTGCCTCTGAAGCATTATAGTTCCGCAGCCTCAGATAAACCATGATGACTGTGATCATAAATCATTTTGATCTGTGTACTCAAGAAAGTTCCGCTACTTCCTCTTTCAGTCAACACTAGGCTTCCTTGTCAGTATTATTGCAGCATGTGTGAGGAGTAAGAAAGCAATAGCACTCCAGAAAGATAAGGTCATATTGATTTTTCTCCCCATCATTAGTTAACTTCCATAGAGTCCTACAAGAGGACATTTGATACCAACAGAAGATAAACCATTTGTGCCACTTTAAGGTTTCTTTGCAATGTGACTCAAAATTCTAAGGCAGGACAAGAGCCTCTATGGTAAAGCTTGACTCTGACCTTGTCCTTGTGATTCTGACCACACTGCCTGGCCCCTCCCAGCCTGATACAAAGCTTCCTCTTTGTTGTAACCTGATTGTTGCTGTGCATGTAACAGTTAGGTTAGGCTAACAGAAGCCAAGTCTCACAGCTTCACAGCTATGATGAGGGAAAATGGATGTACATTTATTAAATGCATGGTTAACTGCAGGTAAAGCACAAAGAAGTTGCTATAACCCTCATTAAAGCAGCAATTACTCCCATTTTACAGGAGTGGGAAATGAGGGCCAAGGCACTTTTAAGGCTTGCTTGAGGTCACATAAGTAAGAATAACTGAGACCATATTCAGATCTCTAGATTCAGGATTAAGTGGCTGTGCTCTGCCTGCTTCTGTCAATGCTGGAGGTTTGTAAACAGTAGGAAATTGGACTGGTTCTCTTTGCTGTTCTATTTGGAACTCCAGAGACAAAATGTCCATTATTTGTGATCTTAGGCTCTTCCCTGTAAGACTGCCAAAGCCATATACTTGAATCTCTTGTTTGGGGACGTCAGATCCTGTATCATCTAGCATAGGTGTGGGGAAGGGTGGAAGGGAAGACGTTCAACTGTGAAATAAATGGATGAGGGCTGGGAACACTAGCAAGGTCCATACAAACAGAAAGGTGCGTGGCAAAGAGCTTTCAAATGCTTAGTGCAGCCTGAAGCAACTCACTTGACTTCTCTGAGGTTCAGTTTATGCACTTGTGAAATCAGTCTGTTAGGACTGTCAGCCTCACAAGATGATGGGAATTCAACAGTCTACTGCTGCTATGTATTGCTTTTATGAGTATTGTGGGCTGAACAAACTAAGGCCTTGGCTAATCAGAAGAGAAGCTGGAATATAGTAAGCATTCAAGAAGTCAGATTGTATATGTTAATAGAACAGAAGCCATGTGACATGAACTCTAATGGTTTCTTCGGCTGCTTTCGCTGTAACTGTCCTCACAGGAATGATGGCTTCCTATAGAGACCTTTGTTCCCCTCCTTTGGGCTATCAGACCACTGAAACAAGGGACACCAAGAAATTAGAATTTCCCAAGAATATCATACTTGGGAGAAGAAAAGTCTGAATCTTGGTGCAAGCCAGAGGGGACCTTGTCTTCGGGAAAGAGATTTTACATCTTTCCCACAACTTTAATGACTTCCATGCCAGACAGCCTGGAGCCCACACAATACTGGGTCAATGATGGGCGGGGTCTTGCCATCACTGGAATTGCTTAGCTGCCCATACATCTTATCCTCTATTTATACTTTAACTTCATGTCTGGGCTCTGGTGATGGATTTGGGGGAAGGATTATCATGGTAGATCTTTATTTGTTCCTCTTCCCAATGGTCACGTTGTCTACCTCCTCTTTCTTTGCTTTACACCGACTTACCTGTTTAACTGGCCTACTGAGAATGGGTGGCAAAGCCTGCTTGTTAGAGCTGCCAGAGATCAGGCTAACAACCCCAGCACACCACCTGCCTTCCTCCTCTACGTATTGGCAAGATAACTCAAAAGCTGGAGGAGAACACTGCCTACATTATTCCAAACTCTCAGGTGACATAGCCTCTGTTCTTGGAGGAAACTTGCCTAACCTAACTAAGTCTCATTTGCTTATCAACCAGGTTATTGAGAGGTAGGATGAAAAACCGGAAAGTGCTTTGTAAGTATAAAAATATGTCTATTCATGCAGGCAGGACCAAATTGATACTGTTCCTCTAAATCAGTCATTCTCTTTAGTATAGTTGCCTATGTTGTGGTGACCTCCGACCATAAAGTTATTTTTGTTACTACTTCATTACTTCATAATGTAATTTTGCTACTATTATGAATCATAATATAAATGACTAATATGCAGGATGGTCTTAGGCAACCCCAATGAAAGGGTCTTTCAATCCTTAAAGGGATCACAACCCAGGTTGAGAACCATTTTTCTAAATGAAGGAACTGATTTGAAAGTGTGTAATAGCAGATAGGTAGACACGCCCACTGTGTTGACCCACTGACCTCTAGATTTCTGTCTCTACTAGCTATGTCTTTCAGGAAGGTTACTTAGGATTATCCTAAGAAATAGTGCGATATCAAGTGCTCTGCGCATTTAATGAGCACTTTTAAGACTATTTATAAGACTATTCTGATATTTTTTTCATTTTCCTTAGTTATAGTTTTCAGCACAGAAGATGGGTGCTGAAGAAGTGTTTGTAAACCAGAGGCTGAATCTAAGAGTGGTGTCTAATGCCACACTACATCTGGTATCTTTACAGCTGTGTCTTAGAGACCAGACGTCCTTACAAAAACCTCATCTCATCTTTGTTTTTTCTTCCCTTGAACTGCAAGCACTACAGAACACACAGCAAACACAGGAAGGGAAATGAGCCAGCCCTGGACTTATCCTAGAAAGGGTGGGCAGAGCAGGTGGGTGCTGGATTCAGATAACATACTTTTAGAGCATCCTGGAATTGATCTCTACTTAGACAAATAACTTGTCAATTGAATCTATGGCTTTTCTATCCCCAAATCCCTTCAGATGTTTATAAATTATTTTTTTGCAGTGTACTAGAGATGTGCTATCCAATATAGTAGCCACCAGGCACATGTAGCTGTTTGTTTGTTTGTTTGACCTGTTTACTTTGAGACAAAGTCTTGCCAGGCAGTAGGCTGGCTTCACACCCATGATCCTCCAGCTTTAGCTGGCGAGGATTACAGGTGTGTGCTGCCATGCCCAGTCTTTCGTGCAATTAAATTTAAAGAAAGAACAATTTAAAATTCATTTCTTAAAATTTGTTTTAACAAAAGCATCCTTATGACTAACACTCTAGCTACCTCCAAGAACCCAACAAAACACTTTGCTATGCTGCTCTTTTCTCTGACGATGTGCAGCCTAAGTGTCTCCAAACCTGTGCTATTACATGCCCTTCCTTCAGTTCATATTATTTCTAAATAAAAATTTTGCCTGAGGGGGAAACCTCATACTTCTCTGATAGAATGAGTCTAAAGTCACCATGATTGTAGATTAGACAGTAGCCATGGAACATGATCATCCCTGGAGGAAGTCTCATGGATAGCACCATTCCAGGATACAGAACCAGTTCAAGTGAGCACAGCTCAGACGAGGCTTGACTACTACACAACAGAAGGAAAAGCTTACCAAATCACAGAGATTTATGACTATGGAAAGGTTCCCTAAAAATACCTTTTTTCTCATGAAAGAGAAGACCGATGGGGCCTGCTTTGCACAGCCAGCATAAAATCTTTTGAGACCAGTCCTCAGTTCCGAAGCCTTCTTTGGCAAGGCCCTTGTGGCTTTTCTCTCTTCCAGACACATCAGATAAATTCTTCGAGGGGAAGGCGCCTAAGGGCTACTACTGTTGGGTCTCATCCAATATCTATCAATGCAACTGGCTCCTGATACAACTTGCTCTTATGGGGAGCAGAGAAAGCTGTAATTCAGGCCCCTGGTTTCATGAAAGGCAGCAGGGAAAGTTAGTATAGATCATGTCAAGGGTGGGAAAAGTTGAGGAAATCATGGAGCACCCCCACCGTGTCTTTCCAAAAAATGATTGTTTATTTTTATTTTATGTGCGTTGTGCTTTGCCTGCATGTATGTTATGTGTACCACATGTTTGCCAGGTGCCCTCAGAGTCCAGAGAAGGGTGGCAGATCCATAGACCTAGAGTTACAGGTGGTTGTGAGCCACCATGTGGATGCTGGGTACTGGACATGAGTCCTCCTCAAGGGAAGCCAGTGCTTATAATTGCTGAGCTATCTCTCGGATACCCCTCCTCATCAGGAACAATCAGATGCTGTGATTCTCAGAGAACTTTGCAATAGAAGCTCTGGAAGTTAGTATCTTTGGCTCATGCCACCTCTGGTTCAATGAACACTCTATCCTCAATGACAGCTCTCTCTCTCTCTCTCTCTCTCTCTCTGTGTGTGTGTGTGTGTGTGTGTGTGTGTGTGTACACTCATGCATACATTTAGGTTTATCAGCTCCTGGGCACATGTGAGCATGGAGGCCAAAGATCAATGTTGGGTGTCTTTCTGAGTCACTCTCTACCTTCTTTATTGATACAGGGTTTTCCTCACTGAACCTGGAGCTCACCAATTTCACTAGACTGGCCAGCAAACTCCAGGGAGAGACTCTTGTCTCTACATCCCCAGTGCTGGGATTATGAGATCACAGCATCATGACCAGCTTTTTACATGGGTTCCGGGGTCATGAATCTCAGGCCCTCATTTGTGCACAGCAATACATTACAGAACTGTCTTCCTAGCTGCCAGCCAGTTAGACCTCCATACATCTCAATCTCAAGACTGTTTTAGAGAAGAGACATGCTCCTCATTGTCTCTCCTTCTTCATTAATGCTAACAGCTGTAGATGCCTGCAAATGATGTTTGTTGAATAAATGAATCCCCTCTGGACCAAACTTTCTTTGATGAAAATAGGGTTCCATATCTTTCTAAATGCAGTGCTCAATGCAAAAAGGCTCCTGCCTTCTAACGGGATTAGAAATGGGCTATTAGCCTTAGGAACACAGCACACATTAGGGCCCATAGGCTATTAGCTTTAGGAACACAACACACATTAAGGGGCCCATGCAGTCCTTAACCACTTTTCAGCAGTGTGGCAAATCTGTTTTCAATTATCAAATCAGGACACAGTAATTTATGGAGTCTGTGAAGCTGCTTTCCCGGTGAGAGGCTGGCTCAGCCAGCTTCTGCCTGTCCCTGTTTGCGGGTTGCTAGGGTGATGGCTGGCCTGGGGACAAGGGGAGAAGAGGCCATGAAGTTCTTTCTCTGCTGCTGAGGAGACAGGGGGCCATGAGGGATGAGATGCTACAATGTTCAGATTCCAAATGCTCTCCTGGACAGCTGAGATGCTGAAGGAGGGGTCCCCATGCCAACAGCATCTGGGACATCTCCATGGTGACATCTGCAAAGCTTATGGACTGTACATGTGACACATTCTAGGTCCTGAAATAAAAGGCTGATTCTAAACAGAAGGAAATTCATATTTGATTGAGCAAAAATAATCCAAGAGACAACAGAGACGCCAAGAGGAAGAATAAAAGCTCTTTGAAGGGCTTTCCCAGCCCCTCTGATTGTTCTTGTCTAACCATAGGAGCCCAGAGGAGGTCTCTCAGATTTTCCCCAGCTTTTGTCCCATTGGGTGGTCAGCACTCATGACTAATATTTTTCTTATACTCACAAAGGCAAAGGTAGCAGCACCATGATTTGAGTGAGCACTTTCACGAATTCTAAGCACTGTAGAACAGCGTTATTTGGTTTTGACAGATGATGAGGAACCCTTCAGAGACTGTGCAGGGCATTGGAAATAGTTGCTTATTGTTTCTGAACAGCAACAACAAAGTGTATAATTCTCTCCTGACTTCTCAGAATCTGAAGCATTTGGGGCCAGGAAGGTGATTTAGAGGCAGAGCAAAGGCAGCCCAGCTAAGCGAGAAGACTCCAACCTTTCAAGAGGCAATCCCAAGGAATATTTACAAAAAGCTTAATGTCTGCAGCAGACACTTGGGGGAAAAAACAAAAAACAAAAAACAGTGAATCTTTAAAACTTCTGGGAAGAAACTTAGATTTAGAATTTTTTTTTTGAGTTCCCTGGCTTAAAGTTCTCATCCGCTGGTGCTAGAGTTACTACTGTCCTGCATTTCACCTTAGGTAGCAATCTAGTGAGAGGCTGGTTATAAATTAATTAAATATGCACACTATGTAAAATGACTTTCAGAATATGGAGCCTTTGTTACTGCGGGAGAGAGGGGCTTCAAGGGTGTGAAGACAGCCCGTTTGCCCTTTCTGTGGCACTGAATAGGTTTTCTAGCCTAGAAAAGTTTATCAATGCTTCATAGATCTCACTGTGAGAAAGATTTCCTTAGGCAGTGCTCTGAATTCCTTCAACTGAATCTTCCATAATGCACAAAATAACATTCTTAAAGTGAAACAAGCAACAGAACAAGGCCCATACCAATTTGGGGCAAAGATTCTAGAAGATTCTATAAGTTTCCAATGGTCAAAGGAAGATGACCAATTCTTGATTTGTTATACAACATTTTAAGCTTTGGGAGAACTTAGTTAATATTTGTTTAATGAGCCAATGGCTGAGTACACACTTTATGTGTCTTTCCAGTGAGCTATTTCATAACTTTTATCAGATAGTCACCATAGGGTTTAACCATGAAAAATGTAAGAACAGTAAAACTCAAACACTGTTTAAAGGAGGGGTTCCAAAGCCTCATAGACGTCTTATTTCTCTAAAGAATGGGGTGGGAAAGGGCTTCTTAAACTATGATATAGGCAGGACTCCTTGGGATCTTGGTAAAGGGTGGGCTCTGGTGTAGGAAATCTGGTGTCAGGCACAAAACCCTACATATCTAACAAGCTCCAGGGTACCAAGGCTGCCAGTTACATAGATATAAAACCCAAGTTCCACAATGCCCTTCAAAGTGGAAAGCTGCAAGGAGCACTCTCTCTTACCTTCTCCTACTGTTGACAGCAATGCAAACGCCAAGAATCAGAGCCAGAGCCAGGAGGGATGCCAAGATGATGAGCCATTCTGTGGTGAAAAGGACATACATGAGCTTCACAAACATGCTTTATGAAGTTAAAAAATGCAATTTAAAAACTGATTTGCTCCAAATAAAACCCCCAGTCAGCTCTACAGAGAGATCTGAACAACAGGTCAGCTAAAACATCCTAAGACAGACTCTGCTGCAGGCGTTCATTCAACAGGCTTCTTATCAACCTTTAATCCTCCAGAATAAAAACGTTTCCAAAGAAAGATATCAAGCAACCTGTTGAAGCCTGTACATGTTTTTGGTGAATGCTAAGTACATGAAAGGAAATTTATATTTCTCTTGACAGAAACATCCCATGCCTGTGTAAGAGCATCTGCCTTGCATTTCTTTCAAAACAAAGATGGAGTTCATAATCTAGTGGGCAAAAAATGTTTCTACGGTAAGAGTAAAAAAAGGGAGACACCTTCTACTTCTTTCAATCACTCAGCTTCACTGATGACCGACTCCAAATAACTCATGCGTTTTGATTGAGCAGTTACACTTCTAAAAAGCTAGAGGATCTCAAAGTTAGCTGTAAAGATGGTCACCATTATGCTACCTATACCAATAAAAGTTGAAACTGACCTAATGTCCAATCGTGAAGGATTAAGTAAATAGATAAGGATTCACACATTTTGTTAAGTGCTATATAATTAAAGGGAAAGGTACTTAATGACATGGGAAGTGGAACCGACAGGCAAAAAATATTAGCCAAGCAGCACATGTGGCAGTTTTGAAATAAGTTACTTTGAAAAAAAATATTAGGAAGAACATCAATTAAGACTAGAGCTTTAACACTTTTGGGTATTGAGATATGGTAAGTGATTGATATTTCCATCTATTTTCTAAGTTATAGTTTCTAAAGTTTACTGGATAACTATGTACCACTTGTGGATTGATGCAATACCATGCACATGTTTTAAACTCTGGCTTTAATAGGATTGATGTCAAAGCTCCCTCCCTGAGTGTGTAAGACTTTATAAAAAGTTTCTTCTGGCTGCATTAGCAGACTGTCCCTCAAGGAAGAGTCATTTGAGGACTGGAGGAATGTTTTCACTTCAGCCAACACAGATGATCCGATATCTCCTCCCTGCCTGCCAATGCAAGAGAATGACACATCTCATCTCAGTCCCAGAAATATAGGGGAAACTGGGTTGAGCTATGAAAGACTTGGGTGAGCCAAGGGGTCTTCTGGGTGATTCATCATCGTTCATGGGGGAGAAAATGCCTTAGTAATTGATGCATCATTCTTTGAGGTAGATCTCAATGTGAGCTCATCCATCTTTGTACCTAAAGGGGGAAACAAAGAGGACTACAAGGAGACTATAGTATTTTTATTTATACCTAAGCTTGCAGAGGGGAGCCAGATGTACATTTGGTGAGGTCTCGTCTAGAACATTCTGAGAATCTTGCTGTAATTATCTAATGTTTGCTTCATGGTGTGAAACTCACCTGGAACCTGAGGTTTCCTCTTAGGACCAGAAGTTGTAGTCACTCCACTGTCTTGATTCCCACTTGAGTGTCCTAAAGGGAAAAGCAACAAGCTCTTCAGCCCAAGTTTGGAATACATACCCAGGAGTTCCTTACACAACATTGTGCTGGGCTACCCTCCAACCGTGCCTCACTAGAAACTATAAATAGATCCAAGATACAGATGGTTATAAAGTGTTAGGCAAAAGATACCATCTCTCCTCACCTCCCAAGAAAGTTCAGTGTGACTAAGTTGAAGCTTACAGATGTTATTTGTGTCACAAGGAACAATGATGGACAGCGATTTAACTTGAGCCCCAAAGCTAGTCAACCATGGATTTAGGACCTAACTCTGCCTCTTATTAGCAACGAGTGCCTTGCCAAGGCATTATCTCTAACTTTCTGTTTTCTCACTTTCAAAGTGAGGCTCATAACAGAAACCTCTTCATTGTTATCTTACAGAGGCTTAAAGAAGTATATGATGGTAGCAGTTGTGTGTATTTATTAGTTCTAGAAACGGTGGTACCATAGACCAACAGGACCCCATCACTAGGGAGTTTGTTAGGAATACAAAAATCTCAAGCATCACTCAAAACCTCCAGAAACAACATCTTCATTTTAATAACATCCCTAATGTATTTATATGCTTCAGAAAGTCCAAAGTACGTCTGAAAAATCACATGTGAATTGAATTGTGCTGGTCAGCTTTTATCAACTTGATACATGCAAGCTAAAGCCATCTGTGAAAAAGGAATTTCAAATGAGGAAGTGCCTCCATCAGGTAAGTAAATCTGTGGGGGACCTTTCCTGATTATTGATATGGGAGAGCTCAGCTCACCAGGGTACAAGTGGTCCTGGATGGTAGAAGAATTCAAGTTGAGCAGTCCAGAGAGAGCAAACTATAAGCAGCATTCCTACATGGCTTCTGCTTCAGTGTCTGCCTCCAGGTGCTTGCCCTGACTTTCTTCAGTATACCATGACTCAGGATATGAAAGCCAAATAGGCCTCCCCCACCCCAAGTTACTGTGAAGGCCTTTATCACAGCAATGGAAAGCAAACTAGGGCAAATATTGTAGGTACTGAAGGGAACTCCAATTTTATTTTTGCCATGGCATGGGGGGGGTCTTTTTCTGTCTATAAATGAGAAGTTATTAGATTCTATGCTAATACAGTGAAACATAATAGAAAATGAATGCTTTCTACTTTCAAAAGACAAAATAAGGAAATGAATAAAACGCCCAACTTGCAAAGAAGCATTGTGAGAAGACAATCTCTGAGTCAGAGCCCAGGTGCCTTTTCAAAACAAGGAAGACACCGCATCTAAAAAAGAACATCTTGGTTTTCTGTTTCCTTTCTTCCTTTACTCCTTACCACTAAACAGCAACCTGTTCTGGAATCTTGAAGGCCCCAAGGAGAAAGATGCCTAGGTAAGACTGTTTGGTTAGTCCATTAGCCAGGGTAGCTGGGCTTAAAGGAAAATATCTGAGAGGGTCACACTTTAGAGTCTGCAGAGTGAATGCTGAAATCTAACTGCACAGGACATCTCAGTTTGTGTAGTTTGGTGCATTTGATAAAGATCATACAAAATAGACCCAAGTAACTTCTGTGTTGTTTCAACAGATCCCATCCTATGTGGAAAGCGGCCTCTCCTTCATGGATCTCAAAAGAATCCAAGGGAATTTTTCTACCCACCTGTCAATGTTCTGAGCAATGGGCAGGTTTTACATGTACAAGTCATGGCATATCAGTCCTCTAAACTGGAGAACTCTGGCCTTGAAAACCACTGTAAAGGCAGAGTCACTCCCACTGGTCTCTTTTTGTCTGACTCATAGCAGCCTTTGATATTTGAAAAGGAGGTCATTAATAGATCATAATCTATTTATTTTCCTTTTCCAAAGAAGAGCTTGCAGCAAGGAAAGATCTAGGTGTGTGCACAAGATGAAACCTCCTGTTTGAACAATAGACACCTGCACAGGAGCCAAAGGAAAAAGACCAGTTCCCACCCACCTGATTCTCACTTCAAGCAAAAACCCAAGAGGATGGACCACAAACAGCTCAAGAGCTCCATAAATCTAACCAGGGTAGAACAGGCCTGCAGAACAAGTTCTGCAAAGTGGGACACTGGACACACTAGTTTGGAAATGTGGCCCAACCCCAGACATGGGCATGAAGATCATTCCGTAGGTTTCAACGTAATGATCACAGGAGTAACCCCTGTGAGAAAGGCAGCAGAGAGTGGAGCACGCAAATCAGCTGAAGGGGAGGGGCTTGGATAATTCATACCCTCATCCAGTGTGTATCTATCTGGATGGGACAAGACTAGGTGCTTCCTGCAAGCTTCTGTATGCAATCTCTGCTGTGCTTCACAGGCCACACTCATAGTTGTAGGGATTTCTTGGCTTTGGAAACTGTCTTCAAACAGTAATCTCTTAATTTCTCAATACCTTGATTTTCAGGCCAAACCTCAATTACTGAGGTAGGTGACATGAGGTTTATTTTTACTAACAAGAAAACTAAAACTGGGGAATACCAAGTGTGCTAAAGAACCTGGTGAGCTTGAAACATTACTCCTTATTTTAGGATAATTTCTAAAGAGCCCTACACTCCAGAGCTCCTACATTTAAGGGCTGTTATCAAAGCTACCATGTAAATATCCATCCCCAGATTTCCTTGAATACTAGAGGCAGAACTTGCCCCAAACTCATGTAGCAGGAGGCTGCTAATTTGTATGGATTCCTTGGATCCTATGGACCACATATATTTGTAATAATCAGGAGCTCATAGAGGAAGTGCTAAGAGAACATCTCTGTAACCCCAGCATTAGGGATTAGAAGTAAGTTTGCCTCGTCTATAACTTTGCTACCTGGAGTAACCCCTGGTGTTTCCAGGGGTTGATCTGAGTCATGGCCAACAGCAGTCTCTTTAATAATGTATGTCTGGCAGTAATTATGGTCATTATGGAATTTTCTTCCAGACTGGGCTTAGGAGAGGCAATATGAGACCCCAGGCTTGAAACTTGGTTCCACCACTCTCTGGTCATATCAACTTGGCAAGTTGCTTTCCTCCTCTCACCTTTCTTACCTCTTACCTCAGTCTCCTCGTCTGTAATAAGGTGATGATATACATATATTACAGGGTTTACAAGGTAATTAGATATGTTAATGGTATGTAGAAATGAAATGCTTTGTTTAATCTTTCTGGCACACAGTAAATTCTGAAATGCTGGCTACATTATCAGGTTTATGCTAATCACTTTCCAGGTATTTATTCTGTCATCTGGTCTGTAAAGGGTGCCCTGTGACAATCCAGATTATCAGCTAGGAGATTGAATCTCAGACCCTGTCATCATCTTGCTCAATTTGTACGTAGAGGAATGAGGATCAAAGCCAAGCTATTTTATGCTATTTTATTGACTTCATAATGGGGCAGTGTAAAATGTCTTTGTTAGGGTCACATAGTATAATGAACAGTATGACCTAAAGGCACTTGGGGATGGAAAGGTTTATTTGGCTTATGTGTCACAGTCCATTGAGGGAAAGCAAGACAGGAGGAGCTCAAACATGGCTGGAGAGAGGCTGATGCAGAGGCCATGGGGGAAAGTTTGCTTACTAGCTTGTTCTTGATGGCTTGCTCAGTTTGCTTTCTTATAGAATACAGGAACACGGACTGCACAGTGGTCTCACCTTCAATGAGTTGGGCCACCCACATCAATTATTAACTAAGAAAATGTCCTACAGGTGTGCCTACAGCCTAGTCTTATGGAGGCATTTTCTCAATTGAGGCTTGCTTCTCTCTATGATTCTAGCTTGTTTGTGTCAAGTTGCCATAAAACTAGCCAGCAGAGAAGTACTGCTTGAATTCTTCCAGACCCTTTCGTATGGAAGCTCTTTTGCTAGAGTGTTAGTTGTCTGAGTATAGTGCCCATTCTAGCAGTATCAGGATGACTGGGAATTTATTAGGAATACAAATGCTTGGGCAACACCCCAGACTTACTGAATCAGAAACTTCGGGTGGGGTCCAGCAAAGTGACTTAATAAGCCTTCCCTGTGACTAAAAATACATGTTTAAAAAAGGTGTGAAACAATTCTCTAGGGACACTGATGCATACTTCATTAGCAATCCTTGGGTTCGGAGATTATAACAGTAACCAAACATTTTAAACTTACCAGCTAATTCAGATCCACGAGTCACAGTGCGGGAGCCCCCACTGGGGTCCATGGAGGAGACTCGATCACCTAGAATAATAAGCAATAAAAACCAGTCAGCATTGTGTCTCTGTTAACACTATCATCTTTATTTCCTTTGGTTGCGTTCTCAGAAAACCATCGGCTGCTAGCAACAAAGAAGGCACGGTTCATCCTTTAAGACGTTGATGAACAGGTTAGATCCTCAATCAAAATTAAGGAAACCAAGGCAGCACAGGCCATCCTGGATGAGCACTAAAAATATCGTGTAGGTAGAAATCCAAGAACAGAGCTAAGGACTATTCTGAGAAAAATATTATGATGTGGTTGAGCTCTGAATGAGGTACTTTTCATAGCGTGGATAAGGATTGTGATACTGGAATATGATCACTTAAATGGGTGCAGTGTGGCTCAGACCATGCAGCATGAAAAGAAGCTTCTCTGAATCTGAAACAAAAGAATCTTAGGAATGAACGAGGCAAAGGCTCAAAGGGAAAAATAAACTAGTTATCCAGAAAGGAGAAAGGTCAAACTTAAGTGTAATAAGAATCAGTGAAATGGCATGAATGACATGGAACTGGGTATCAGAAGAAGTCTCAATTTATGTTTTCTTTAAAAAGTTAAGCCCACATGATCAGCAATCATTGATATGATCCCTTCTTCTCAAATATCTATCACCAGAAAGCTTTAGGCAGAGACGAACTCAAGAGTGGCTAATTTTAAATCCTAAGGCCAAATCCTATGGGAAACAGATATACCAGAGAACAGGGGTTCCTAAAGTTGGTACAGATCGTTACAAGGGTGCCCAGAAGGAGAATACAGTGAAATGCACTGTATGTGATTCCCTATCAGGAGAGGGGCTTCCTTGTAATTGCTCAGAACTTTATTACAGAGAGACCACTTTGTTCCTTGGAGAAGGGTTATAATAAACAGACCACGGCACTTGAAATGCCACTCCGAAAGTCCCACCACCAAAGTCACCATTCCAAAGCCATTACCTTTGCCAGGCCCGTCACCACAACTGCCATTGCATGTTTCAGTGCTTTACACTCAGCGTACAGAAATATTTATGATCAGAAAAATACACTCTGTGATTCTTCTGCATTAAAACAGGGAATGAGAATCAGACCATTTACTGATCATTGAAGTCACAAAGAAATGAAGGCTGCCCCTCAGCACCATTGCCTTTCTTGCAATGATCAGATGGGATCAGCACATGGGAGTACTAATTTGGTAGAAAGTGTTTTATTTGCTAGCAATTAGACTCTGCAAACTACCTAAGAAACTATATCTAAGATTTTCATTTTAAATACAAATCTATTAAGTAGCATGACAGGGCCATTTTAGCATGAGAATGTTTGTGGCACTTCTTTGGCTTATTCTGCATGAATCTAACAATAGCACTCGGAGGTATTAATGAGGAAAAGGACAATATTCAAAAGCCTTCAGAGTTTTAAGGGGGTTTGGTCTTGCCAATACTGCTGAAATTGCTATTTCTAAAGCTCCCTTTCTTGAAGCCCTAGAGTGGGAAGCCAGAGGGAATATGCCAAGCATAACACCCACACCCTGGATTTTCCCTCCCTCTGTCAATCAGAACCATCTACCATCTGCTTTGCATACGGGATTTCCATGAGATCATTTTCTTATCTTTGTCTTTTGGGAAAGTGGAGGAGGTAGGGTCTTTCTATAAATTAGGTCTATGTGCATATGCGTAACTTATTTATATTTAAATTTATTCATCTTTACTATATCAGTGATTGAGTGGTAAGAAGTACCCAGATTATAGGCACTAGTGGGAGGAGGCGTCTAGTTTCTTAGCCACAGAAATCCTTGTCCAATTTCCCTTTCTATAGTGTTAGTTTCTTAACACAAACAAAGAAATACAGAAGAGAAGTAGAGAGGATTGCTTACTTGAGATAAAAGTTTTGTTCTGAGTCCACGTCAGACTTAATTGAGTAAGTCATATATTTACCATTACAATAAAATAAGTGTTCCAGTTTATTAAGTCATAAACTTTGAAGCACACCACAAATAGAAAAGGTTTCTATACCAACCCATCACCAAAAATAAAACAAATCAATCCATCACCGATTAAAGGTAATTTTAGAGCAAAGATACAACTAATGAAAATCATTTGAATGTTTAGTAAAGCATTGCTAAATATGAAGACTATATTATCTGAATCAAATGAAATTGCTAATATTCAACTCCTTCCATCTATCAAAATATCAATTATTCAAGTTAATATATCACAAAATGAAGAAAAGACAAAGCAAGAAAACCTACCATATGAACCAAGTCACAAAAAAGGATGTTGCACCAGGAAATGGAAACATTATTTTATCTCAAATAAACCCAAGTTTGCTGATACTATAATTGATAACCAATGATGAAAACCATTCCCATGGCACAAAGTAATCTAATCATGGCCTGCACAGAAAATATCCTTACAATAGGAAAAAGATATGTTGTTTCTCCAGAGAAGCAAGCCAGATGACAAACGGCTAAATTACCTGGTAGGGGGCCATCAACATTAAAGTTGGAGTCAGTAGCAGCAGTCACTTCAGTTTCTCCAAAGACCTCAGTCTTAGCAGGGGTCACTGGGAAGAGAGTTCCGTTTTCCATTGTGTCTGGGTAAAGAGAGGTGTAGCCTTCCAGTGAAGTAGTTGTATCTCTGGGAAGACTTCCACCTCTTCTTGGGTCTTTATCACCATTCTTAGCTGCATGGAGGTGGAGTCAATGATAAGCCCACACCTGTAAGGTCACCACCCACTGTGTGCTTGTCTTCAGAAGGTAAAGTTGCCAGACATCTTTCTACTTGTTCTCCAAAACCAAAAGCAAATGGTACTGAACGAAAACAATGTTTTGCAAGACACCAGCCAGATAGCACTCAACAGGAGTGATTTTGGTGACTACTTGCTACACAGAAGAGGTACTTGTTACAAGATTTATCTGAGTCATCAAGGGTGTGTGGTTATCCCACTGTGACCTTGAAGTCACCTCAGGTACTACAGGATTTTGATCTTTTTGTCTCAATTGGATCCACCTCTGAGGAAGGGGTAAAAACAAACCATTGAATGGAAAGATGAAACCAACCTGCCTGCAATTGGAATAGTGAGCTCAAGATCCAAAAGACCTGAGTCTAATGACTTAAATTTTCTTTTCTGTTCTAGGAGGGCATTCTTCATAGTCACCAATACCACAGAGCTGTGGTCCAGAAGACAAACCAGAAATCATATTAGTTCAATGGATATCAAAGAAATCTTACAGAAACAATCATTATTAAACCAAGTTAGTAATCGAATACCTTTAAAATTCAGCAGAAAAGTTTGTACCTAATGTAATATGGCTTCTAAAAGGTCTACAAAGCAGAAAAATCAGAGACTACCACCAGACACACCTTTTGATCCAAAATAATGTATAAAAACAGGCAACAGATGTACCACCACCAAATACAACACAAAAGTAACACCACCAAAGAGTCTACAAAGCACCGCTACGAGATATACCACAAAGCACCAGCACCAGAGATACTACAAAAGTACCACCACCAAAGACACCACAAAGTACCCATAACGTCTTGATTTCTGCTTAAAAGCCAGGTGGACTTTATGATCCTTACTGCTAGGTGGCAGAATAGAAGTTGTTGGATGGTCTTTGTCTTCTTCCAGCTCTTCATGTAATGTAGAGAAGTTCTGAGACTGACTCTGTGCTGTTTTGATGAGGGATGAATCCATTGTTAATTAGGAATCATAACACATGAACTTACATGGACAATCTAGCTATAGAATATCAGATGGACAGATACAATGGGAGAATGTGCCTTTCATCATTTGCTGATTGATACGAAGATACAGAAAGATTATATTTTGTCTCTAGTTAGCTTCTTTGTCTCTCAGCAAAGTTCTGATCTTAAACTCTAGCCAAAACATTGCCCTCCCTGGACCACCTTGACCCAGCTGCAGCAGGGATCCCAGAAACAAAGATCACAGAGACATGGAAAGGGGTGCTGTAATTTCAGTTTTCCCTCAACCATAAAGATTGCCTAGAAGTTAGACTATAAGGAAAATATTGTTATGTAGTGTCTGTGGACACAAAAGAAAAAGCTGATCTCTATCAATGAACTCAGAGTAACTATAAAGAAATATATGATTCCCTTGTAGAGAGCATTGCATTTGAGTTACTACTTCTTTAGTAAGGCTGTGGTCTCCCCTGTAGCAGGGTTTCTCTTCACTGCACAGAGGAAATGCTTGCCTGGGCAAACACTGGGCCTTCAGTGATATGTATCAAGTTGAGATTGAATCATTGCCCATATCTGAAATCACTTTGACTGTTTTGAGCTCTTTTCATTTGTGTTCTTCCAAGAAAGGCACTGACCTCTGAGGCACAGGTGCAAAAGCCCCATAAAACACACCCATCAGCCATGTCCACCACCAAACAAATATAACCAGGAGAGAGACATTCACTAAATCCCAAATCCAACATCAGAAAAAAAGCCAACAGTAACACAAAATGGAAATGCAAGTCGTGCATTGGCAAGGGCCATTTATAGGCTTTTTTATGTGTCCTTTGATGCCTAACACGGTGCTATTTATGTTGATGACAATCAACACATGCCTGCTGGCTTATTTCCTATGTCTAAAGGGCTCCTATAAAGGGTTCTGCCCATTATGTATAGCAAGCAGTGAAATGAGGCCTTCTTAATTTTGAATTTCTTTGATATTCTGCCAAGAATTTATGAATGGCTTCAGGTTGATCCTTGGGCTATCCTTATAAATATGTTGAAGATTAAGGGTACTAAAAATTTCACATTTCTTCCTAGTAGATGTTTAGTGATAGAAAAAGATATTAACAAATGGTTCTTTTTCATTCCGGGGACTCTATCACATTGGTCGATTATCAACAACATGCCTTGCCCCTCCTCTGAAAGCTAAATGTGATATCCCTATTCACTATAATGATCTGGCCTTCATATGTCTTTACACAATCCTGAAAACCATATTTCTTCTGCCTGGCCTCACAGAAGGGTGTGAATCAAAAAGAGTCAGTTAAAACAGAGACACCACTCTACAATTGATGGTCTTCAGTGTCACATGACTAGTTAGAGGTAGAAAATGGAGATGAATGACATTTTCATATCCTCTTGTTAATAAGAAGTCATTGACTCTGGAGTGGACCTTGGATGAAAATAAAGTTGGGTTCAAAAATACTCTACAAGAAAGGCCAACAGTGAAAACAGATTTAGACCCTGGCTGAGTTTAGCCACCTAGCAAAGAACGCCACCATTCCACCACCAAATGCAACATCTTGACCAATATGAGCAAGATGTGAAGTAGATAGACAGATCACCAAAGGGGCTGTGTATCATCATCCTTACGAGTTGTCACTGAAAGTGGTCCTGTCCTGTTCAAATCTTCCACCAAATGGGTATTTGGAGCTGCAGTAGGCTGAAGGGTGGTACTATGACTGGCGTCTGTATCTGAAGAAATCAAATTGATGTTATTGCCATATTCTCTATGCTGGGAAATAACCCGAGGCTCATTTATGTCTTACAGCCAAGTAATGTTTACATTCAGTCTGTCGAGAGGAAAGAACAGGTTCACATGTTCAGAACTGGGATAAATGATTGTTTCCTCAAGCATATCACAGGATATACATGGTTTTCATTTCAGGGCAGAGTTAGATGAAAGCTATCACGTTTATTTGTTGGTTTGCTTTGCTTAGTCTGAAAGGAAGTTACATGAGCACACAATGGAGCTCACGGCCTTTGCAAAGGGATAGAAACATAACCCATGTGTGACTTGCTTCATTCTAAGATAGACAAGTACAATCAGACACATGGAGAAAAGTAACACACACAAGCATCATTTTGTCTCCTGCTCACCAGGTCAAACAAAACAAACCAACAATAATAAAAAGTTTTTAAGCAGACAGTGGCTTCCCTTGTTTCCCTTTGTGTCTCTTTGGTTTTGTTTCACAAAATAAACACAGAAAATACATATACACATTAACCAAAATACCTAGGTGGAGACAACAGGAAGTGCCCATGGTCAAATAAGAATCATTCTCCCCATAAATAAAAGCAAAAAGCATCTTGGAAATTCTGATTATAGTGTTGAGTGGTGTGGAAATCTCCCTGAAGTAATCAAAAAGGCTGCTTCTTCTGATTGTTATCACAGATCTATTAGGCTGAAATAATAAGTTCAGAGTGAAATAGGGACCAAGAAGTTCATAAAGAGCATCAATACTGCTAACTCTACAATTTAGTCAATCTACCCACACCACTGCCTCTGGAAGACTTCAGTGGAAAGCACTGTGATATGGGCACCCACCTTGGGTGGTACCCAGCAGTCTTTACATGCTAAATGCAGAGACAGACAAGATCCCTGTTAGAGAAAAATGTTGGCTGATTCTATTATCCAGATTTCAAAGAACAAAGACCAGTTATCCACGATCAAAATTTCAAATGGATACCTGGTCAGAAAAAGACCTTGTCTACAGAGAGCCTGTATCCACTCTTGTTCATTTTTTCTTTTAGAAGTAAAATTCTTTGAGAACTATCATGTCACTGTATGGCTGAAGCTAACTATCTTGTGTATGTGAAGAGGCACAGTAAAGAATCTGCCAATGTGACAGGTCCAGGATATGGTTAAGATTTGTATTGTAGATGAGAGAGAGAGAGAGAGAGAGAGAGAGAGAGAGAGAGAGAGAGAGAGAGA
>JADRCH010000075.1:2669180-2775400 GCA_019843965.1 Rhynchomys soricoides
AGAGAGAGAGAGAGAGAGAGAGAGAGAGAGAGAGAGAGAGAGAGAGAGAAGAGAAGAGAGAGAACATCCAAGAGCATCTGGAAGAATCCAGAGCAGAGAAATAAAGAAGTAAACTGAGCATGGCTATCAGATTGGGTGTGGTCAAGACTGGGAAAGAGGGAGAGTGGGAGAGGACTGTGGAGATCGTGAGGTAGCACGAGATATAGAATGAAACATAAGTGAGAGAGTACAAGTAAGCGTGGACCAGTAGAGAATAGCATGGAATTAGAAAGGTGAGTAGCCGGGGTGTGGGAGTGAAGGGCCAAGGGACAGAACGCTGGCTTTGATGTGCAGAAACAGGGGTATGTCAATGCAGAGGCATGTGTCCCTTCTGCCCTTTTCCAGAGGTAAGGGAAATGACTCCTTTTGTTGAATGGGAACTCACAAGTTCCTGAGAAATGATGGCTTTTATTTAACCACCAGAAACTCTCCTGTAGTTCAGCTTGAACTCATTTCTGTAGATTTGGACTGCCTAGGAGATCTAACATCTTTTTCTTGGTGTATTTACTCATGGAATGCAATCATGTTAGAAACTTGATAATGATTCAGGAGTTCTTTTACTTTGTTTGTTTGTTTAACCATGGGTTTCTATGGAGTCCCACTTCCAGAAGCTAAGCACCTAAAACTGTGTGCTCAGTCTTGCCTGTGGTGCTTTAGTAAACTAACATAGTAGTCCCAGCCAGGCCATTTAAACACTTTCTTCCCTATTAGGCCACATTTATCCAGGCATAGTGATATATATGCATCCCCTGGTTTTTCCTTCTTTGTGGATCAGCTCACATGAGCTTCCTTTTCAAAAAGTTCTCCCCCTTACTTCCTTTTTCTGATTACTCAGGTTTTGCGTTTTTGTTTTTTGTTTTTTGTTTTTTTTTTTCAAAAATCATATTAAATCCTTTGTTCTTTAATAAGTTTCCAGGAAGTGTGGGTTCTTCTAAATTTCTTTAGTGTTCATATTGAAACTATGAATTTTTCTATTTATTACTGACTCATGCTGTCAGATCTATTGTGCTATCCAATGTTTTCTTTTGTCAGCTGACAAAAGTTTCTCTCAAGTATAAATATAAATGGCACATCCTTGTGTCTCCATGATGCCTCACAAATTTAGTTGTATGTCTCTATACATGGTTGGTTACAGAGTGGCTGTCCACTAATATTGGGATAAGATAGTATTTTTGAAAAAGAAAACTATGAAAGTTTTTGTTTTACTTTGAAAATAATTTTGTATTTATCCAATATGGAGATATATTATTCACTGAGCTATTAGGATGTAGTTCAATTCAAATATATGTAGAGCATAAGGCTGGCAATTTATATGCAGAAAATACATCTAAGTGAAACTTCTCTGAAAAACATTACCCTTCTATTGGTTATTTTTGGAATGTTATATTTCTGTGATAATAATATTTTGATAAAACAAATGAAAAACAAAACAACAAATGACTCTACTCATGAGCATAGTAGAAACAGAGTCTTCCATTTGTTGAATACTGAGAAGACAGAGGCCACCATTCTTGATATTTCTCTCAAGCAGGCTGCTGTTGTTACAAGAAAAGAAATTTGCTCTTAAGTATAAAAATGGGTGAAATAATTTACAACCTTTTTTTTCTTGCAAAACTACAACTCATATTTTTAAATTGCTTAATTGCGCTCATCTCGTGTATGAGTTGTCTATTTACTGCATTCACAGCCACTCAAGGGCCCAAAATGGTCTAAATCCTAAATCCTTCAATACCACATTATCGCTAAATGAGGCAAGAAGAAGGAGCTTTAATGTTTTCTGAGTCATTAAGTTCTTTATTTATATTAACTACTCAATAACTTTTTTAACCACTTGGATTTCTCTACCAAAAATAAAATCTTTGAATCTATAATGGAGACAGTCACTAAATCCATTATTTGTTGTTTCTTTTGAAATATTTGGATGTCAAAGGCATGATATTATATGTCTCCAGCACTCAGGAGACTGAGGCAGGAGCATCATCAAGAATTGAAGACCAGTTTGGGCTATGTATTAAGACCATCTTAAAGTAAGAAACAACCAGCCTCTCCCTTAGGAGAAACAACTTCTATTCCTGTTAGCCTAAGATTAACTGTCTTTTAATCTTCCTGCCAAATTCTTCACTCCAAATAGAACTTTGCATGTAGATGGATGCGCATATCCACTCCTTACCAACTTGTATCAACAAATTGTTGAAGACACATGAGGAAGCTTAGGAAAGTAGACTGAACTAAAACTCAATGGCACATTTCAAAGGGAAGAGGCACTTAGTTGATTCTAAGAAACACAATACATTAGAAAGTCTCAGAGGCTATTACCCTTGCTTTCTGTTTGATGACCTTGTCCCATTGGATGTGAGATCAGATCGAAGAAATCAGTCCAGGAAACGTCCTCTTGACTCTGTGTCGTTATTCTTTGTCTTGGATGGTTGTTATGGGCTGAGGCTGTTGTGACCATGCAGTTCAAACAATTGTCAAAATGTTAATTGGCATTTGGTCAGGGATATATAGACTGACTTTTTAAAAAAGACTTTGTTCTCTAAAGATGATAACTGGAATAGCTTTCTAGTACTAAGACCAAGGAGGGGCATCAGTTTAGGATGTTTCCCAGGTTTGATTTCATTTATGCTCATTTTTTTTTGATCACCAGCATGTGAGCTGGAGGAAGCATAGCATTAACAAATATTGTGACGGATAGAGGATGAGTTATAGGCATCAAGGGAAGATGAAGTAATTCTCGACATATGCTGCCACAGTCTCCTAAAGAAAAGGGTGTAAGAGCTCAAGTGCATGATGTCACTCTGAGACAAGCACATCCCACAGTGAAATGCACAATGAGCTGGTGGTGATATGCACAAGACGTAAGGTAATAGCTCCCCAAGTGATGAGCATGAAAGTGGTACTCATCACAAAAGTACAGATGGAATCCATTAGCATTGTTTCTAACAGTGAGAAATGGCATGGTTTATGCCTTTGTTCCATTCTGTGCCACTGCAGAAGTATAGGAAGAAAGATTATAATAGCATCCCTTAGAAATAAGCACACCAAGGAGCTAGTCACCAAACCCACTGTCCTACTTGTGATTCATTTGTAAGTTGCCATGCACTGCAAAGAAATTATGCATCAGATTCTATAGTACAGATGGAAACATGGAGATATTTCCCACTGATACCAATCGATAACATGGAATTCACAGGCTTTGCAGGGCAGGGTGAATCCCAATGCTTAATCATCCAGACAAAAGAATCATGCACCAGAGCTTGCAGAGACATGTTATCATCCAGCATCCTTCAGAGATAATAAGATTTAAGTCTAATCCCCACAACCCCACAGTTGCAGAATAGAGAAGATGGGTTGTTTGTAAATGTGATTAAACAGTAGTACATTTGAGGAGATATGCAAGAAACAGGAAAGAACCAGAGATTTAATGGCATCACACAGGTGCCTTTTTTTTTTTTTATTGTAATTGCTGGATCCAATCCCTCAACACTAGGTTTTTGATAACATTCTTATAAACCTAGTGTTTCACATAAATATTAGGGAAAAGCAGAGTCTTGTTATATAGTGAATGATTTTTTCAAGGCAGAAAGGGGATTTTAATTGTATAGGATCTCTGTCATAGTCTCACTGATATCTCAAATTGGATATGAAAGACACTCATATAGACTATTTCTCTGTGTGCTTCTATCTATGCCTGGCCAAGTAGCTTTTTAGGAGGATTTAGATTCTGGATCTGTGTTTACTTCAACTTGATGTATTAAGAACCAGACCACTTCCTTCAGTGTCTTTTTGTGCAGTATCGTCAATGTCCAGCATTGAAGTCAGAAGGTAGTTTCCACCCACATTGTGAAACCCTCCATTACCAGTTGTCTGTTTTGTCACATGGGAGTCTTCACTTGGGGTGGTGGGGTTCTTCCCCTGCCATCCATTCTCAAACCACTTCTCCTGCTGGGTAGCTGCTTCTTCTGCTGTACTATTAGGAGCTGCCCATGCTGAGAGGAGAATGATGATGGTGAGCCATATTGTCCAGTGAACCCTCTGATATGTCTTGATATGTCTTTCTACATTATAGGTAGAGATAGAGGTAGATAGATAGATGGATAGATAGATAGATAGACATACACATATGTCTATACATATGTCATATACATATACATATGACATATCATTTGTCATACATGATATTACAAATATACATACATAGATGATAGATACATACATAGATACATAGATGCATATATACACAGATGATGAGGGATGACAGGTGAAACATAATTACATACATAGATGCATACATACATAGATGATGGATAGATGACAGATGATTCATTCATACATACATACATGATAATAAATAGAAGATAAATATATGCATACATACATAGAGTATTGATTGATATATACATATATACATACATAGACGGTAGATGGATGGACAATACATACATACATATGAGTATACATACATACACACACATACATACATACATACATACATACATACATACACAGATATATAGATAGATATAGAGAAAGATAATAGCAACCAGGGAATGAGTTACTAATATTCTGAAAGGTAGATTCTAGAACTATAACACTCAATCTGTTAAGTTTTCAGATGGGAAAACAAGTTCCATTTTCTGAAAATCATGTACCAAGAGTTGCACATAGTCAGGACTAGACCCTAACCTGTGAATTATGAACTCTCAGTGTTATTTCAGATTTATTATTGTCTATGGCTTTATATGTTCTGCCAGAGAGCGCTTCTGTTGGAAGAATAATCTCCATGTTTGGGTGATTTTGCAGGAGAAATGTGTTAGCTAACAACTCACAACACTATTGTAATAGGAGACCTTTGCAAACAGGCTGCATGCGCTATAATAACATTCAGCAGAAATGGTTGGCATGCACGCCGTCGGGACGCCTGGATGTTACTATGCTGATCTACTATGTGATTGTCTAGGGACATTTTTAATTGCTAAAATCTCTTCTTAACAAAGCTAATTCAGTGGAAGAAAAAACTATTCTAGCCAGTTGGGGAATTATATAAATAATAACAGTATCAGACAGGCTTAACCTTTCAAGCATTGCTTTAAAAAGTCGAGATGACTGGGATAAAATCCTATCAGGGTGCTTCCTGGAAAAATCAGAAAGCCACTGACATTTTCATCTGCAACAGCTCATGGCCAATTTCTGATTCATCAGGAAAGCTAGAGCTTATAAATTGCCAGACCAAATGAACTATATGTCTTAACAAAATTCACTCTATCTCATTATCTTAGAAAATGATGTGTGTGACTTTGTAATAGAAAATATGGTTTTTAAATGGGACTCATGATAATTTTGCTTTTATATTTTCCAACTCACTTTGGGGATGAACTGACTGTCCAAAGGGAGAAAGGCCCAAAGTCTTAAGTTATTTCCTAATATTTTAAGTCATTAAGCACACGTGTGTGCTCAAAAACACACACATATGTCTACATTCACATTATCATCTCCCATATAAATATAATAATGATCCTTCAAGTGCTCAACCATGTCCTGGCATTTTCAGAGCAGTCAGGAGTGTGTTAGTAAAACAGAGGACTTCCACTGTATACCATAAGGGCTGACTCTTCTAGAAGTTGTAATATCCCCTCAATGAAGTCATGTGGATTTTTGCAAACATTGATGGTAACTTCTTTTTGTTAGCTGTATCTGGATTCTCACATTTTCTTAGTAAGGGGGCCCATCAGCCATCATATTTTGACATTAGATACATTCATTCCAAGTTTCTTAATTAGCATTCTTCTTAAGAGTAAATGTTTTGCAGTAATTGATAAGATTTCTGATAGACCTCAGAGGAGACTGGAATGGGTCTGATTCTTAAAAGACATCTGATTCCTCTCTATTCTTTTTTTCAACAGTCTACTTCTTGTTCAACCTAACTCTTAATTTTGATGCATATATCAACTTTACTGGGGTAAAGACTAGAACACAATGTCTTTTAGACAATCACTACAATGCCCAGGACTTATTTACTCATATCTCAACCATTTTCTCAACTCTCTGTGAACACACCCATCAAACCAGGAAGGTCCTTTGGTTTCTAAGTAGCTGTTTCTTACATTTCCCCTTTAAGAATGTTCAAGTATATGAAAATGGTGATTGAGTCATAACTTTAAAAATGCTACACGATGTTGTCTCAAGGATCAGTTATATTCAAAATTATTAGGCATTTCTCTGAGATAACAGGTGAAAGATGAATACATTTCCCTTTTTTCTTTTCTTTGTTTTCTTGTCCTAGGTTCACAATCCATTGGTGAAACATGAGATTGTTTTCTGAAAAACTTGAGTTATTTGTCTATAAGTAGAAAAAACAGTAGGAACATCAGGACCTTTCCCAACTTGCCCTGAGTGTTTCAAACAAAAGAAGGGTAGGTTAGAATTTAAAAAAGAGACCATATGAGCCACTGACTTTCCACCAAAGACAGAAGTGGTTCCATTCTACCACAGACAAGGAAAAGAGTGTCATAGAAGAAAGTGTATCCCAGAACCTCATAGAAGATGAAGACTCTAAAGATCTGCCCACTCATGAAGCTTTCCTCCCAGATCCCACACTAAATATTTGAACAGAACACTTGCATTACACATTTCCAAAAACACACACCTACTACCAAAACAGAACCCTTAGGAACCATTAACAGAAAACCAGCATCTCACATCTACCTTCCAAGCATTCTTGTCTCTTGGGAAATCTGACAAATTGGCATCTTTCTTCCTTATTTTTAGAAATGTCCCCTTTCAGGCTCTGCAGATAAGTTTACTGTGCAGACACTAAAGATGTGACCAAAAGCTAAACAGCATCTCTGATAATTTGAGTACCAGAACTTCAGTGAATCATCCTTCTTACTTGTGCTTGTAGCATGGGGGCTCTCCTCTTCATCCTGATACTCATGGTTATTGAAAGGAGGCTCTGGTTCCTGGGTCCAGTTTTCTCCATAAGCACTGGTGCTGTTTCTGTCTATATCTGTTGCAACGATGGTTAAGTACACTGTGACTTTTAATCATATAGTATTTAATAATCCTCTTCTTCCACTAAAGTACATGTTATCTGTCTACTGGTCCTGTGCTAAAGCACTATCTCTGAGTACTTACTCTCAATAAATCTAAGTGATTTCACTAATCTTTCCCAAGAGAAAATGAACAGGTACAAATTCTTTGATATTACTTATTATTCCAGAATAGCCACTTTGTCAGAGACAGTACCATAAACCATTCAGCTATATTAATTTTTATAACAAAGTGACATAAAATACCTTATGTTCAGGAAGTATGATTGATAAATGACTCCTGTGTGGAAAGTCCACTAAGGATTTATGATGAGACATTAATTAATTTTCCCATCACATCCAAAGGTTTGACCTTCACAGCATCATAAGTGTTGAGAGAAAGTATCGTTAATGATATGTGCATAACTCATTACCAGTCATCATGGTGGTTGTCTGAAGTAGCACTTCTGGGTTTGAATGGATTGGCTTCCACTGGGTCCAGTCCTGGTTCTGTTTTGTGTGGTCAGAAACCCGTGGAATAGTTGCAACTGTCATAATGATGATTGAGGCAATTAGGAAAATGTTATTTCTTGAGCCTTCACTGCTTGCTTTGTACATGTGTCTCTTCTGTAGACTATACAGCAGCTCATCTATACAGGGATGTATAGATGGTTGAGTGGAAATGACGGAGAAGGATAGAGTATTAGCTTCATCCATCATGTTGCTTTGTATCTCAATGTCCTTTGAATTCTATCATAGAATGTCTTTGGGTTTAGAACATGAGATCTTCTGGATATAATAGCCATGGATGTTGTAGCAATAGGAAGAACAGCTTTGAAAGCACTAACCCTCCACCAATTATGACCAAAGATGTGAAGAGTTTTGCCCATTCATGCAAATTGCAAGAATTCTCTGCACCTGCAAGTCATTCATTGGTATCACTGGCAGGTTGCTAACTGTAGATCTTCAAGCTGAAGAAGTTGATAGCTGAACTATAACATAGGAATCACTATTGTGGTACAGATTTTACTGAGGAAAGAAATAACCACAAGAGCCAAAGCTTTCCTGCAGATAGTTTTTGGAAGGAATGTCTGCTTCATAGAGCCATTTGGCTCAGCTACTTTTTTTCTGAACATATACTAAACATCCATGAGAGTCCCACTGAATACCGAACATGATATAAACATGCCATTCACAGCTAATGAAAGAGGGCCAATATGCATACATTTATATAAAAGAGCCAGAAATAACCATCCACCATCATCACAACACACTGGAAAACAAAGACATGTCAGTTCACCAATGCCCCAATAGCATGCAAAATAGGAAGCCTGGAACAGAAGGTGCAAAAAGATGCATTTTGACAAAATCTAAAACAATATATTTTGTGAAAAGGTTAGTTGCAAGTTCAACTTCCTTCAAATTCTATTTTGATACACAAATAACACAACACCATTTGACAAGTTAAGAAAATAATTTAGAGTCATTAACCACATTTCTAATAAAAAAATAAAAAGTGGTAGTTAGCCCAAGTCTCCAAAAGAAAAATGGCATCCTGTTGAATTAAAGGGTGTATGTGTTAGGGAGAAAAGGGAACTGAAATTGAATACACTCTATAAAGACAGGGGAGGGGAGCATGAGAACTTTATCTTCTGGAGCCTGACCACATAACACCTCTGCATGGAAGCTACATCCTAAACCTAGAAGACATGGTCACAGGAATGCTCAATATATGGGGCTCCTTGGGTTCTTTTCTTAAGTTCCTAAGCTCTGCAGAGGCATCCGGCCCAAGGAATACACCACTTATGTCTCCATATAGAAAATCTGGTTTGTCTCTAGTATTTGCTGTATCACTGTCACATACTCAGATGCCTTCAAGCCACAAGCTGCTTTTAGATGCTGCCCTCCCTAGGTACTATTCACTTGGGAATGAAATCCTCCAATTTTAATGGAATAGATATAACTCTTATTGTCTAAGGTAGCTGATACAGCATCCCAATACCCTTTCTCCAAAGATTAATTGAATCTGCTTTATGATTCTCATCTCTTTCCAGCAAAATCTTCACTTAGGACAAGTATAGGAGAATCCGTCATCTGGCAGGACAGGATGTTTTTATCTACAATTTCCACCTCAGTGTCCATAGGAAGTTTTACAGAGGTCACAAGTTTGGACATGGTAACACAGTGCTGTCACAACTTGCTTTTAGTAGTTAACACTGTATTTTTAAGTCTATGGTGGCATCTATTCTTTCCTCCATTCTGTTATATTGATGTCCAGCAAGTTTGTTGAAACTTTTTGAGTTCTTCCCTTTAATCATAACCATATTTTGATTAATTTAGGTAGTTATTGAGCTTAAGCTTCTATGTTTTAAGCCATTCTTGGGCCTCCCAAGCTTTCAATTCAGGGTCATGTGAAAATTTTAATCACCATCCTCCTAATCTCATGAACATCTGTCCCAGCAGTCCTTGAGCCTCTTGTAGGCAAACGTTCTGGCCTTCCTATCCCTGTGTTCCTATCATCTGGCACAGAAAGGTCACAACGAATATTGGTTGTGGTGCTTTAACATACCATCCCTCAGCCACACTGATAATGTAGCTATTTCAATGAAAGCTAACACTGATGAGCAGAACAGGAAAAACACTGGGTGTCTGGGACTTCATGAGCTATTTTTTTTCCCAACAATATCTTTTGGTTCCCATTCACAAAATTTTATTTCCTCCTCCAAAAGTCTCATCAGAATGAAATTAAGGTAAAATCACAGGTTCAGTCATTGTTCACATCATCTGTTTCCCAAGAGAGATACTATATCATTTAGGTCCCTCAGCAAGCCTTGCAGAAATGGTTCTACTGTAATTGAGTATTCTTACTGGTGCTGGAGATAAAATCTTCATCATCATCAATGCCTGATCCAGAAAAACTGGGGTATTTGTCTGTTTCATCTTCATTTTCCTCATTTGGCTCCCAGCCTGTTGGGTTGGTATTTGACTCCGTACCTGTTGTGGTGACTTACATTAGTAGTTGAGCTGGCTGCCAATAACCCATTTCACCAAGGAAGAAAGTCAGGCATGGGAGGTATCATGGAGTTCCCAAGATTTTAAGAAGAAAATGAGAGAATAGGCTTGTATATCTGTAAACCCTCACCACGGAAGCTAATATACGGACCTTAAAATGACTGGCTATGATCTTTACAACTCAATATTCTCACTAGGAATAACCATCAGCAGAGCCGGCCAAAGGAGTTAGAGCAAAATGCAACAAAACACAGGCCCATGCAGATCCCCCTTGCTTTCAGATGTCTTTCTTATTACATCATTAGCATATTACATTGAAGCTAGGATGTCAGGATAAGAATAGAAAGGCTTCACATGTTCCTATTTGCTGTTTCAAGACACTTTTAGTAACAGCCCAATGTCACGTTTTGAAAATCCTATAGTTGCATTCATATTTTAAAAATTCATTTGTTTTCTTCTATTCTTACTTTTTATCAGAGTTCATTGTATGAAGCAAAGGGATCCATTCACTGATTTTATGAGGCAAGTGTTTTCATTCTGACATTTCTAAAAAGGCACATGCACTTTCTCAGTCTTTAGCATCAGATCCTGTGTCTCTAATGTAAATAAAAGCAAGGAGTTTCCAAGATTTTGCCCATTCTCAATAAAATTTACCATAAAGGGGAAAAAGATAAATTATCAGAAATTTTCTTGCCATTTATTAATCATCCAAAATTGTTCAAAAAGGTTAATGACAGTGGACCACAGTCCAAATATTGAGGATTTCTCCCTTTCAATTATTGAATCCAGCTTTTTAAAAAGGAAATGGAAACCTTTGTTCTCTTCTCAGCAGTTACTGAAAAAATTTCTCTTTACTAAAAGGGATTCTTCTAATTGTTAAATTCAGTTCAGGCTACCTTATAGGATGACCACTTGGTTTTCTTATTATTGGAGTCAAACTCAAGATTAATTCAATTGATAGAACTCTTCTATATTTTGGTAGCTATGGCTGTTATTTTGTGGTCTCATAAAAAAAGTAATTTGAGGGTATGCCCAGACGCTCTTTTAGAGTTTAAATGTTCTATTATCTCCAAAGACTTGGCCCACTTCGTAGTTACCTAATTAGCTTTGTCCTAGGCTATATAGACCCCTATAAAGTATAGAGAAGAAAATAAATGTATTAGTAATATTAAATCAAACATATAGAACACAGAGTTCAAGATGCTTTCTAAATTGACACATACATTTGTGAGGTAGAATGGTGTTTAGACTTTAACCACATCCCATAGATTAATGAGAATTATTAAAGGCTGTCAAGCAGGCATATGTTATATGGTATCTATAACTCATTACCAGGCATCTTCGTTGTTGTGTGAAGATGACTCTTGGACTCTGAGGGTTGAAAAAACCATGAAAACCAGTTCTGGGCTTCTTGCCTCTTGGGTGGTGTTTCAGGGGTGGTCATCAAGGCTGTTGTAACCATGATTGAATTGATTGTTGAAATGTTAATTACCAGTTCCTAAGAAATAGCACCGTACATTTTTTCACTCTCTCCCTACATAGAAAATCATCTCTTCTTGACATAGGTGGTAGAAAGAAAGGAAAAACAGTAAAGTAAAAGAAAAGAAGTTCTGTTTCTTTCAGGAGCCCAAACTGTAGTCCACAGAATGTCAGAGGTGGAGGAACCTTAAATAACAAGTGGTCCATGCTTTCATCTTAAGATGAAAACCCTGTGCTGGACACTTGTGTGAAGTCCAATTGGCAGAAGAGACATCTCAAAAATTGCATGAGAACTATCTGAAGTTCCAGTCTATAAGATAGAACAGGGATTCATTATTCGTCTCCTTTCCTATGAGGCCAAATTAAGACCCATGGTGAAAATTGAAGAAATAGAATGTTCTTCTAAAAAATAGAATTAAAGTATCAGATGATTAGAAAAGTTGGTTGAACTAAACCATTTAAGATCTTCTCCAAATCTGACCATTTGTGACTTTAATGGCCATCTCTTAGGAACCCAAGCCATGTGATGTTTTTCACAATTAAAGAAGGCCAACCAATATCATTCCCTGGGAGTTCAGGGTGTGATATCTCTGCCAGAAGTCACAAGCATATGACCCCATGAACCCCAAATGTAAGTAAGAACGGGACAGGAAAAGGGACATAGAAGACGTCTTTCCACCTTTCTCCAAGAAGAATGCATATACCATAGACATATGGGCCAAAATCATTTTCAGGTCAACACTGTAGTTTGCAAAGAGGAGCAGTCCATTTTAAAAAATCATATAATAAACCAAGAAAAACAAGAAGAAATGAAGAGACCCAATGACTCCACCAATACCAAAGAAACAGGCTTGATTTGAACACTCCCAAAGATTGCCAATTATTTTGTCATGATGTATATGGGAATATGAAATAATAGGAACCCAAAATACCAGATAAGCTAAAGCAGAGAAAGCTGAAGCCATCAATAAAGTCCCCAATACAGCGATCAATGAAATTCCTTTTGCCGGCTACCAAGAAAGCCCAGTAACAATTCAAGAAGAAACACAGTTGATTTCTTTCTCATGGTTTGTCCTATGGAGTTGTATTATACAAGTCTGCAGATACAAACAGCACTTTTCTTATTCTGACATTTCTCCCCCCCAGCCATCCACCTCAGCATGATATTAATCATTGTTATGTGGTAACCACAGTAGAACATCAGTAGGAGTTCTTTACATGAGTACAAGGACACATGCATGCATGCATACATACATACATACATACACACATATCAAGTTCCCCATTTCTGCAGTGAGAAAGCCTATTTAGAAATATGACCATATTATCTGTCAATATAGGTTAATAAATGAATAATCCCTTCATTATAAACCAGTGGTTCTCAATCTTCCTAATGCAGCAACCCTTTAATACGGTTAGTTCCTCACATTGTGGTGATCCCCAATCATAAAATTTTTTTTGTTGTTACTTCACAACTATAATTTTGCTACTGTTATGAATTGTGATGTAAATATCTGTGCTTTCTGGTGGTTTTAGGTGCCCCTTGTGAAAGGGTCATTCAATCTCCAAGGAGGTCTCGACTCACAGGCTGAGAACTGCTATTATAGACTGATTCCCTTTCCCAACCCCCTAGGGCAAAGCTACCAAGTCAAAATACTTGAGAACTAATGACCATGTATTCCCAGAGCTTATCTGTAACCCCTAGACACTGATATAAAGGTCATGTCATTTCTTGGTGTTTTCAGTGTCAAAAAAATTTTTTTAAGCCTATGCTTTTTATTCATTAATCATTACTTCTTTCTTTTATTGATATGATCATTTGGTCAGTAGATGTCTTTTTAGCGGTCATCTCTTCAATGACTGTCCTAGACATAGGAAAACTAACCTGACTCTGGGTCCTTGTTGCCAAAGTGAAAGTAAGGCATTTAGGAGACACTACGTCCACAGGTCTCTGTAGCCACTGAAGATATCAGCACCTGATATCAGCAAGGATGCTGTCTACATATGACAGTGAACATCTATCCTTCTTAACACCTCACTGAAGACAGGTGATCAGCAAAAAAACATGAGAGTTTACCTGTAGTTGCTGTCGTTGTGGGCTTCTGAGTCTGAGTCGTGAATTGTGAATTACCAAACCAAGACCATATCCAATTATTTTGTTTCTGAGTTGCTGCATGGCTTTTTGAATACACAGTTGAGGCAACTAGATTAATTATGAAAATAGTGTTTAGTGAGATTCGCCTGTCTTCTATAAAACCTGTGTTCTCTGTCCTAATAGAATATCTCTATTTATTATAGAATGAAGATTTAAAAGGGGAAGTTGAAGCCACTTTTATATTTCCAGACTCCTACAATCTAGCAGAATCTCAGGACAACATCAAGAAGGCAGATTAAGGTATAAATTCAGTGCTTCTCAGTCTTCTACACAAACCTCCTCAATCATGTCCAGAGTCAACTCAAGCAGCAGTAACTGTGATGGAGAGAGATTTGCTCTTCTCTTGATGGCATCATTCAGCCATGATCTGGAGGTCTTTAGTGCAGCAGAGCTTACAATGGCTTCCATTAATTTATCTTCAGAGATTCTTTGAGGATGCCTGCATCTTATCTGTCTGTTCAGCATTGTACCCAGGTAGTCTGTGACAACTGGCATTTCAAGGCTACATCCACACTCGTCAACACAACTTAAACTTTTTAGATGGGCAAGAATTTTGTAGAGGGTGTGTATCTAAAATGTCAGCAGATAAAACTTTCTCCAATCTGTCTATCACTTCCCCACATAGAGATGACAAAATCGAAGAATTGTTGAACTCTATCCAACTTAGAGAAAGGATAACATATGAACATTTTGTAATTTAAAAAAATACTTCATTTGACTTTCAAGTTGGACTGGTTTCCAGAATGTTCCCCCATAGTAACAAAATAGCAAATGCTATTGGGATAATTGTCTGAATCAGCTGGGATTTTAAGAAAGAAACTGTTTTAGATCAAACACTTCTCTGGAAATCTAGGTCATGGTCTCCACATACTGCAGGTGATTATTGCATACCATGGAGAACCTACTGGATCCCATGTGAACTCCAGTTTAGAACCAAAGCATTACACATAACAAATGCCGAAGATCACATTAGTGAGAACAGAGAGAGAAGGTAGTTACAATGCTCCCAGGAAGGCACTCACAAGAGGCTACAGACTGCCTCCTATGGAAAATTGTATTTAAGATGCATAGTTTCTGACCCCCACCTGACCCCAGAAGAAGGAGCTAACAAAAAATGGACACACAGAAGACAAAATGAGAATTATGTCATCTACCTAAATGAAGCTGTATGAGAGGAGACAGTGAAAGAAGTGTCAGCCTAGCATCAGTTTTCAATTTGCCCCACCCGAATAAGGTCATGCAAGATGGAAAACAAATTATTCACTTGACACCCAGAAGACCGGAAGTAGAGCTTTACAAGGCAGGAGCCTATTTCCTAAATTAGTTTAGGCTTCTCAATTCCAGAGAATTCCAGATGACCAATAAGAAGGAACTGATGACACACCTCCAGACAGACTCTTCCAAAAATAACATTTGTAATAAGCAGCCAGTTGGATAACCCAAGCCTACTGAGCCTGTTGTTCTTGCTAGTTTTCCCTGTTGCCACCCACTGAGCACCCTTGAGGAAGGAATGAGCTGGTTAAGCCAGGCACAGCTTTTTCCATGTCCTCAGCCAGCCCAGCTCTTGACCTCTGCTCCCCTGCATGCTAATCTGCATCCACTCCCTCTTACTGGGTCTCAGCCTTCCACCCAACAGTAATATACTTATATCACTTGGGAAGCTCCTTATAAGCCCTTGGGAAGCTCCTCATTGGACTTAAAAGGTAGGATTCTATTCAAAAGCTCAGATAGCATAACTCTATCATGCTACAAGCTACATTCAGGTAAACTTAAGCTGGTAGGCAAACTGGCCTCTCCTCCATGCCCATTTAGAAGAACTAAGTAAGCCACATGCTCTGTAAAAAAGAAAGCCAAAGCTCTCTTTCTCCCTCACATCCTGAACTATGTTTGATTTAAGCCTTAGGCACACATTTTCTTTGATTTCTGGGCTAGGATGCTGTGTCCATGAAGGAGGATCCACCTCTGACCCTCATAAATGACAGCAATATCTAGAGCAAAGAAGACATACAATATGGAGTGAATGGATGAAAACCTCACTGACCCTCACTTCTTTTTGATATTACTCTAACCATAGTTCCCACCAGAGAAGAAATGACCTGGGAGGGAATGGGCTGCTTGAGCAGATATACCTTGTGGACAGATAGAGTCGGTGTACTTTTGCATGTGTGGAGGCACATGACAGAAAGATGTTTTCCTTAATTGCTTCCCACCTTAGTTTTTGAGCTAGGAGCTCTCACTGCACCTCAGTTTAGCTAGACTGGCTGGGCAGCAAGCTGAAGGGTACCTCCTGTCTCTCTCGCCCTTGTTATTGGGATTGCAGATGCATGCTGCTGTGCTCAACCCTGGGACTCTGGGTATTAGAATGGATTTGGTACAAAATTAGGACCTTAAGATGAATTCACTGACTGGTCAGCTTGGATGGGGAAGGAGCAGTGCTTAGGGAATAGGCTAAGCATGCTAATATAATTGGCCAATTTCCTCTTCAAGCACATGTGAAATTCCCACCCCACACAGACTGGGACTCCAGCTGCATTCAGTCTCCACATGACAGATTTTGTCTAACAAATTTTGTCCAAGGGTGTTCTTTTGGGGTGGGAAATAGGACTTTAGGTTAGACCTGTTCTACTTCCTTATCAGACCACCAATTCCTGTATTTACCAACATCTGTCAAAACTACACACCCCAATGAGAAGCACGTCTGACATAGTTGCATCAAAAGGGCAGGGAACCCAAGTAGCTTCACATAGCTAGTAATATCACCTGCCTGCTCTGGAGAAGCCTCTGTGGAGAAGTATTTCCCAGGACACTACAGACAACAAGGTGACAAATCATCAGAGAGGAAGTGGCCTGACAGGGCATGAGAAGCTTGAGTAGCTTTGCTTCCTGTGGACAGATGGACTCTGTGTACTTGTGCATGTGCAGAGGCTGGAGGTTGACATAAAGATGTTGTCCTGATTGCTGTCCACCTTAGTTTTTGAGATAGGAATCCTCACTGAAGTTGGAGCTCACTGATTTGACTGGGCTCCAGCAAGCTCTAGATAAAGATGTTGTCCTGATTGCTGTCCATCTTAGTTTTTGAGATAGGAATCCTCACTGAAGTTGGAGCTCACTGATTTGACTGGGCTCCAGCAAGCTCTAGATCTTCCCCTGTCTCTGTCTCTCTAGTATTAGGATTACAGATACACACTGTCATGCTCAACTTTTTATGTAGATGCTGGGGATCAAAAAGATCAGGTCCTCATGTGCTTGCACAGTAAGCACTTTACCCATGGAGCTATCTCCAAGACCCCAGAATCAGATAGAGGATTTCTTTTGGAAAGGCTTCAAAGAATTTTCTGGGAATGACTGGAATCCTGCAACTGTTCATATCACCCTTTCCCCTCACTCAGCAACCTGAGAGCAGAAATCTGAAACACTGTTAGGTGAGTTCAGCTTACATTGGAGTGCTGTGGAGACCTCCTGGCTTCTGGGTGACAAGGGAATTAAAAAGGGCTCTGTCTTGAATATTCTCAAGCCAGGACATTCCTGTCAAACTGTGAAAAAGCAAGAGTTCCATCCCTCTGAGTTTCCGCCAGGAAATGAGAAAATCCACACCATACTAGGAGACACAGTGAAGACTTAGCTAACCTTTTTGGGTCTGAATAATCCTCCTCAGGAGCCCAGCCATCTATAAACTTGTTCTAAAACAAACCATAGAGGACGTGTGCAGAGAAGGAAGTGGAGGAGATAAGAAGCTCTGAGCACCTTCTTAACAGAGCTCAGCTGTACAAACCTACACTCACTCAATGCTACATGGGCTGCCTCCTCTTCTGTTACCCACAGATACCCAAAGAACATCAGGGTCTTTCACCACAGACTGCAATCCAGAACTCTGCAGCTGACAGAAGGTGATCAGAAAACCTCTCACTTTTGGTTCCTTCGTTTGAAAATTAGGGTTAAGAATATGGACATTACACAATCAGAACCTTAAGAATGGATCTTTTAAGGTGGGGTTATAATAGGAAACAGTGGGATGGGGTGTACTCACTACAGTCCTGACTTTACTAGAACAGTTTTCTCTATAATGGAAAATGACAAGAATAAAACAAGCAACACCACAAATTATTTCTGCAACAGGTCTAAGGTATTGTTAAGTCTTTAGGAGCAAGAGAAAAGTGGCCCCTTCCTGTGGAAACCCTTCCAATATGGTATTCCTTATCCCAAGGTAAGAGGTTCAGAGGGGAAGATGGAGGAGATGTGAAGGGGAGTAGAAGCCAGTGCACAGTGACCAGGAGCACTGACAGGAACAGGAGCCAGACTCCCTAAATGATCTTACCCACATCTAGATGCCTAGGAATAGCAGAAAACAGACCCTGGAGTGTGCGTTACTCAGGAGGGCCATTGGCATTCTGTCAAAGAACTGCTAGAGGAAAACCCGGGATTCCCTTCTCCTTACTGGTGGCCAAAGTGCTCCCGATAAAGAAGGTGTCATCCTGGTCTCCAGTAGGCTGTGCAGTGGGAAGGTAGGTGGGCAAAATGTAGCCTTCTGGGGTGTTCTTCTCGATGGTGGATCCGCTGCTCACATCATCATCTATAGTGTTAGAGGCATCGATGTCTTCTTGGTGTGTTCTATACTCGCCCTTCTTGCTGTAGCGGGTACCATCACGGTTGACAATAGCTGAAGGAGATACAGACGTACTTTTAGAATGTCATAGCCCATATATCTAGAGTATAGGAAAGATAATGGATTGTCCTATAATGTGATGTTAAAGCTGCTTTCTTCTGCTTTAAAATATCTGTCTGTCTAGTGCTCACATGGAGGGTGTGAGATGTTGATCTGTCTGTCTAGTGCTCACATGGAGGGTGTGAGATGTTGAGAGTATTCATCTGCCTCGCCCACTTACTCTGGAAATGAGGAGGAAAAAGTTGAAGTACGGGGAGTTCCCACGTTTGAATCTGAGCTTTGAAGAACTTCAGGCAAGGTGACCCTCCCTGTAAGCTTCAGTTTCCTTCTTAGTAAAGGAGTGGCCCAGCCTTCTGGATGGGGTTGCCATCCAGCCGCACATGACTCATTGTTGTTAGCACTCAACATAGTAGTCAAAATAAGAAGAGTGACATTTCACCTACCCTATACAGTCCCTTCTGAAATACCTGTACATTTTGTTACTATTAATTCCATCCAACCCCAGAAAGGATTTGAAATAGAAGTCACATAGCCTCCACAAAAAGCATAATATTTGCAATCTGTTAGAAAAATTCTTTTTAAAAGGTAACTTTTGTCAGTTTAATCAAACCCCCATTTCTGGCTAGAAAACTGGTTTGTCTAAATATTGACAGCACTTTAACCTCCCCAAGGGAATTCAACCTTAAAGCTTAAAATTATCAAACATGGATATGGAGATATATATATATATATATATCTCAGAATCTTCGGTTTAATAAGCAAGTGACCAGAATGAACCAGAGGAGAAAAAGTAAAAATGAAATCAATTCATTACCCATCCTTAAAACATATTTTCTTCCTTGATCCTCAGCCATTTGCTACCAATGGCTACCTATGTGTGCACTTTGCTGAAAATGGATTTTCCTGAATTGCATGTGTGGTACCAAGGATTCCTTTGTTTCACTCACCTGGCTTGCTTAAATGAAATTCTCAGTTGGAAAAAATTTCAACATCTCAGTTACCCTGGACATCAAGCCAAGGCAATTTTTATTGTCTTATCATTTAAAAAATATTTCCTTAATGTTTGTGAGCATGCTCTGTATGAGTTTATGTGTACTATGGTGTGCAGGAGCCCACAGAGGCCAGAAGAACATGTGATCTTCTTGAACTGGAGTTACAGGCAGTTGTGAGCATCCGTGTTGGTGCTGGGAATTGAACCCAGGCTGTGTTAAAACTCTTAACACTAAGACATCTTTCCAACCTCCAGACAATTTACAAAGAATTGAGGTTTATTTGGATTATGGCCTTGAGTCTAGGCTGAGAAGTCCAAGAACAGTGCCTGCTAGGGATCTGTTGCGGTTCCACTGGCTGCATCCTATGGCTGAGGGGCATCACATGGAGACACAGCAAGTAAGCCAGCTCAAGCCTCTCTTCCTCATCTTATAAGCGACTGATGTCATCCTCTTTATTCCATCCAGTCCTAACTATTTTTCAAGGACCTCAATTCCATTTACTCTTAACATGTGACATTGGAAGCTAAGTTTCCAACACATGAATCCTTGGTGGGTGCAGGGCAGAGGAGTAGGAACGGCACATTCAAACCATGGTATTGCTAAAACTGATGTAAATCTGGACTTTGGAGGAAAGTTTTACAGACCATGGAAATTGAGCATTTTTAAAGCATCTGATATGGGCCAGGCAAGTATGAGACACATTAGAGTTGAGTGATAATTATTTTTTCCATTTATTATTTATTTATTAGATATTTACTTTGTTTAAATTTCAAATGTTTTCCCCTTTCCAGCTCTTCTCTTCGGATACCCCCTATTCTCGTGATAACTCTTCTATGTTGTATCATTATACATAAGAGCAAACTGAAGCTTAGAGAAAGATGTTGCCCTAGTATCACATGGTAGCTGTTGGGATGTGAAGCATCCTGTTGCTGCTTCAGGCCCAGGCCAAGTGAGAGGCTGGATTTACACAGTCTAGGAAGGCATTCCACTGCTCCTGTCACTATGCCCACACCCTCTGCTGGGGTCTGGCTCCAAGGAGGCAGAAGCAGAAATCAGTCTTTTTTAACATTGCTTTTCTTTCCAACGAGAGGATGCACAGAAGCCAAACCCCTAGGGTTATAAGTGAACCTGCTGGAAAGCTCTGAGGAGGGTTTCCATCTTCTAAATTGACACACGTAATTTTCTATAGATGATCTGAGGTGGGTGTGGCATAAATGGTCTTGAAACACACATTAGGAAGCCTGTATCCTTCATAATCATACACATCAGTTATACAAACAGGGAATTCCCAAGTGGAAATCTCTACCCCTGAGACTGCTTTACTCTCTATTAGACACAGCACAGCTCTAAGTTCTACAGCTATACTTCTGCAGCTATAAGTTGAAATAGTATTTACTTTTTCTTGCACTTTAAATTGATTTTTAAGGTTGCCCTCAATTTATGACAAGAGATGTTGGTTGTCCATTCACAGTCTCTTTTGAAAAACAAATGTATTTTAAGTAGAAGAGAGTCAACCACAAGAAAAAAAATCAAGTAAACTGTAGTCCTGTGGAATACACAAATGGGTTTCCAAAATGTGGAAGTGTTTTCAAATGACTGATGTTCTAGGGATGGGGCATAGAGTAAATCAGAGACAGTTTTAAGCCAGCATGGGAAAGGGAAGGGGGTGTGGAATTACAGCCCTTCTAACTTAAGGATACAACTTAATAGCCTATGCAAATATTAACAATAGAGAACATGGCAGACACCTTCCCCAAGAACAAGACAAATCACCAGAAATGAGAAGGGGTATGTACTTATGGTAACTGGTCCCTCGAAGGAATTGGGTAGGTCTGTGACTGATTCACAGTCTTCTTCAAGAGGAGCTGTGAGGAAGGAAAACAAAAGTATGAAATAAAAATAAATAATTAACAAAAACTTCACAGCTAATGTGTCCTATTAGTCAGTTAGATTAATGTTTATTCTAATTTGTCCTAAATAACTTCCTTTCCTGAAATTTGGTAAATCCAAAAGGGACATCCCTTTGTAATGAGCTTTTACAATCTTATTTAACTTCGAAAGTTTCAATAAACTTACTATTCCCACCCCAGCAATTTCATTCATTAAGAAAGGCACATGTTCTAGGTCAGGTGTGTTGACACTTGCAATCTCAGAGCTGGGAAAAACACACTGGGCTATCCCAAGACAGTGGGAGGCAGGCATTCTGTATCTGCACGGTAGCAAGTCTGATGTCTCATATTTAATTAGAAATAAGATAGACACAGGCCTTTCTCTAATTAAATATACCATTAGAGAGGATTCTTAAACTCTTTTCAATTAAAAAAAGAAATGTGTAATCATTGTGAAAAAAGTTAGAATGAAGGCATGCATAGATTATCATGAAAAATAATTTGTAATCCCAGATATCAACTTGGATGATGAGAAACTGGTGAACACATACAATCGACATGAACACTGAAAGACTCTGAAGATTAAAACATTACTAATGGATTTACCTGATAATCAAAATAGTTAGTAAGTAACAAATCCCCAGTCTTTTATTAAAAGACTAATGGCTTCATTAGTTTGGCTAATATTTATGAGTGCCTTCTCCATGTCCAGGGCTTCTCAGCTTACAGCTAGGTCTGGCCACCTTTGACATGGGCACTCATGCTGTCTTAGCATATATCATTTGGCTCCTTTTTTCTTGTCTCTATTTATCTTCTACTCCGATCCCTTCTCTAGGATTCCATGCTATGATTTGGTCTAGCTGGTCACCTAGGTGTTTCTTGTAGCCTTCTGACCAGTACTGCCTGATACCCTCAGAAGCCAGGACCTGTCTTCTACCTCATGTTGTTTCCTAAATCCTAAAAGCAGACAATGTCCACTTAACTACCACCCCAGTCGTGCCCCGATGCTCAGTGCCCATCAGTGACTACAGAGCTCTCAAACCCCAGAGAGCTATAAAGTCATGTTGTTTTAATGTAAAGGTTGCTTCCGTTTTTATGCTATGGGGCTACCTCCTTGTTTGTTTTTCTGAAACACAGACTGCTCTTACTCTCTTAGTCATCCTGCCTCAGCCTCTTGAGAGCTGGGGTTACAAGAATGTTCCCATCAGACTCAGCTGCATAACAGCTTTTATAGTGTGCATTTCCACTAAAATGTTAAATGAAAATTTGTTAGGTTAGTTTCTTCTCAAGTTGCTTTCTGACAAAGATGAAAGAAGAGATTAATTGGTGGGTGGATACATACAGACATGCGTGGATGTTTGGAGGGACAGAGGTAGGCAACTGGCAAGTCACTGTCACAAGGAAGGCAGGTCACAAGCATTTTTAAGTTCCCTGTCATAAACTGTTGCACACTCAGAACACAGGCAGAAACAAGTAGTTGGGCAAATAAGCAGTGGTTGCTGATCAGTAACTAGAAGCCAAGTATAAAGGGACAGTATTTTTATCCAATCAGTTCTTTGAAAGCAAGGATATGACAGCTCTCGACATTCAATAGTAGAAGAGTGGGTTTTAGGAAAAGCACTCTTGCAAAAGTTGCTATGACAAAATTCATAGAGAACTTCAAGTGAACTAGCCACCGAGGGCAAGGCCAGGATTCCATCCCTTCCTGACACCTGTCACCTCTGCATATCAGCATTGCATTTCTTCTTCATGTGCACCATGATCTAAAATTCTCTTGCCCATTTTACTTTATGGTGATTCATATGATTCTCATACCCACCACCCCCACTTCCTGCTTGCCAACCCACCACAAAGATGTGTGGACTCTACAAAATGAGTACTAAGTTCATCTGCTTGGGCCAAAACATCGTGAGAGAACAGAGACACTTAGCATATATTTGTCAAATGAGAGGAAAAGAGAGGAAAGATCTCAATTCTCCAAGAAAGCATATCTAACATGGTGACTCCTAAAATGGACCACAGATATCAACAGAGGCCTGTGGATAAGCCTGGAAAGCAATGTTCTGACTAGTGATTAGAGGACATTGGTTCATCTGCTCTATCTAAGGACCACTCAACATATGCAGACCAGGTCATAAAAGAAAAAAGGCAACCTGAACATGAGCCTGCTTCTATCCCTGATTCTTAGGAATTCCTGAGGTCATAGAAAATAATATTTCCTTAACTCTTTATTCCTTAAAAATATTCTTCAAAACTCCCTTAGTTGAGAGTAAGGACAATGTAAGCTGCTGGAGAGATCTGGGAGGTATTATTCTCTTTGTCTTGGGGCTGAGCCAATCTGTGAAATGTTTCTAGTATCCAAATGTGGAGCATCCCCAGAAAAGGGCCTGTGAAATTTCCTGGAACAACGTTGCAATGGATAGGGCATGTCTACAACACTGAGGCTGATCTGTCGATGATGAGAGTGTTCACACCGAGCCTCTTCATGCTCTATTTCACCTAAAATTTCATACACTGGTTAAATCTGGCCAGGATGCCAAGATGCACGGTGACCCAAATATGAACTGTATTTATTCATACTCGTGTCCATTCATGTGACCTCATTAGATAGAGCTTCAGTCTCTTAAGCAAGGCATGGCTGTGAGTATCCCTGAGCACAGGGGTTTGTTGAATAAATACTAAACTGGGCTTCCCTGGGGTTGTATGTTTACCTCAGAACGTTTGGCTCCACTGGCTCCAAAGGGCTAAGATAATAATTATTCAGCTTAGATGCCAAGCTCTGGGTGCCAGCTATAAAGGTGCTTCCTCCAGGGTTAATACCTTGTAGGTGTTCCATGAATAAATTTTCCAACAATTCTCAAGTAAATGAATGAATGGACAAGTCACAAATGTAAAACCTGCTCCTTAATTCTACCATAAGAAGAGAATGAGACATCTTACTGAAAGCAAGCTTTAACACATGAGCATGAATACATCAGTCATCTGTGTCCTTTTGCCAGAAGTCACCAGGCTCATTCATGTCAGGTCTTAGATACTGAGAGATGGGGCAGGAAAAATATCACAAAGCCTTTTCCTCAAGCTGCCTTATTTTTCATTGGGAAGCCATAGAAATATGAGCAGAATTTTAAGCTTGTACAAGTTATCTGCTATGGTATGTATTGTTGCTTCCTCTCTCTGTTGCAGGTTTATGAGGTCCCTTTCCCTGAGGTCTCGTGCTTGCAGTCCTTGGGCTAGGTCAAATTGAAGACTCTTCCCAAGATATTCTTGGCAGAGAGCTGGATACTGCCAGGATCTTTAGCTCACTTCATGCTCTGGCATTCAGGATATGCAATATGCTTATCCCCAGCCATAGTTATTCCTGTCTCTCCTTTCTGTATTTTCTATATTATAGATTCAAGAAGATTGTTCATTCCTTTAAGACAAGAAACACCATTTCTGGTTCTTTCTTACCCCTAATATAGTGAGCCCAATAGTGTGAAGATACTACCGATAAATATTGTCTTTGAACTTAAAGGGAAATTACAAAAGCTTATCAACATTGGGTCCATGCGAAGAATAGAAAGAACAAAAGGAAAACCATGATATTTTTAAACGTTACTACTTTTCACAGTCATTTGGGTATGAGGCAGATCTCTAGTACTTCTTGTTTTCAGCTGAACTAACACTTGCCTCTCTAAGGAGAAGAGCATTCATCAATACCAAGAACCTCTGTGCTAGGGATAGACCCAAACTCAAGGGGAACATGAAGTGTAGGAAGAAGGGCTGTAATAGCTGTTTGCCTGGATCACTTCAACTCTTGGTCACAAAACAGTATGTGCTTTTGCCTGTTTCAATTACATTTCTCAGTATTTTAACTCAAAGTGACACCGACTTGTAAAACACCCGAGACTGTTTTGGAACACAGCCGTGTGATTTATTGCATACACTGGACAAGATTCAGCAGAAGAAGCAAAGCCAGAACCCAGAGATTGTGAGCAGCAGGCAGGATCACATCAAGATGAGTCTTTGCCACCTTTTCAGCTCTTTCACACCTGACCCAGTGCACCAAAATGGAAGAAGTTAGATCCAGGGTGCTCTGTGCCTACTTCCTGTTTATTTATTTGAGCTTTGGGTAATGTTACTGAATATGGACAGTGTCCTATATAGTTTCGGGTGTATATTCCCCATTTTGATCAAACTCCATGTGGTTTTTGTTCATATAATAGGGACGAGTAAACTTTCTGCGGTAGTTCTCCTTGTCTTGTGTTTGTGTCTCTCCATGCCCCATATATATTTGAAATAATTCACTGGGTTCATATGCTGTATTTCAACTACTCAGCCTCAATGCATACATTCTCTTCCCCAAAACTCTAGATTTCCTCTGTGAATTTCCACTCCGGTCCTCAGTGCTTCTGAAACAGTGGGTGGGTGGCACAGATATAGCCTAGAGACACTGATATAATCTATCCCAGTGTCCTTGATGTCCCATGTTACCTTAAAAGCCCACACAGTTTTTATATCCTACCATCACATTATACTATCTATGATTTCATGGAGATAAAGTCTTAAGCCAGTTTCCAATCTATTTAACATCTTCCTTCCATGTTTAAAGAAAATTTTCAGTCCTGGAAGATGTAACAAATTCATCTCAAAGCTTTTCCATTCCAGCCACATAGCTTCAAACCTTCAGGGGAGTAGAAGATTCAGTTTGCAAACTAAGACTTTTGATTGTTGGCTTTTAAAACTTTGACATTCACGGTTTTAATTATTTTCAAATGAATAGAAATTTACAGTTCATAGAATTCTTTGATTTGTGTGTGTGTGTGTGTGTGTGTGTGTGTGTGTGTGTGTGTGTGTGTGATGGCCTGAATTAGACTTGTAGGCACAACTTCTAAGCTCATGGTTGGAAAAGATTTCAGAGGCTAAGGAGGGAGCTCAGTACATCTACCTTCCCTTAGCTTTCTTATTCCTAGTGATCTCAACTGTTGGGTAAGAGGCCTTCAAGAAAGTCAAGAGTCTCTCATATCCTTCTTGCCTTTTCCCTAACTTCATTTATAAGAAGACTCTTAGCTATGTACCTCCAAATTATCAATAGATGAGTACTACATTCCTTTAGAAAATTCTTCAATTTCCTAACACAGCAAAGGTTCTAGCTACCCTTCCCCTAGACCTCTCTAACTTCATTGCCTGAAACCCTGTCCTCTGACCACTGAGCTTTTGCATTGTTGAATTTCCTGGTATTGGTTGGGTAGAATTAAGATGTGTCTGATGCTGGCTTCATATGGCCTTCCCATCTGCCATAAGCTTTACTCCTTTACTTTGATCGTGGCTCTCCTAAATACCTCCTCGGATGTACCCTCCCTGTTCATCTCTCAAATGGAAAGCATCCCTAAAGCTTGTGCCTTCCTATGCACTCTCCATCTTCATGTAAAATAATTGATATTTAATTGTTCATCATCTGCTCCATACACCTGGCACATTAGTACCATAAACACAGGTATCTAGCTCTTCCTTCTATTGTAGAAACCCTCAGGACTCATTTTGAGTAGGAGCTTCAGGAAGCTCTGCCCATGCTTCACCTGAACTGCTGTCAGCCAATGTTCCCACAGGCAACCCCAAAACCATGCACTTAGAACCAACCTGAGGCATTGAAGCAATATGTGTCATAGTGGGAAGTGTTGGACGTTAGGAGGATATACACGCCTGTGTTGTTGGCTGCACAGATGGCATTGGGGTGGATCCTCGGGATTACCACATTTCCTTCTATGAACCCATACCTGCCAAGGAAAAACAAGAAGCGATAGACATGAATGGCTGGGATGTCATGTCATAGCATCCCATCAAATGACATTTAATTCCGCACAGCACTTTTCTAGGGATCTTAGAGGTTCCAGCAACTGAATTATGCCAAATCAGTAACCACAGCATAGGCGAGTGAAAGAGATGAAGACAGACAGAGGCAAAGCCATTTTATTTAAAAGCTGGAGTTTTTTTTTTCTTGGTTTTAGATAAATTTTTTTTAAAGGGCCATGAATACAAAACAGTTCCACATAAAATGTATAGTCAGCGATGTTCTTAAAGGCATCAAGAAGCCTGAGTTACAGAAGAAAGAAGTTACACTGTAAGACTTGACACCAAATTAGCTTTATAGTTTTCAAAAATGACATAAAATGACTCAATCTCCCAAGATAACAAGTGACTTGGCCTTCCGTTCAGTCTAAGACTCCAGACCTGCCTTATTTCCCTCCTCTTCTCACCTGTCCTCACCTTCTCACTCGAGACTCTCACTTTTTTACCCCACTATCACTAGCATGAAGCCTTGCTCCTGTGCTGAGCACACGGCATGTCTGGCTTTGTGACCATGTGAGACCTATGGAGATAAATTTGCTATCGTTGAGCTGAGAGCAACAGTAGTTATGGAAGTAGATGGCAGTGGCTCACTTAACAAAGTTCTCAAGTAACACACTATCTACTCCCACACCAGTCTAGGGAGTCAGTTAGGTCTGGGAGCCTTTCCAGATACAATGCACATCACCACCACCCCCAGAAGCACCCTAGTGGCGGCCATATAAGAGAAATATAAAGTGTCTCAAAGCATGGATGTGGGCTGAGAAAATGTTACTTGAAAAGAAAAACAGCAAAGAGAACAAAGAAGGAGATGCTAAATCAGCAGGATTGGAGATAGATGGCATAAGCTCAATGCGCCATCATTTCCTTCTTTTCCTCTCTTCTGCAGGGGCAACAGAACAGGTCGCAGCACCCTGCAAGACCTGGCAACGAACGTGGCTTGAAGCTCCTAAGCTCAAAGTCTCTCATTATGTGGGTGTTGCAATGGAAGCTGAATGACTAATTCCCTGTCCAAATTGACAGACTGGTTCCCCCATGTCTCTTTAGCTCGGTGGTGGGAGGGCACACAATTAAATGTTAATAAGTTCTCATGGACCTGAGAGTTACCACTAATCAGGGTGGGGCAGACAAGACAGAAGTCGTTGCTGAGGCTTTGGCTGAGCCTATGAGACAGCCCCTTCTGTCTTTTGGCAGATATCCGATTCCTTAGCTACCTGAGGGAAATTATGAAAGTGAGTTTTGAAACACTTAATACCAGTTATGGGTGTGATGGCAGATTTCTGCAGCAGAGAAATCTTCTTTTTTTCTAAATAATACCCAGCAGTGAAACTACTCTTTACCCTTTCACATCATGTTGACAAATCGCATATGTATATGTGTATGTTTTTGTGTATACGTATACACACACACACATACACACACGTGTGAGTGACTGTCAACAAGGAGGAAAGACATATTTAACAAGTCATTGCATTCTCTCCCTTTATCCTCTGTCCCTTGGGAGGGCTTGGTCATTATGTTCAGACTGATCACAGCAGACTATGACTGTCTAAGTACAAGAAGTGTGATCGGAGACAAGCTGTGGGGCTTCGGCTTAGCTGCTTTCTCTACGAAATGTCTTAGAAATAAACAGGGCGGTTTAAGGATTAAGGTAAAGGATGCTTTTGGGATTTTTCCAGCAGCTTAACACTCTGTATTTTTTCTTCTGGCTCTCAACAGGTAAAAAAACAAAACAACCAAACAAACAAAACCCCTATTTCACAAGTATGTCTTAACTGCATTTCACAACCATAGACCAGCTTCCTAAAACCACTTTCTTAGCACAGTGACCTAGTCATACCTTACTTTAAAAGCATAGCCTTAGGAGTAGAATAAATGGTTTTGCTAACTGGCCATCCTTCATGAAGCTAATGAGTCAGGACCTATAGCTGCAGAGCCATGACTCCTTCACTAGCATCCCCAGACTTAGCTCTGGACAGTTACAGACAGATGCCTAGCTGACACTACTCAGGAGAACACTCTCAAGCAATGAAAATATCCTCTACATAATCTATGCCATTTGATATGGCAGCCACCAGGCCATTGAAACTCAGCCAGTGCCATCAAGGGACTCGTTTTCATATAACCTAATTTTAATTGACTTAAACATAACTCACCACATGTGGCTCATAGCTACTATATTAGGCAGAGCAAGAGTCTCAGTTACCACTCAAGAGATAGGTCCTGAGTCAGTACTGAAGGGCTCAGGAGAGATGCAGTTAACTTCCTTTTACTAGCTTCTGTGAAGAGGGCTGCACCAGACTTCCTAAAAGCACTCTGTTTGCATGTGTGTGATCACACATGTGGGCACAGAAGCAGGAAAGGAACCACACTGCCTAAGCTATAGGCTGGGGTGGGATTCAGAGCACTTATGAAGACAATCTAGTTCTTCTAGTAAAATCAAACCACACCAATTACTCTATTGAGGTTGTCACTCGGCCCCTCTTCATGCACACCACTGGCCACAAAAAAGTATACATACACACACACACACTCACACAGTAGAGGCAGGAAACATAATATATGTATATGCATATGTATAAATGTATATAACATACAATATATATTATTTTATATATTATATTATATATGTGCCTTATATATAGTCTATAAAATAAATATGTATAATATAATGTATAGTATAAATAATATGTAATAATAAATTATATTATATATAACATAATTATAAATTACACACACACATATATATACATATGTACATATATGTACATATATGTATATATATGTGTGTGTATATATAAATGTTTCCTGCCTCTAGCCATTATCCTGGAACAAAATGATTTGAGAAAGGTTCTCTGGGGCCCTGTGTACTTTGTAAAAGACTTCTCAAAGCTTCTGATAACTTTAATGTAATACAGGCTTAAAACTTCCATATCTTTTTACTTAATTTGTCAAACCATAGTAACATAGAAGCTCAACAGAAAAGCTCAGAGAGAGGCGGGGAAGAGCGAGAGGTTTGAAGAACGTGCTTGTGTCAAGTCTGCACAGCCAAGACTCTGGCAGCTACCTATTTATTTTAAACACTGTTATTTGGCTTGCATTTTCTTGTGGTTCCGACAATGATACTGAATACCTCTTCAAAGCCAGGAGAGTGCTACAGGAGCACATTAGGCAAGAGGGTTGCAACTGATATGACCCTAATGGCTTCCTCTGGCCTCCCTCCCTATGATTCACAAAGGTGTCTTTAGCCGACTTTCAATTCCAGTTGTCATACCAGTTTCATTTTGACTTGGCCAAATTAATAGGTAGGGCTGCTTCTTTAGGCAAGAACTCATTCAACTGTCAGGGAGGAGCCTTCCAGTCATAAGACCGCCCTGCTCCAGTGGGCTTTTCCCAGTGAAGGTACTGTTCTCTTACCTGCATGTTTCAAACCCCTTGCTCAGGGCCATCTTCATCTGCTCCATGGTGGGCAAGGTGCTATTGAAAGCTTGGCAGAGGTCAGCTGCCTCAGTCCGGGAGATACTGTAGCGGCCATTTTTCTCCACATGGAATACACCTGCGAAACGGCAGGTTATATTCAAATCTGTGGGAGGAAACGGAAAGGTTAGAGTCTTTTGAATAAATAGTTTGCATAAAACTAGATCAATGGTAAGAAATGCTTGTAAGTAAAGACATTAAAAAAGCCAAAAGGAGCGTTGGAAGAAACCAAACGGCAGGCTGGGGTGATGGCTCAGCCAGTGAAGTGCTTGCCTTACAAGCATGAGAACCTGAGTTTAATCCCTCAAAATCCACATATAAAAAGCTGGGTATGATGGCCAGCATTTGTAATATTAGGATTGAACTGACAGGTAGATCCTACAGACTCACTGCCTAACCAGTTTAGCCTTCTTGGTGTGTTCCAGGCCAATAAGAGGCCTTGTGTCTAAAAACAAGGTAAATGGCACCTGAGGGATGGAAGCCAAAGTTTTTCTCTTGCCTCAATATGCTTGTATGAACAGGCACACAAATGTGAGCCTACACACACATGCACATACATGCATACTCATGCATTCACATGCATGCACATGCACCCAATGCACACACATGCACCCACATTCACACACTTGAACACACATGCATACACATAAAAACTAAGTAATTGCACATGGTACCTCAAACTTGAAATCCCACACCTGGGAGGCTGAGGCAGTAGGATTATCAGTTCAAGACCAGCCTGGGCTACATGGTGAGTCGGGATCAACTACAATGTAAGACCTTATCTCAGAAACAACAACAAAACTCCAAATAAACATCACTACTGACATGGCCTTTAAAATTCACTTTGGTTTTCAAAGGATGTATCAAACTTAAATCTGAGATGTGACATTATGACGGACCCTCAAATCTGAGGTATGATATCATAAAGGCTCCCCATCCTTAAAGTATCTTCATCAATAAAGACTTTTTAAGGTCCATTCTTTAAATTAATATAAACTCATAGGAAACAGACAAAATAAAATTGAGGGGAGTAATGAAGGAACATAAGCCAACTACTAAGAAAACCACATACACACACACACACACACACACACACACACACACACACACACACACACACGCCTGCACACACACAGCTGTATCTGGGACTCTCCCACTTATTCTTGTATTATGAGCACATTTCCACAGTCAACTGGTGTTACTCTGTACCTTATCACTCCTAACACTATATATTCAGCTGCACCCAGAATAAACTTCCTTCTAGTCAAGAACAATGTGATCTGGCTGTGGTCTCTCTTGCTCTCTAGCCTGGGAGTTGCTGGCTCTGCTCCAATCACAAAGTTTTTGCTCAACTCAGTCACTCTGAACTCTTTCAGGCCTGAGAACACAGCCCTGCTTTCTCGCTTTCTCTTCTAAATGGAATGCTCTGTCCTTATAGTGGCAGGGATGGTTCAATTATTTTCTCAATTGTCACTCCACGACATTTTCTCTCAGCAGTGACCGAGGTGCCTGACTCGGGTCTGGAGACAGAAAAAAGTGGTTTTAACCCAGACTCTGGACCCTCCAAAGCTCAAGTCATTTACCAACAAGAGAACTGAAGCTAAAGAAAGGACTTGCCGAAGGAAGCAACCATTTCTATCTAGAGCCACATGCTCCCCTCTGAACCTCACTTTGTTCTACACTTCATTTCAGAGTGGACTGTAGTGGGAGAGGAGGTTTTTTCCCCTTAAATTGTTCCTTGATGTCCCACACTCTTGGGGTTCTGTCATCCGTACCTTAAAAAGTAAGCTTTGCTTATATATTTAAATGTCAAGAAACAAACGCTGGGGTAAAATAAAGCAATTTGCACAAGTCCCCAGCTTTTAGATGGCTGAGGTGGGAACTCCCCTCTGTGCGTTTGATTCCCTCACACAGTGTTTTGAACCAGCTTCCCATGTGCTGAGAAAGGTCCTTCATGTTTAGAACAGGGGAGAGTCCCAGCTAAACAACTGTTTCATGATGACAAAAGTGCCCATTATTATGAAACTGTGCAGTGACAGCTGCTTTCTTCTAGAGCAGAAAGCAGGTTCTGAACAGTGTCAGACAAATGCAAAACCAAGAAAGAAGGCACCCTTCAGAAGGCATAAGCCAAAGTCAGTTGGCTTCTTCTCCTTGGTATCTGTTGTCATCAAGCAGGTACCATAAAAACAAACAAACAAGCAAAGCAAAAAACAAACAAAAAAACATGAAACACTAGAACCAGACCAATAAAGAAAGGACGTTTTGTGCAGTTAATTCTTTATCTATGGGGCCCAGTGTACTCTCTGAAGGCACTCGTGCAATTCTTGGCTGATGAAGCAATGAACACACAGAAGAAGGAAATGCACAAGGTCCCCTTGAAATGCTATTTCTTTTTACTGACATTTGCAGCTTAGGTCTCAGTTGGCCAGTTTTACAAAGGGTACCTGTCACTCAGAGAGACAGCCCTTCCAGGGCCTCTCTCTGCGCCAACATACATAAGAAAAAAAAAGAAATGCTTAAATCAGCTTCTTGTAGGTAGAGCTAGGGTGACTTCAGTCAGATGCCACCTGCGGGCTCCAGGCCTAGGTGATTGCTGTCAACTCCTAGTTAAAAATAAAGGCAGAGACTTGGCCAGTGGTTTGGAGATGAGAGGCAGTTTCTTTCTTATGAAAATCAATTCTAGCTTGCTACCTGGCAGATTGAATATGCAAATGCAAGAGTGACTAATGCAAGCCGTGACTTTTGAGTAAAATTTCTCGAATTCAATGTGCAACAACCAATGTGACATGGTGGTTACTTGCTAAGTGTGTCTGTAATTGGCTATGTGTGTGCATGGACTATCAAGGGCAGAATAAGATAGACAAACTCAGTCTTCACCTTGCTATCTTAGTCAGGGGCCTGACATACTCCTGACATCTGAAAATGGCGGCTGGGTCAATAGGAAATTCTCAGAAAATATTAAGTACAAGCTTGTGCTTATTTTAATCTTGTGAGACAAAATCTAGCTCCTAACCCTCATGGCATTTGGACACTTAAGAATTGCATTAAATCACTCTTGCATTAAAATGGGCCATACCTTCAGCTCTGTGTGTCATTTAAGCCCTGGCAATTTATGAAGGCATTCTGGATCTCCAAGAATGATAGCAGTAGTGAGTACTTGTGTAGATGTCAAGCACTCTGGCAAGCATTTTATAAGTGCTAACGAATCTTCTCCTTAAAACACCTTTAAGAGGCAGGTAATATTAATCACCACTTTCCAGATAGAGAAACTGAGGCACAGAGAGGAGAATCTATAGAAACATGCCCGAGATCACTGAGCTGTGATGGTGAAGCAGATATTCAAACCCACCTAGACTAGGCTCCTGGGACCCACAAGCTTCACCACTACCTTCTCCTAACCCCAGGGCAGGTAACTCTTCTGCTTCCTTATCCCACCAGTGCATGGCTAACATTATTCCCGTCATGAAAGGAAGGGTGAGATGGGGGCAGCATGGACCAAAGATCATCTCCAGCAGAGCACGGGGATCCATGGCAGTGATGGACTAAGCTTCAAGCAGAGAGGAAGAGCTTCTGTATATCTATCTACAGTTGTTTCCTCAGAAACAAAAGCCTCTGGGATCTAGGAGTCCTCTGACTTGGGTGACAAATACTAAGGCTGGAGGGATAACTCAATCCATAAAAGGCTTGCAGAACAAGCTCGAGGTCCTATAAGGAAGCTGGTTCAGTGGTACACTCTTATAATCCAGTGCTGGGGACGAAGATATAGACTGATACCCAGGCCTTATTGGACGGCTCGCCTTAGCTTTCATGGTGATCGACAGGTCAGTGAAAGAAACCGTCTTGAAGAAAAAATAAGTGGTTTCTAAGGAATGATATATTGTCCTCTGGCCTCTGTATGTGTACAAACAGCTAAACACCTACACGTGGATGCCCATATACATGCATGTACATGTGTGGGTATAAAAAGAAAGAGAGAGAGAGAGAGAGAGAGAGAGAGAGAGAGAGAGAGAGAGAGAGAAGCTAATGTTAAATGGCAATTGTATCTCTTAAATAAGCCCTTCCGTATGAAGATGCATCAAAAGTGTTTTCTGCCAAACCCTCTGGTCTCCAATAAGTCTCCTTTATCTTGCAACGAATTGAACTGTTCGAAGGCCCCCTCTTGGGACAGAATGGGCTCAATGAAAGATGTAGACTGGGACTAATTTCTGATTGAGAGAGAAGCTTCCAGGGACTTGCCACTCCCTTAGAGTGCTCATTATGACAGGCTATGGGCAGGGCAGGGTCATCCCTAGACTCATCATCCAAGATTCCCCAAGACCAGAGGAAGGAGATACCTGAGAGTGTCCATAATACCTGAGAAGGAAATAGCTTAGCTGCATTAAGATCCTTCCAGACTCTGCCACTCCTCAAAGGTGACACAGTCAGGGAGCTGCTTAGCTTCTCTGCTGCTCAGTCTTGTTGAAAGGATCACAGTAACAACCTGCTAGAGTCTGTGGGACTCACTAAATGAAACTGGTAAAAATGAAGCTTATAATAATTGAGGCTGTGAGTATTGGAGATTTGCCAACTGCCTTATGAACTTCAGCTAACTTAATTCTTATCTGAGTGCTATGAGGTCAACACACTGGCAAGGTCATTTTCCTAAAAATATTAGTCTTGGAATTAAAATATAATTGCCTAATTTCTCCCTTCCTCTCTCCAGACTCTCCCATACCATCCTTGCTCCTTCTCAAGCCCACTTTTTACACACACACACACACACACACACACACACGTTTCATGTTCAATCCATTGAATGTTACTTGTATGTATATGACTTCAGGTCTGCCTACTTGATATTAGATAACCAATTAGAGCAGTCATTCTTGGGGAACAGTGTGGAAACCCCATTTTAGAGATGACAAATCTGAGGCACTAAGTAGTATCCAAACTCATCCAAATAGATGGGTCAGGCTTCTAACCTGTTGTAGGCTATGGTTAAAAATCACTCTCAGAAAAGGCATAATTGACTTATGGCACCATCTACCTTATCTCTGTTTTCCCTAAGCTTTTCAGATCAATAAAGATAAGATTTCACTAAGGAAATTACCCATTTCAACACTTTGCTTACATTGTAAAGTCAGAGAGAAATGGATTCTTCATACACCCAGTCATTTCCCAACTGGAAGAAAATCATAACATCATCGGAGAGGGAGCCACTGTGTAATTTCCACTCACGTTTACATTATCTGCATTTTCCAAAGTTGCTTGAGAGGTGAGTGGGAGTGGTGCCTGCTCTAGGAGAAGGAAGAGACTTCTGGACACAAATAGATCAGCTTTCCTGTGCCCCTTGATATCTACCAAGAGTCTCTGCCAATCAGGCTTCTTTAAAAAGTCTCTATTGGCCACTGAAAATGTCTGAGCCCATAGCTCTGTTTCTATGAACATTTGATGTTTTTTATAAAAGAAAATGTTTCTGAGGACAGCTTGTGTTTTTGTAACTGGATTTTGAAGACATCATCTCTGCAATGGGTACAACATATTTGCATAGATTTGGGCGTCATTTATGAAGCTAGACTTCTTTAAAGTAGACAGCAACATGTCACACCTAAAGACCACCAGGAGACACTTACAAATACATTGTGCCCAAGAGAGGTGGACAGCTCTCCAAATCCCACTTCTTGAGATGACCCCAAAAGAATTAATGCTTGCTAGCATGAACTAGCCATGTGCCTGGTCTCTTTCTACTCTCTCTCCAGGAGTTATGAGGCAGAATTAAGTAATTTTCCATTGCTTTGGCTCACAGTAGACTGTGGTGGAGAAAAGTTGCTGTCTTAGAGATAGTAGACATAGAAGCTAGGCCAGTTCCTGTGCTCAGTGACTTGCCTGATTACCACAGTTTACTTATCATGGGTTGTAGTGACATCAGCAAGCAAAGGCCACACCTTCTCTGGGTAATGTTTCAGTTTTCAGTAGTTTTGCATCTAAGAATTCATTTTATTCTCATGACAATCCTATGTAGAGGGTTCTTTTATTAATCACACTTCACATGAGTTGATTAATTCATTGAGAAGTCTTAAGGAACTGGTAGAGCCAGGTACAGACTGAACAATCAGGCTGATCGAGTCACAGGGTTAAGTGATAGCTTAGATGTGGAACGAATCTGAACACTATCAGAATCTCATTTGCCACCCAATGTGCTTTTTAAAAGTGTAAAGAGTTGGTCATTAAAAGCTATCTATAGAAGAGGCTTTATGCTGACTGAATATGATCTTAGGATGACCATTTCCTTTATTCTGCCTGAAAGGGGAAGGCCTTCACCCAACAGGTTTGAGTTGCTTCAGTGGAAAAATCACCATACTATTGAATCTTTTATCTTTTCCCAGGGAAGAAGTCCTGAGCTGCAGTTGTTCACTGGCTTTCCCCAACCATGATTCCCTCTGATTTTATCCTGTTCTCTTCTGAACACATTTTTGAGAATTGGAATAGTCCAGTCCTGGCTGCAGTTTCAACCTTCTTTCCTTTACACCCCAAGTGTTCCAGCTATGCTTAGCCAATGAGAAGAAGAGAGCTGATGCTCTGGTTTGGCCCACAGCTGAGTTCACCACAGCAGAGTACACTTGTGACTTTTTGAGATGTCTGCTGGCAATCCCAAAGGTCTAGACTGACCAAGTAGATGCTCTAGACTTCTCTAGCTAGAACCTGACACCCTTGCTTGATGGCCCTTAATGGAACCGAGCCCCCTATGAGATGGCCACACAAATCTCTTGGGCAGTGAGTGGCAGCCCAATGCATACATGGTTTTTACTTTCACAGTGTTTGTCATTTAAACCCAAGGCTCTGTTACTGCCCTCTGACTTGAAGAACTTACGTCCTACACAGATGATGATGCAATTCATAAGCCTAACTGAGCTGATTCTTATTAGAAGCATGGAGGAAACATGCCAATTTTCTTAAAAAACAAAACAACAACAAAAAAACAAAACCAAAAACAAAACATTGGTAATTAGATCATCTATAATCAGAGGTAGGACAATACAGGGCCTTAAACAAATTAGCTGTGAGAAACAAGAAAATAAAATCAAGAGGGACTGAGCTTGGTCCTCTAGACTATTATGTAGAAAGCACAATCTCAGGGGACTTTAATCACAGCATCCAGACTCCTGCTACAATGCTCCTGACACAGTGTATTTTATTAGATGTTTGAGCATGCTGTTCCCAATAAATCCACAACTCATGACCATGAAGCATCATTCTGAAGCACATCATGAACAAGTCACTCTTTTTCCACTTGTGTCTTTGCAGCTCAGAAGTTTCCATCTGGGAGCCTTTCAAGCTGGTATATCCCTTGCTTCCACCAGGCCTGCCAGTACAGAAGAGGGCTGGCAGACTTCCCATTGCCCCCACACCACTTGTCCCATCGTTTGACTCCCATGTGACGGGTGCCTAATGAAAGAGTATATTGTTCAGCATCTACTTCTGAACGAGGCCAAAATCATTCTTGGTGCTGGATAGCCTTTGGCTGCCCACTGCAGACCATGAGTACCTAGTGACTCAGTCTCTCCCGGAATCGCCCCCACCGGGTAAGGGTTTAGTGATCAGAGAAGACAGTCATGCACAATCATATGGAGGGAATTTCCTCCAGAATTTGTCATGGGGTGCTTTTAATTGAACTATTCATCTCTTGGTGCTTAGAGAGAAAAGGTATCCCAACGTCTGGGGGCCTGTCTGAACACCCTGACCTCTCAGTTTCTAGTTTAAGGAGCAAGGAGTCCATCATGAGCCAACAGAACTCTACAAAAGAACAACCCTTCCAGAAGCTGTCACACTGGCCATTCCTTCCAAGTCCTCCCAATAGCCAACCCATCGCATAGTCTAGAAATGCTTTGAGTTGTTTTTGAGAATTTGAGAAGAAGCCTTCTTCCTGCCTTTTGCTTCAGTGTTGGGGACATGAGAAGTAAGACCCTGCTGAAGAGCCCACCCCTTCTTCTGGATCCATCAAGATGCTTGCTTGCCCCTAGTGTTACCTCACTATATAAGAGTTCTGTAAGTCCAACTCCTCCATGGGAAACAAGCCTCCAGGAAGACAGATGAAACAAGAAACCACAGTGTGTACCCTTCCGTGTTGCCATGGCAACCAGGAAATCCACTGGCCTCAACACCTTTGTTTTTCTTTTTCTCTTTTGGATCTTATTGATTTAGCAGATTGACTAGCACAAACTCAGGATGTGGTTAAGCAGATTGACAAAGTAGCAGAAGGCCACATACGGTTTTCCCTGCTGCAGTTAGGAGAGGCAAGAACGACAGCTCCACTTTGTCTTGCAGTTACATTTCTTTTTTTCTGGGCAACTGTAATTACTTCTGCATCATCTAATTAGAATATAGCTTCTGCTCGAGTCTAGAGGCTGCACTTTGAAAGAAGAGCAGATCAAGAGAGGAACCTTGTGAGAGACAAGGCAGAGTGAGAAGCTATTACTTGTTAATATCTGCACTTCAGAATCGGTCAGTGGGTCCTGGCATGCTGGTTGAGCCAGTCTCCATCTGGGAGGAGGATGCACCTGTCACACCCAAATCCTGTTCGCTGTAAGCTATGTGACCTTGAACTACTCACAATAGGATCCCTGACACATCTAGTCTTTCTCCCACCTTCAGTAAAAGAAGAATAAGATCAAAAGGCATTTATGTTTTTATGGAAATAGCCTTATGCAATCATGCACATATCAACTGGAAAATAATTTTTAAAAGAATAGAAATCATAATACTAACTAAACAGCATAATCACAAATCAAGAGTAATCTCAAATCTAAATAAAATTAATTGGTAGCATCACAGCTGGGACATCTTCAGGGCCTGTGAGATAAAAGGGCTCACAGTATGGGTATGTACACCTGAGGCACATTCAAATCTCAGAAAGGTCCTTAAAATTCCCACAGGAATAAAGACATGTTCTGATGTCACTCTCTGCAGAATAGAATGTACCATGTACTTCAGACCTTGATAATCTTGTTAAGTAGGACTTTATCTCATGAAATATGCAACAATTCATATGAAAAACAGTCCTGCGAAGCCTGACATGTATGTGTATGTGGGGGGGGTGCTATATACCCATTTACAGATAGAGAATTTAAGGAACACGAGATGCAGAGAGAGTTTGATAAACACAGATGTTGTGTCAGATTCTCTGGGTCTACTGGTTTCCTCAGTACCCTGTAGTGCTGTTCATTGCCTTAGGTTGACCCCAGGACAAGGAGGGGCAACAGTTGCATTCATAGAGCACGGTAGTGGTGTTCATCATCTTTCTTCCACTGCCGTGATGCATTGGGAAAATTCAGGATGGCTAAGACAAGTGAGAGTATAGTTAACTGAGGTGGAGCTTTGAGATAAACCTAGAGTCTGAATCCACCTTGTTCATTCTCACACAGTACCTAGACTACCCCTTCAGTGACCATGGCACTTCCAAAGTCCCCTAAGGGAATATCTAAAACAGTCTGGAAAACTCTGAGGCAGAGGCCAGTCATTAAATGATAATCATCATTTGGTCAGTCTTATTATGAATGTGCTGGGAAAATGGGTCACCCCACTGATGTCTATGGAAACAGACAATGAGCAATTAGCACAGGGCCCAGCAGCTCCAAGAGTGTCACACATAAGATACATCATGCAATAATGCTTTAGAAGTAATATGCCTGGTATTATAACTTTCATACTTCTCTCCTCGTTTCAAACATAAAAGTATTGTGCAAATTAGAGACCTCCAAAAAAGATCACCATTAACTGACCTTGCAGAGAGGAAACAGCAAAGTCCAAACTTTCTGTACATTCCTCCATGACTGTGGCTTGTTAAACAGTGGACCTGATGAAATATCAAGACTCAGCCACTGAAGTCGGGCTTATTGTCCTTCAAGATGGAGTCATCTAAAGGAGGGATGTGAAAGGTCGTCTCCAGTTCCGACAAAGCTCATCGACCACCTAAAGTCCAAGGTAGGGCCTATTTTGTTTTTCCTTTCCTTTTATGTCTCTTTTATTCTCTTTTTGAGTGGAAGTGAAAAGATTCCAGCATGTACGGAGCTGCTACTCTGTGTGGGATAGCAGCCCAAGTGTCCTGAAGATTCTGCATCCTGGGACTCTCTGCACAACATCCAAAGGTTGAATAAATGACCATCCTCATCTGAGAGTCAAGGGAAGCACAGCCAGCCCAGCGCCTTCTCATGAAAGTGGCAGAAGCTAAAGGCCAAGCTAGTAAGCTGAGACTCAGCTCATGAAAGCCATGGTTGCCTCCTTGGGACACTTAAAATGCAAGCCAACTGTGATGCACAGCAAGCTGACCATTTCAGTCTCTGAGCCCTTGTCTGGGATTCTGAGCTGTCTTAAAAAAAGGGGGGCACATGGTATGCATCTGCTAGTCCCTGCACAGTGATTGCCTCATCTAACAACAATCATCTGAGGAAGTGGTGTAACCATCACAAACCTTTATGCAGACAGCCGATGACAACACTGAGACTGAGAAGTTAAGCAAGCTACCCAAGGGGGTACCATTAGGTGTCAAGCAAAGGCCTTCCTGGTTTACTCATAGAAGCACATGTGGCTGCCTCTCTCCTTGGCTTCCAAAAGTTCCAGATGAGAAGTGGAGTCAGGTCTCTTCTTAGACAGTTTGGAGACCAGGGACTCAATATTCTAATTCCATGCAAATTGAGTTGGTAGATGGGACATGATTATTCCTTTCTCTCTTTAGAGTGGAGAATTTCATACAGAAATCTGCATTGCACTGGGACTTAGGAGCTCTGTGTTAAACAAGGTAGACATTTGAGGGACCCAGATGAAAAGAAAAATCCTAACAAAGAGATTGGATTTCTGCCTGGCTGGAGTAGTAGGCAGATCAATATGTCTGCTCTGCCACAACAAACAAAATCTAGTTCAGATACTATTTAGATTGATGCTCGTAGCCTCTCCCTCAGTGTTATCACTTCTGTTCCTGGGTCGAATGGTGACACTCATAGTCTAGTAGCTACTAGATAGTTTTCTACCCCCCAGTGGCCTCTGCCTGGTACTACTCAAAAAGCCTTATCCAAATAGCTATGCGTTTGGTAATAAATGAAGTTGCCCATAAACCTTAACACTTATCTGTAGCTCACCTTGTAACCAATACTGATTTAAGGTGGATTAGGATGGAACAACTCCAGAGGCTAAATTGGTGTCTTAATCAGGATTATTGCCACTATGATAAAACACCATGACCAAAAGCAACTTGTGGAGGAAAGGTTTTATTTGGTTTACATATACTGAGCCACAATCCACTGATGGATGCCAAGGCAGGAACTCAAACCCTATGGGTACCTGGAGGCAGAAGCTGATTTAGAGGCCATAGAGGACTGCTGTTTACTGTCTTGTTTGCTCCATATGGCTTACTCAGCCTGCTTTCTTATAGAATCCAAGACCACCAGCCCAGGGTGGCACCACCTACACTGGGTTGCGCCCTCCCCTATCAATCACTAACTAAGAAAATGCTCTACAGGCTTCCCTACAGTCTGGTATTATGGAGGCTTTTTCTTAATTGGGGTTCACTCCTCTCAAATAACTCTAGCTTGTGTCAAATTGACATGAAACTAGCTAGCATAATTGGGAATTATCATGAATGCTGGGTCATCTTGGGCTACATATAAAATTACCCCTTCTCAAAAAACCAAAGCAGAAAACAAGAGTCATACCTTTAGATTACTTTCTCACCATCTTCCAGTTTATCAGAACATAGTGATGTGACATAGTTCTAAAAGTATTTATTTGCAATGGCAAAGCATTGCAACTACGCAGAGTTCTAGGGCCCCACCACTTCCGAAGTTGGAGGTACTGAAACTATCAGGTCTCATTGCAAAGTTGTCAATTTCTCTTTTCTCATTTTCTCTTTGCATATTGTGTGCTAAAGTGCTAAGGTAAGGAGGTCATGGAAGTGTCTGCCTCCTCTATGAGCCTGACTCCTATTCACTCTGCAAATACCTTTGAGCACACAAATAGGGTAAAACAGATGCAGCAGAGGCTGGACTGTTGGGGAGATTTTTAAAATCTGGGCCAAAGGATGTACAGGATTAAGACCTTTCCAATCACCCAGTGAACAGAGGGATTTCTGTTCACAAAGAGGGAAGCCTCTTTGTGCTTTCAGTCTGTGCAACTACATCTGTAACAGCCATGCCAGTCTCAAATGCCAAGCTCCCAGAATTCATTTCTAACAAGCTCTAACATCCAAGTAAAGCCACAGGGTTTAGACAAGAATCTTTAGCACGTTTTACATGCTCACACAGAGTGAGCCAAACATAACTTCCTGTTATTAGGGAAGATGGCTTGTGCAAAGACCCAGAAATCTAGAAACACAGGAAGATACAAATGACCCCTCTATCAAGTTGCCAAAAGAAAATAAGGTGTTAATTTGCCTTAAAATAAATGACCATTCAAAATGACAAGGGAGCACACCTGCCAAAGGGCTCTTCTTTCACTACAGAGAGCTCTAGAAAGTTTGGGGTGGGAACAATTGCCACTTGGGATAAATATCTGACCACCCCCACTCTCCAAATACTCACTAGGACATGATTGAAAGTATTGACTCACAGGGTCATCTATAAAATATGGAACTATATGCCAGCTGTGATCCTGGATACAAGAGATAAGGACAAATCCCTACCATCAAAGAGTGTATGAGGAAACAGACAGCACACAGGTAAGCCACTCACCTATGAATGAGGCAGTTTCTGGTACCAATACTGCCATACAGAGAACAAAAGAAGGCATTGTATGGCACAATGGCCAGAGCTGCAATGGCAGGTGATCAGTGTGATCTTAAGCTTACTCTCTTAGGAAACTGCCCTTCGTTTATTTGCTTATTTGTTTGTTTGTTTATTGGGCTTGAGTGGGACCTGACTCCTTGTGTGATGACTAATAATCATTGTCAACTTGACTGGATTTGGAATCAACTGGGGGACACACTCCTTGGTATGCCTATGAGTGATTTTTCAGAGAAGTTTTACAGAGGAAGGAAGACCAACCCAGCTTGGGTCTAGCTGGCACCATCCCATGGGCTGGGATTCTGGATTGAATTTAAAAGGGGTGAAGGGAATGCCAGAATTCCCTGTCTCATGTCTCCTGGTCTTGCATGCCCCAGCTACCCCAAACTCTGTCATGTTTTTCCCATCATAGTGGACTGTACTCTTTTAACCATAAGTCCAAAGAAATCCTCCTTCTTTAGCCCCCTTTCTGTCAGACATTTGTTCACAGCAGTTAAAAAAAAAACATAAGTAATACACTTGACAAAATGAAATTTCTCCCCTACCTATTCCCAGATTAAAATAAATTTAGGATTCATGTTTACATTGCAGGGATCAAAAGATCTCCTTTTGATGCCCCCTAGATGCCTCTAGAACTTGGACTCAGTAAGATAGACATGAGAGAACTGTAAGGTAAGCATATGACTACTGAATGTCCTGGCTTTGAGGGAAAGGGCTCCTTTGGATCATAAGCTGGTTTGCTGGCTTGGGGAAAGTAGGGCTGTATCTGTCCCTTCCAGATCTTAGCCATAAACTCAAGGCAATCCAGGGTTCCAACGTAGCCTAACAGTGTAACTCTGACCATCTTTAATTCCTGGTACTTGGAAATGTTAGGGCTTCAACCCCACCAGATCATTTGGATCATTGTCTACACATGGGGCTCTATTGTCAGTGAGGCTATGTAGGGCATGTCATTTTTAACCTTTGAGCCTCAGGTTCTTCATCAGTAAAGTGAAGGTAATGCTTTTCTCATAGAGTGCTTTTAAGGACCAAATGAGGACATGCAGATTAGTCACTAGGCAAAGTGCCTGAGTCTTAACATAGTGCTTGGTACTTGGTTGCTACTGGCCAATATCTCAAATATTAAGGTGTCTTCAAAGAAGCCTATAGGTAAAGTACCTCTTGTGATAACTTAATTAATGATAAGTTATTATATCCTTGATTAATGCCAAGGACCTCTAGCCTTCAAGAAGTTTAGGGATCAGGACCTGGACCCTAGCTACCCAGATATGTGGCTTTTTACAATTCAAACTGTGAGTAAGAGATTATGTGTGATAAATAGGAAAATGAATAGATAGAGAATAGAGTAGATAGATAGATAGATAGATAGATAGATAGATAGATAGGACTGAATTGATCTGGCAAATTAGACAGATCCATTTTTTTTAGTAAAGAACATTATACTAGGAAAAAATCTGCCCCATCCAACCAGTGTGGGTCCCATTAGGTCCAACCCTATTCATCTTTACGTCCCCACTGTCAGAGAGTACAATATCTCTGGTGTCGTGAGGGAAGCACTAATTTGACTCTGTGCTCATCTCCTTCCTAGTAAGTTGTGGATACTTACAGCATCACTTCAGTTCTCTAGATCTCAGATTCAGACCTCTTTGATTCTCATCAAAGAAGTGGGATCTGAGGATCTCTAGTTCCCAGCCCAGCCCTCTTCGTCTAGAAGAAGAGGTATGTGATTCTTTCTGATTAACTTTCCTGGTGATCCAGGGACTGGGTATTGGCATTTTGCTCTGTTATCTGGACAGCTAGGATGTAATGAATATTTCAAGCAGAGTGGACTGGCCAGCAGAGTGAAAGAGCAGACAAAACAAAAAGTGTGGATAGCATCCTGTTCTCGAATTGCAGCACACAGAGCCCAGAGTCCACCCATCAATGGAGCGCCAGGCAAAGAATGGTTTCAATTAAGTGAAACACAACAGAGTTGCTAATTTCCTTAGAGAGAATCTTCCTAAATTACCACAAATATCCCCAGTGTGCCCTGCACTGAATTTCAGTTTTTGTGGCCAATTCAAGCCATTCTGCAGTCCTGGGATGGTCCTTGCCCGAGGAGCTGCTCAGTGGAACAATGGGAAACTCCCCCTCTAGGCTGGCTCCTGGAACTCTGGTGGTCTTCAAGACCACAATTGTCCCTGGAAAAAAAGAGGAAAACCCCACCATTCCCTATCCTGTTTAACAGTCTTTCTAATTGTTGCAACTGGATTTCAAAGATCCAGGGAAAAAAAATAAACCTAAATTCTTCAAAGACAAGAAAGAGAACTTGACTTTTCTAGGCCTCTGAGTCTGGAGAGCAGAAGAATAGAATTAACTGGACAAAGCTGAACTGGTGGGATCATGTTTGTGGGGAAGGGAGCTGACTCTGAATTAAATGCTATCTTGAGCACAAAGGATCTAAGGCATCTTAAACAAGTGATGATTCCCATTTGCGAGCCACCATTTCTCAGACTTCTGTGACTCTGAAGAAATGTTGTTGCTCATTTATTCAATACACATTTACTCAGAAGAATAGATGAGTGTAAGATAGTAAATACATGTAAATTGCCAGCAAAGTAGACCATAGTACATGCTCAGTAAATGCCCTCCACCATAGGCAACTGGCCCTGACTCCCCCAGATACCAAGGAAACCTATGATTTTTTAAATCCATTATGTCTTTATACAATGAAAAGTCATCTTTGCTTTGATAATATGCTGTTTCGTTCCAAACAACAGTGTAAAAACAACTAAGCCAAACTCTCATGAAATAGAGGGAAGGTGGGAAGCTGACTCAGATGCAAATACTCCTATTAAAAGGTGTAAAAAGCCTTGCTCATTTTTGGGGTGTGGCTGGGAGTGTCTTTTGGAGGACAGCAGAACTAAGCAGTTAAAGGCAATTACAGGTATTTTTGGAGGTGAAAGAACTGAACATCCCAATGACAGGCAGGTAGGCATTTACTTCATGCACTCAGAAACTGGCCCCCAAGCTGGGACTTGTGGGAAGGGTGTGGGCCCTGAGAAACTCCAGGAGAAGGAAGCTACTGCATTAAACTAAGCCCCTAAAGGCTCCGCTGTGCTCTGAGGCCACAGAACACTGTAAAGAAGTGTCTCTACGACTTTGGGGAATGGTTCAGTAGCCAAGGTGGTTGCCACACAAACAGGAGAAACATCAGATTTCTAGCCTCTATCTACTAAGTGAGGAGGGGGTACCTGTGTCTATAACCCCAATGTTGGGAAGGTAGAATAGGGGGAGTCTCTGGAAATGACTGGTCAGCTAATCTCACCAAATGGGTGAGATCCAGGTTTAGGTAGAGATCTTGTCTCAAAGCAGTGATGAAGACAAGATAAAGACATCCAGGCATCATCCTCTGGCTTTAACATGAACACCTGTACGCAGTCATGCTCACAACCCATGCTTACACTCATGTATACACATTAACACACACACACACACACACACACACACACACACACCACTCCTCCTCCTGTTCCACCATCAACTGGAAGAACAGGAGTCAGGAAAGGCTGATCCTGCTGACACAAGCAGCTTGAGAGATTGTCTGTAATTGTGCAAGTAAAGACAGGACCCAAAGTGTACTTCCCAATTTGCTCTCACCAGCTACAGCCAAGGTTCCCGGAATGACACAGGCTGCTTCATTTGCTCAGAAAGCGTTCCGGAAAGCCTGTGCAGGAGTCAGCACCCTAGGGTACTGAGCCCACCAAATGAAATGAGAACTCATCAACTAACATAATGCTCAGAAATGAAATGAAAAATTTCCCAAGGCAGTTGGAAGCGCTCCTCAAATGTGCCAGGGACACAGTTAGGGCTGACTGGGGGAAGAGAGAGGCCTAGGAGCCTTAGGATCAGATCAATGTTCATAATTATTACTCTTGAATGCTTGTTCCATGCCAGAAATTCTATCAAGGGCTTCATGTACAGGATCACAGCAGTCCTTAAGCCATGGGAATTAAAACTGCATTTCAGAGAAGAGACAAATGAGACACAGAGAGAGTCTAAGTGCATCATGTAAGGCAGTGTAACTGACAAATGGCAGGACTGGAATCCAGTCGTGGTGCCAGGGCCCACTTTGCTTTCTGATTGTACAGGACACAGGATGATCCTGACAGTCCAGACTTAACTATGTGGTCTGGAGTAAACATTTTTTGTTCCAGACTTTAGAAAAAGAGAAAATGCCTGACTCTAGGAGACATTGTTTCTTGATCTCCTGTTTGAAGCTAAGGCCTGTTTCTGAATGTCTTCCTGGGGGTCTGGGAAAGTTGTTTGGAGAAGAAACCAGATGAGTTTTCCAAAGTTTTTAACAATGCAAACAATGCAGAATCCAGAAGTGGCTGATGACTGTAACACTCCAAAAAGAGAAACAGGAAACTCACACACTTAATGGGGCATTTTTCCCCTGTATGAAGAGACAGCAGCTAAAGGAAGCCTGAGGTTTACCTAATGGTGCTTATTTGAGAGAAGAGACTGTTCCAAACACATTTCGGAAGATAGCCTTTAGAAACTTCACTTTGCGCTCCACCGAAAGGGGCCTGGAGTATCCACAGCTTGCTTCCATGAGCCTCACGCCCACAAGCCTGTGTCTAGAAGAAGAGCACATCTACTCTGTCTTTCATATGTATCCTGAGCGGTCAGATGCTGTACATATTCAGCTTCTGTGTGGCACCGTTTTGGGAAAACACAGAAGAGAATCTCGTGGATGATGCCACTCATGGAGGGACTAAGGACAGTGCTATGACAACACTAGAAAAAGGAAGGATGGAAAGAGATGCAGCCTGCTTGATGAGCATCCTTCACTTGTGTGTGTGTGTGCGTGCGTGTGTGTGCGTGCATGTGCGTGTGCGTGTGTATGAAAATAGTTAAAGAGATAGTATAAACTGATAAATAATAGGCTTAGAAGCTAAATGTAAACAATACAAGTACACATATGGCAGATAGATAGATAGACAGACAGACAAAGTGTTAGATTCATTGCTAGATAGATAATAGAGAGAAATGGGTTGTTTTTTTTTTTTTTAAAAAAAAAAAAGAAATCAATTTCAAACTTAGTCTAAACTCACATGTCTAACCATAATCTCACCCAAACTTCTTCAAACCTAAAGTAAATCACAAGTCTTTAGAGAAAGGAATTCCAGTCCCCACCTCGTTTATTCAATAAGGATTCTTCCAATGATTCTATGTGCAGAGTAATATGCTCCTGGGACATTAAATAAGGCACACAGGGTCACTATTCCAATAGAAGTTATGGCCCAGTGGAGAAGCCAGACATTAGACAAGTCAACTCTACAGCACAGTGAGTCATGGTAGAAGCACATGGTGTGGTGGGATCCAAGAGCTCGTTCTAGCAGCAAACCTTTGCTCTGCAAGGTCCCAGCTGGGAACTGAAGGATGAGTTAGTAACTCAATTAAACAAGCTGAAGTTCAGCAAGGTGCACAGTCATGAAATTTATCTCAAAATAAAGCCTTGTAGGCTCAAGAGAATCAGTTTCCTCTAGCTCCTTCATCATTAGATAGAGAAAACCCTGGCTTCCTTCTCTTCTACTAAATAATCACATCCCCGAGACCCATCTTTAAACATCCTTGCATAGTGTCGTAAATCCCTAAACTGTATTTAGGCAGCCAAAGAGGAGTGGAAAATCACCACAAGAAGGAAAAAATGTAAGAGCTTGGGGGCTAGGGATATGTGCTTCAAAAAGACATCCTGGACATGACATGACTGTGACACTCATTAACTCTCCGTGGTGTGGTAACCTGTACAAGATTGGACCTGCCAATGTTTCATCATGAATAGAGGAGCTGATAATGAGGCCTCACCTTTCCCTAAGGAACTACCAGCAGTCAGTGGTTGCTGGGAGACAGGGAATCACTTTCTTCAGTGGTGTAGCCACTGACAAGGGGTTGGTGTTCCCGTAAATAACTTCCCAACCATGCTCATGTGAGCAACTATAACTAAAGCCAGCCCCTCACACATAAAAACAGACTTGTAGGCAAGAAGCAAACTCATGGGAAAGAAGGGAGACTTCAGCTAAAGACAGAATGGGAGTGAAAGAAGAGACTGGAAGGGAAAATGACTCAAAATCTTTACATGCAGATATGAAATGGCCAACTTTTTTTTCCCTATTGTGAAGGCCTCTTCCTCTCTCAGGATGTTGGACTCCTGAGCAAAATGCACTAGGGTAGAAGATTAGACTAGAAAAGCAAAACAAAACAAAACTTCTTGTCTGTTCTCAGATTTATTAAAAGGTTAATACATTGAACACTTGAACTTTGAACTCAAAGGAACTAGAAAGAAGGGCTCCTCCCACCTGTGACAGACAATATTAGTGTAAGATTCAGTAGTCAATTCTAGACTCCCTAAAGCTAAATCAGCTCCCAGGGAGCTAATGTGGAACGAAGGCCCAGACATGGGTTCTGAAGCTATAATCTAGGATTCAAATCCTCAGAGTACACTAATTAGCTCTGCCCTTGACTTGTAGTGAACATGAAAGAAAAAAATCATTAAAACTTTGCTACAGTTTTAAAAAAAAAAAAAAGTGTAATAAGCTAACCACAAAGTTAATGTGAAGACTGGAGTAGATAATGGAGCTGAAAACACTTCATACACATTAAAACACTCCAGTGGAAAAATGTAATAGAAAGGGGAAGCTGGCCATCTCCCTTGGGGATCATCATCTCAGAACTTACAGGAAGAGATGCTCATCCAAGGTCAGGGTAATTCTTTTTTAATGGATCACTGCAGAGAAGTGGTCCTTATGTGTGGGGCAGCTCCAGCAGTGTGGAGATGGGCTGCAAGTCATGGGTTTCCAGTAATAAAGTGCTCAAGCATGCAAATGATGAGCCCAGGAGCTCTCTCTTAGAAATTAAAACAAGTTTAAGGTTGTTTCTCAATTTTTTTTTTTCTTTTCTGGAAGAGAGGAAAAGATACATTTATAGCTACTGGAACTGAGAAAAGATGTAAATCAAGGGAGCCTCAAATTGTAATGAGTCTCTCATAAAGCCTAGCCATGAGGTGCAGCTTCTCAGAAAAACCAGGAGGATGTGGCTCAGAAACCTAAGAAATTACCTTTGCCTTTTTGGTTTTGCCACATATTAAGTCTTAAGCCACAGTTCTACCAGATTGACTGATAACTTGCTGTGTCCTTATACATCATAGCAGACATTGTTACCATGACAATATAGATCTAACTGAACTCAAATTTGCACAGAAATGTAGAACCTGTTTTGGAGCGGAGAGGACCACACTTCCATCTCCAATGGATGGATCATGATTGGCTTAAGTCCATCATTATGGCCTGAGTTCTCCTTGCCAGTCTTGAGATCCTATTGTTCCAAGGAAAGAGAAAGAGAAATCAAAGACCCCCGGAAAGCCTCTTCTCCATTTTTTTTAATTTGGTATTTACTTTATTTACATTTCAAATGTTTTCTCTTTTCCAGGTCTCCCCTTGAAAACCTCCTATGCCATCCCCCATCCCCCTGCCTCTATGAGGGTATTACCCCACCCACCCACCCACTCCACTCTTCCCTCTCTAGCATTCCCCTACAATGGGGCATCGAACACCCTCAGGCCCAAGGGCCTCTCCTCTCACTGATGGCTAACAAGGCCCTCCTCTGCCACATATGTGGCCAGCACCATGGGCTACTCCATGTGTATTCTTTGGTTGGTGGTCCAGTCTCCGGGAGCTCCGGGAGGTCTGGCCTGTTAATAAAGATGCTTGTGAATAAAGTATCCCTTCTGCTGATGGATACTGATATAGTTTTCATGCATGGAGCTGTGGCCAACATGAAGACTTGTTAGAAGACAATGAGAATAGCAGGGTGCAAAGTTAGAAAAAGAGAGCCATGGGTCTTGGCAATATCACTGAGATCCTAAAACTACACTACTCTCACATCTCTCACTGTGGGAGGAGTTATTTCTAGAGAGCTGACTGTTCTATTGCTTACAGAGATGCTCAGCTGGATGCCCTGACAAGTGTGGACCCAGATGCAGGTGATAGATAACAAGCATGTGGTTTGCTGCCTTGATGGGTTGTAGCTTCTGGTGGTCTGTGATACTTGTAGCTCCATCCATATCTCTCCTACCCAAGGAAGTCCAAGAAGATGAGAAGGATGCTATCATCATGATGGAGTGGATACCCTTCACTTTTCTCTCTTGTATCAGACACTGTTGCTGACAATGGACTATGTGGTGCAGCCGCTGCCACATAACCGCTGGTAAACTTTTTGTTTTTTTTTTAATCATCCCCTGAATTTGATTTTGAATGTTTGTTTTCTCACCACATCCACATCACTAGTCTGACAGAATCTACTCTCATCATCTTCAGAGTCAGCACTTACCATGACAATAAGGCAGTGAGGCCCCTGAAGCCAAATGGGTTGACATTCATATCCCAAAGTGCATAGCTGCTCATCTTGTCTGAACCCAAAGGATGTAGCTGCATGACCAGGAAGTCATTCAACATGCCACCTCAAACATACATGCTATCTGATCCTAGATGCAAGCCAGAAGTTTTAATCCTACACAGAGGCTTAGCATCACTACCTGAGAGTAAACTATAAATTTTCCCCAGTGCCGCTCCATGTGGCACCTTCTCTTTTGCCACTCCAGCACATGCTCCAAAAAGCTCGTCACTTCATAGATTCCCATGATTCTCATCTACTACTCTCAACTACAAAGCAGACATGATTGTCACCTAGCTTCAATATCTGGTAAACTTACATTTCTTGCTCTTTTGTAGAACCCAAGAGTGAAGCAGCCAAAGGGGGGCTCAGTTTGGTTAATAGCACTATGGGAACTTTGACCACACCCACTAGACTGTATTTTTCAAATAGAGTTGATGGGGTTCTGTGAAGTCCAATAAATAGGGACCTCAAAGAACAGAGGATGCTACACACACAGTTAATGCTGGTCACTTTATGGGGCTCAAGAGGCTTAGAACAGATGGGAATCCCCTTACTGTATGCCTTCATAAGACTGTGGGTGTCTCTTTCATAACCCAGGATATGTGTAACCAAATAAGGGATCTTTTTTGTTTACTGTCTATTTCCCAGATGTTGTTGATTCCAGGAAGCACCAATGAGACTGTGCTTCACATCTCAAGTTACATCATCAGTGTCTAGCAGACACTATTGTATACATCTTGTTGACTCAATCCATGGAACGGATGACCATTGACTCTACTCAGAATCCAAAGGCCAGTCTAGGTTGCTCTGGGTCTTTTGTTCCAGTTGCCCCATAAGGCAAAAATGACCTAAAGAACACCAAATCAGACAAGCAAGAAAATGCACAGCTCTGATGCAGCAATGGTCCCCAGAGTGTAATCACCTATACCGTTCTGCATTGTGCCACTAATACACTGCTCATTTGGCTCCCTCTCTTTTTACATTCAAGGTCTTCTTAAAGTAGTAATTCAGTGATTAGTAACTTATCCTCTACTATTTCAAAGGGGGAAAAATGTTCAACAGACCTTGGTATATAGCTAATGAGTTGTGTGACCTTGGACAGTCACTTGAAGCCTTGAGTTTCTTTCCTTTAGATGTCCAATAAGGACAAGTGTGCTATATACTTTGCAGCTCTTCCTTCTGACTTGGAAGCCTCTTTGGCGTGTAGTTCCAGGGCCATCATAACTTCTCTCTTAGGTTCTTTCTTCTCTTTCTCCATTTCTCCATTTTATGAGCCATATTATGGTGCTGCTGTGGGGATCCAGTTCAGCTTGCACCTTTCAAGCTGTCAGCACTAAAATAATAACCTTTGCACCTGTCTCAGGCATTGTGGTTGAGTTATCCCACCCAAAGTACTGAGACCTGTGCAGAACACCTTAGTCCCCTGCTACCCCGAATACTTTCACACACTTCAGGAAATGGCACAACGAAGAAGAAGTCTGGGCCAAGATGAAGCCCTCCTAGATAAGAAGGGGGTGGAAGCTCTGAGGAGATTGGTGAGCATTCCAAAGAATATAGTTTCAAAGATTGGGGTCAACCAGCAACAGGAGACACAGATAAAGGTGAAAGTTAGCCCAGGTAATAATAGCACCTTGTAGTTTTATTCATGTGCTTCAGCCTGACCAGAGAAGGGGGTGGGGAAACAAAACAAACCTACTTTCACACCAGCAAGCAAAGGTGCAGAGGTCAAGGGGAGGCAGAGGGATTATTATCCTAGGTGGTTCACACAGTCTATCGAAGCATTAGCCAGATAAAACCAATAGCCCAAGGTCACACAATTAGGCTTTCACAGGTTGGGAATTAGAGCAGAATGGCCTAATCTTACCCAGGGGCTATTTCTAGTAGACTCTCCATGGAGCCTTTTGTTTATACTTCAGTTCTATCTTATCTTACCTTCCTAGGTAGTGAGCCTACTTTTCCCCTTGGGGATGAGTAGGGAAATTTGAGTGGCTCAGAGTGGCTGGCTAGCCTGAGCTTAGAATTCAGCTTTCTGGTCTTGGATGCAATGAGCTGGGCCAGTCTGTGGAAGGTTGTTGCTGTTTTACATTTGAGAAGCATAGAGGAGAGCCCAGTGGCAGCTGAGAATGCAGAGGCTCCAGGGGCTGATAAAACTTGTAATTAACATGCACATACAACCCTTTCATCTTCAAAGGCTTTCTTCCCATTAGCCAGTTCTTTCTCCTATCACCCTCATGGGTGAGGCTTCACTTTTTTTGTCTTCTCAATTTGCAGATGGAAGTGATGTGAAGAAGGGGCCCTTTGCCAGAAAGTCTGGCCTTGGTTCAAACAGAAGATTCCTGGCTCCAAGAAACTAACTTGACTTGGGGTGATGGGAAAACAGAACAAGCATGAATCAGAAGAGAAGGCACAAGTGACTGAACCTGTCCTCTGGGTAAAAGACTATTATACTGTTCTGGAAGTGGAGAGGGATCGAGAGGATCGCTCCTTATCTAGATTCAAGAATGGCTAAACTTCCAGAAAATTCTGTATATGACTTTCAGAAACATGACATGGAAAAGTCTGGTGCTCTGGTATGGTGTCTTTGGTGTGACAGGAGGGAGCCAAATGCTCTATATTTTGCCAATAGCAGACATTACTAATGGATCACAGCATTCTTTGTATAAAGATTAAGCTTTTTAACACAGCAACCCAAGAAGCCTCTATTGGTCAGTAATAAATGCCACATGAGCAGAAATCAACCTGTTAACTGATGTCATGGGACTTGCTTGGGAATTACCTGAATTGTCACTCTCCAAATAAGGTAAAGGTTTTAAAGTTTTCATGTTGGAGTTCACCTTGTTCCAAATTCTGTTAGCATTGCCTGACAGGGTTGAGGGCTTCCTCTGAGCCTTTAAGGGAGAATTGGACCCTATAGACAATGCCATTATTATTCTGTCACCTGGAATCTGTTGCATCCATCTCTTCACCATGAACCGTCTTATATAGACAGCCTTTAACTTCAATGAATCCATACTTTTGCCCACACCTTTAAATGTTTTGCTCCTCTTTGTTTCTATTCTCCTGGGTTCTTTTTGATCCTACACTCAGTACATCTTCTAGTTCCCTGAGATCTTCCTACATGCCAGCAGCTCAGGGGTACACCTTGCTTTTTCTGATCTCTGCTCAGTTATATGTTGTCTTCCACTTAGAAGCTTGATGGCTTCCACTAAGTGGAGGCTTCCAACTATCAAGCTTCTACTAACCTGTCACATACCTGAGAAAAGCTTTTCCCCTCACCTCTTTCCACCTGTCTATCACACAATTCAGTATAACAAACTGCTGGGTTTGTCAGCATTTTATATCCGAGGAAACAGGAGCAATAGTAAAAGAGGGACCATGCCCACAGCCATTCTGTGACCAAGGCAAAGGGCTGTCTGCTGGCTGTGTCACTTCAAGCAGAGTAACATGATGCCTTTATAACTGGTTGGAAGTACAGACAGCAGAACCATACTCAACAACTAAGGGCATAAATAGGACACAATAAATGAAACTATCTGGAATTTTATTTCAATCAAAGGTTGGTGGATTCCAGATGACTATGATGTGGGGACAAGCAGGAAGGATGACAACCTGACTGAATACCTCCAGTCACTGACTGAGGACTGGAAGTAGACAGGGCATTCAGCCTCTGACCCCTTTGAAAACCTCCTCAGTAGCACAGTACTTATGATTTATTTCTTTTCTCCCACTGAGCAAGAATTTCTCTCGATTTATAAGAGAAAAAATTAACGAGAATCTCGAAGGATCTTGGTAGAAGGAGAAAACACATCTCCCTGGCCAGCTACTAAAGTTTTGTATGTATATAACTTATTTTATATGCAGATGTAATATATGTCATATGTATGTATATGTTGTTATCATTTTATTTTATGTGTATGAGTGCTTTGCCTGAATGTCTATGCACTGTGCCTGAGTTTGGTGTGCTCAGAGGCCAGAAGAGAGTGTCAAATCCTGAGGAAGTGAAACTACAGACAGTTATAGGCTAGCACGTAGGTGCTGGGAATAGAACCTGGGTCCTCTGGAAGAGCAGCCAGTGCTCTTAACTGCTGAGCCATTGCTGCAGCCAAACTGTACATATATTATGGTGGGTGCTTTGGTCGAGTACATGGATCATTTTGTAGTAACATGCTATAAAGGCTCCTTAAAGGAGGTTGAGAAATCCAGGATGCTCATGAAACTATAAGAGTGAAGGACATAGTTCTCTCTTCTCACAGAAATTGGATTTCCAGGCCTCCTGATACAATACTATTTAAATTATCGTTTGAAACAAGCAGTGTTTCATTTGGATCCTGTCCATGATCTCAGGGCTAGCTCCCTGCAGTGGAAGCTGTGTGGCTGAGACACATTGTTAGCTTCTCTGTCTTGGACTGCTACTTCTGCCATCTTCCAAGAAGGAGGGAGTATTTGGTAGTGTAGGCGGAGGGTTGTCCCTAGGACTCGCTTTTGCCTGCTGTTGTTTATGGAGCATAACTGGGTCTTTGAGCTTGTTTCTGGCATGGATTAATAATTCACTGCTGACATTGAGTCCACACTGGGCATCATATTTTTGGTACTGTACTATCATAATATTATAGTAGTGTTATTTACTTCACTAAGTTTTATGAAAAATGGGTATTAGTGAACTCAGAGTGGTGAATTTACAGAGCAGCAGGCTTGGCAAGGATTATAGAGATCACCTAGAGTCTTGCTCTCTCCTTTCACACATGGAGAAAATAGAGGACAGTAGTGTGCTGAGGCATTGTATAGTGAATTAGTAACAGAGCAAAACAAAATAGAGGATCATTTCTGTACTGAGAGCACTTCTGTATGCTGTGGGACTTTAGAAAGGATGAGCTGAACCCTGTTCTAGGCACAACTACCTGAGCGCACCCTCCTCCTGGGTGACAGAGAGAATGAACTAGAATCTCTCGTTTCATAGCCATGGAGTCGTCAGCACTGCCCTCCCCTAAAACCCATTTTCCCATTTCCACACCAACTGTCTGATTACCTGGAGCAGCTCCTACATCTGGAAACCATTGATGGGAAGAAATGACACTCATTCTCTCCATCCCTTCACACATTTTAAACATAGGGACCAAAAAGCCAACACTGTGTCTCGAAGTGTTCCTGAGAACAGGATTTTCATGGTGGGAATTCACTATATACAAGATCAGATTTTAAGGTGACTGAGTCACACACATAGCCAGACCTAAAGGAAAGCAAGAGGCCTACTCTATTGGACAAAGTCTAATGGGCCTTTTCACCTTCTTGCCTTGCCTTGCTTGACACGTCAAACCTTAAGAAAGATCTATTTAAGCTGAAGAGAAACTTCAAGTGCCCAGAAAAGAAACTTTAAGGAGTTTGAGATTTGCTTCAAAGATCACTAGGGAAGAAAATGTTTTCTAGAGACCAAAAAGAAAAGGCAGAACTGAAAATAAGATAGCAAGAACTTCCCCCAAAATATCTCAAATTTAATGATGGTGATTTCTTCTAGATTAAGTCTAGAATTTTATTCAGTTAACCATCTAAATATTTAATGAGAGCATACTATAATTAGGGAAATAGGCCAATAGCTGGGAGCTATAGTGTGTGCAGAAATGTCCATAGTGCCTGGGTTTTCTATCAGGAGCTTTGGAGTTACACAGCTATAACCAGAAAGCATCGCTTTAGCCTCTTTTAAATTAAATCTTTATTATTTTTGTGTATATGTGTATACCCATGTATGTATGTGCATGTGTATGTGTGTCAAGGTGCATATGTACACGGAGGCAGGAGGACACCTCCTATCATTTCTTGGATGTAGCCCACGCTGTTTGGGGGAGACAGGATCTCTCGCTGGCTTAGAACTTGTCAACTAGGCTCGGCTGGCTGCCCAAAGGGCCCCAGCAATCTTTCTATCTCCACCTCCCTGGAGCTGGGACTACAAGTGCACACTGCCACTCCTGGTGTTTTACATGGGTGCTGAGGACTGAATGTGGAGCCTCATGTTTTCAAGGCAAGCATTTTACCAACTGAGGCATCACCCTAAGTGAAGTTCTCACAAGTGATCAGGCAATGAAAAATATCATGAAGAACTAGTGAGCAGTAGAGTAATTGGACTTAGGAGTGTCTAAAGTGAATGTAACCTCTAAGGTATCATGAAAACAGAGGATCCAACACAAGACAAACTGCCAACAGATTTCCTCTCCAAACCTCATCCATGCATGCATGACCTCTGTTCTTTGGGCTTCCCTCAGTCCATGTCCTCCCTATGCCAGTGGGGAACTCCTTACATCTCTCTGATAGCTACAGAAATGAAGCAAGTGGTTCTCTCTAGGCTTCAAGTTGGAACTCATCTCTGTTAAACTCAGCTTTTTTGGACTAGGTATAGTCATCATTGTCAACATTGGTGCCTGACATACTTATTTGATGCCTCTGGAACCTACAAAGATGGGGTCAGAATTATAGTGAAATGATTGTCAAGGGCAAAAGCAAGTGCCAGGTGTGTGCATCCACTCTTTTCTCCCTTGTGTCTTAGTTCCAATGGTGGTGAACACTTGCAAAGAGGTTTCACTAGTATCCTTTAAAAAATGAAATAAAGAACAGTGATTCTTTGTTTATGGCTGGTGTGTGATGCTTTTGGAAGGCACTGCTGACTTGCTTAATAGTAAAGATGTGCATGACATTGGAGCAGATGGGAAATTCTGAATGAGTTCCTGCCACTAGATTAAAGGTCTGCAGCCCTTTCTACAGACTGAGTCACATATGCCCAAGTGCTTCACCTCCTCTCTTCCTGAATGACTTGTTTCTCAGCCAGGAATGCCCAAAGAAAAGGATCTTATTGCCCAAGTGACATTTACCTGCTGTACATCAAGCCAGGCCCAGGTCACCTGGTTTGCCATAGAGATGAGAAGAAGAGCTACCATGACTAAGTCCTCTCTGCCCTGGATGTAAAACCGAACTCCTGGCCAACACCTGTCTCAGTTTCCCTTTCATCCCTATCAACTCTTGTATGTAGAGTGAAGACCCTGGATGCAAACAGGAAGTACTTGGTTTCTATTTATTTGTTCCATGCCTCCCTCAGCTTTCTTTAACCATAAGTCACTGTCGTAGATGACAGAAAAACATTGGTCATCAAAGTCCACCCTCACCCAGGAGAGAAATAATAAATGAAGCAACCCTAAACAAAGCCACATATTACCATCCATTAACTTACCTCCCAAAACCTCACCACAAAGAAGGGACTGGATTCCTGATCAGATATTTATAAGAGAGCCACTCAGAGGACAAATGGGGGAAAGTTTCCATTACATGATCTTTTCCCTTCTTGTTTGGCAAGTCCAGTTCTCTCCTCTGACATCATGTTTTAAGATGAAAGGCACTGGAGAGATTGCTTAGTGGCTAAGAGTACCCACTCTTCTTGCAGAGTCCCAGAGTCCAGTTTTCAGCACCATACCATGTGGCTCACAGTTGCCTGTAACCCTAGATTCAGGGTATCTGACACCCTCTTCTGGGCCCTTTCTGTACCTCAGTCCCTTCATTTTATAACTATGTGGTCTTGGCCCATTTCCTTAAATTCTGTGCCTTAGTTCCCTCATATGTAGAAAGAGGATGATAAAATCACTGTTTTTGTAAGATTGGTGCATAATTTAGACAAGTTAGTTTATAGAAAACAAGGAGAGAGCCAGTTCTGTTTCTTATGATTATTAGCATTGGTAATGATAACTCAGAAACCTACAGTTAGCCACCAAAAAGCAAATACAAATATAAGAACTTTCAAAATGCATCAACTTGGTGCAGCCGGGCAATGGTGGCACACGCCTTTAATCCCAGCAATCGGGAGGCAGAGGCAGGCAGATTTCTGAGTTTGAGGCCAGCCTGGTTACAGAGTGAGTTCCAGGACAGCCAGGGCTACACAGAGAAACCCTGTCTCGAAAAAAAAAAAAAAAAAAAAAAAAAAAAAGACTGCAGGGCAAAATGCATTAACTTCCAGCCATTGCGAAAGATATAGATGCTCAAAATCACTGCTCATATGACCTTCTCCTTCCTCCCTGGGGTTTTGCAAGTTAACCTTTACTTTCAAAATCGGAAGACTTGAGGAAGGTTCTTGGGACCTGACTTTTGCAAATCACATCCTTGGTGACTCAAGCCCTCCCCACCCACTTTGAGTCTGTCTGCCCACACTTGCACAAAGGAGGGATACTTATGCCAGGCAGGCACACCCAGACAGCTAGTGTACCCCAACCTCATGGAGTTCTGACTCTGTGAGTCTAGCCCCCACAATAGCATCTCCTCATCCTGTGTTTGACTGTCTCTGAGCATTGGTAGACAAGTGATCTGAGGGAAACAGGACCTACTACAGGCTTAAGCAATTTTGTACTGGGCAAGCTCATTGCAGAGGAAGCCAGTGGGTGCCCTGTTAGCTGCCAGGCTTCCTGCAGATTAGGCACTTTGGAGATGCAGCAGTATCATTTGGATATCAGGTCATGGAAGATATCAGAAAGTTCTGGGAAGTGTTTCTGCATCACCCTTTGCTTCTTCCACCTGCCAGAACCAAGTGTGAGTCAGAGGGTCTGTAGGTCTCTGACTCAAGGACTCAGAAGCTCACAAAGCCAACCATTGCTGGACGGTGTTTCATTTTGAGGTTTAAGTGTGAGTTTGGTGTCATCAGCCCATTACCTTCTCACCCAGCCATCCACTAACTCTCTTCTTACCTTGACCCCATAGCCAGCAGCCACCAAAAGCACAGAAAGACAAACTCTCTGCTTGGGAAGAGGACCTAGAAGACCCCATGTAAGCAGTTGGCCAACCAAGCCTTCTTCCCACCTGTGCAGAATGACAGCACTATCAGCATGCTGTCACACACACACACACACACACACACACACACACACTCATATTTGCACATTCAGAGTGTTAGCCAGCCTGCCTCTATACATGAAAATGCTTATTTCTCCATTTGAGATACTCTTTTCAGTTCAACATTTCTGGTCCTCATTGTGGGCCTGCACTGGGGTCTGGGACCATAAAAATGGGTAAGATCTAATCCTTGATTAGATGGAATCCTCAGGGGATTCCATAGGCTGCAGAAAGCAGGTAGCAGAGACACCTTTTCCTTTTCTTACTAATGGGCTTGGCTCCCCCAAACCCTTGCAGGTCAGTTTGGAGCTAGTACGGGCGTTTTGGTTTGGTTTTATTTGGTTTGGGTTTTGTTCTTCTTGTGGTTGTTTGCTTTTGGGTTTTGTTTGCTTGTTTGCTTCCCCAGTTATGAAGGTTGAACCCAGGACTTCATGCATGCTAGGTAAACACTGTCACTGAGTTTCACCCTAGTCCCAGAAGGATATATTTAACAAAAATGTGAGACCACTAAGTGAGTGAAAATTTGGGCTCAAATTTATAAGGCCCTCCTTAAAAACAAAAAACAAAAAACGCTTGTCTCCTCATTCAAGCAGAGGCACAAAGTAAACAGAGTCATCAGCTTCTTCTTGTGCGAACCCCAAGCATTTCTGTCTGAAGTAGAGAAGAGCCCCTTTGAAAACTGCACTGGGCCAGGGCACAGCTGCCACCTGAGTCAGGTCCTGTTTTCACAAGAATCATTTCCCGCTCACGATCTAAACTGGAGGTCCTCATGAAACACTGCTCTAGCTCATACCTTGTCTGCATCCCCAGGACAGGCTGTTGGGGAAGCCATCCCCCCTCCCTCAACACACACACACATGTGCCTCCTGTTTTTTTAGTGGAACTGAGTCTACCTGGTTGGGTGGCCACATGTCTCTTAAAGGTTCTCAGTGGATTTTGGTTCAAGAGCTGTAACTTCTCTAAAAAGTCATGCCAACCCACTGCCTGGGATTTCAAGACTTCCTCTCAAATGGGGTGGGTATATATAACCATCTAAAGAGTATATAACAGCAGTTCTCTCTGGGTCACTGCATCCGAAATGCCAGAGAGTAGTATAGGAGTGTCGGTGGAGCCTTTCTTAATTTGCAGGCAAAGGATATTGCCCCGACTTGTCTCTTAGGCAAGGAGCAGCCTCTCCCTTTTTGCTGAGCCTAAAAATGAGAACTTGTCTAAAGGGCCAACTGGACTCTGATAAGGAAATGGACTTATTTTAGTCATAAATAAATAAATATCTAGGCTGGCATTTCTAACAGCTGTGGCTGAGCCCTGGGAAAGATGGGACAGAGGAGGGCAAGGCAGGACATCCAAGAGCCTACAGCCTTCTGGAGGGAGGCAAGAGAGGCCATTCGTGATCACTTGGCTGAGTACAGGGGGCAGGAACAGTGGCAGACTACATGCTATTTCCAGAAAACTCCAAAGGTAGTGATGAGGTGATATTAGATGACAGGGCACCTCAATTCTACTCCTGTGTCAGAGCCTTGACTTCTTTATCAAGAAAATGGTACTAGAAAAGTCTTAATGTGTGTGGCCATTGCAAGGCTATGTAAGAAAACCTACTGTTAATCTGAATGAGCAGAGAGTGGCACTTCTTAAGGGTTTTGGATGCTGAGTGGCAATTGAAACATGCCAGGATTTTAAAATAGGGTCCTTCTGGGATAAGGACTCCACAGGAAGACCAACAGAGTTAGCTAACCGGGACCCATGGGGTTCCCAGAGACTGGACAACAAACCAGCAAACATGAGCTGGACTCCCACATATGTAGCAGATGAGTAGATTTGTCTTCATGTGGGCCCCCAAACAACTGGGTCAGGGGCTATCTCTGAATCTGCTGTCTGCCTGTGGATCCCATTCCCCTAACTGGGCAGCCTTATCTAGCCTCAGTGGGAGAGGATTCGCATAGTCCTGCAGTGACTTGATGTGCCAGGATGGATTGGTGAGGGAGTGGGGGGGAGAGCTTCTCAGAGAAGGGGAAGGGGGAATGGGGGAGGAAGTATGTGAGGGGAGACTGGAAGAAGAGAAGATGCTGCAATTGGGATGTAAAGTGAATGAATGAATGAATAAATGAATGAAGATAAATAAGTAAATGAAAAAATGGGGTAGTATAGGGTACTTCTAATTTTTCAGTGATGCTCAAGAATCATATGAAACAAGAAAGGCCTGTCTTGGGTACCATTCCTTTAGGGTAAGATGTGGTGATTACTATTCTCAAACTCAAACTGAATATATTGGGCCATAAAAGACAAAACTGTGATGAGCATATAAGGTAGTACTGAAGGTGTTAAAAATGTTACGCCACACCCCAGGTTGGCCACACCTTCCTCCTCATCACTTCAGGGGAGACAGTGGGGCTCCTACAGGATTGCAGAGACTGAGGTGTTTCCGAGATGTCCTCACACCCTAACAGAGCAGGGGACTCACCAATCCCTGTCTCCCGTGGTCTGCTTCCTCTTGGGGAAAAGAAGGGTTGGGTTTTTTTTCCCTAAGTGATCTTTATAGTTCCCATTTTTGAGTCTATGACAGTGAATCAGGAAATTTTTAGGGAATGAATGGACCGAGATCTGTCATAGACCAGGAATTTCATGTGGTCCAGAATCCCCTCCTGCATAAGGGGAAGTTGGCAGAAAATAGAATTTTTTTTCTCCTTAGCTGCCAGAGTCTCCCAACACATCACTCTCACTGTGCTTTAGCAAGAAGTAGTTGTCCTGTGCGTGCCCAGGAATAACTGAATGAATGGAGACCGTCAGCAAGGATGGGGCTTGCTTCCCTACTTCTTCACATGGGAAGGCTTAGCCTGCATTCTAACTGCCAATATGAAGAGGCAGAGGCATACAGAATGCTCAGAGGAAGCAGAACAATGCCTGCTGCCCCCAGGTCCCTCTTTTTCAACAATGGAGGTGCAATTTCCTAGTCATGGTCTTTGGAAAGGGAGAGGAGATATGCAAGTGGACACTTATCCCCTCGGCCTTCAACCTAGGGCCACTTTCTCCCCTGCAGGAGAAGTTGCTTGGCCACCTTCACGTCTTCTCTACTGTTTGACTTCTGACACGGCATTGGACACAGCATTGGACACAGCATTGGACGGTTTCTCCTCTTACTCCACCCCCAACTCCCATCCCCATCCCCACCCCAGACTTTGCCTAGCTTCAGTGCTTCCTCATCATCTTTCACAACCAGTCACTCCCAGAATGGGGCAGCCATGATGCCTCTCTCCTCCCCCCCCCCCTTCTCCTTCCCTTCTGCCTATTTAGACACACAGCCTGCACTAAGTCACATCTCATTTCTGAGTCTCAGTTCCTTTCCAACAGCTTTACAAGGGAGTGAAAGCCAGGGTCCAGGTAGCCGCTGCAACTGTGACCCGACCTACTTGTCCTGGAATCATGCTGTACGACAGGAAGGTGGAAACCCCAAGGCAGAAGAAAGCCTGCCTGCTGGCCTCAGGGCCTTACTCCAGGGGGTTCAGAAGGGCAACAGGTATCTGGAAGTAGGCCTTTTAGAATAGCTGGGAGAAAGGCCAGGAAAATGCAGGAGTTCTGTCCAGACAAAGGAGGGAGGAGTGTGCCAACCTTCCTCCTGACCTCTGAGGCTGGATTCAGGGCTCTCTCTGCCCTTTCCTCATCCACCCTGAATGTGTCTGCCTTTCCAAGAGCCCCTTGGAGCTCTGGTTCCCCATGGAAGCCTCCACTGAAGTCTCTGCTGGCCAGAATGCCACTTTCCCTGAAGGTCTTTTCAATTTTGTCTGACACTCACATTTAGATATCCCGTGGCAGTCTAAGCTACGGAACTTAATGAAGTTCTGTACTTAATGAGTTCACACCCAGCACCACTCCTTGCTGTCTGAATAGAAGTCACCTAACCTCTCTTAGTGTGTGTGTGTGGGGGGGATTTCTCACCAAATCACAATGAGGATAAAATGAGATACAGCATATGTGAAGTACCTAACATAGAGCCTGGCACGGCAAAGGGGCACAGCAAATGGACAATAGTGTCATGCTGCTATTATTATTTGTATTATTTCTGCATCAGTATTCAAGATTTAACATTCAACACTGGGGGTGCAAATTCCTAATCCCTACATACCATGTCTAAAAAAATCCAGTTTGCCACCCCTTAGCCCCCAGAACTGGATTTAATAAATTCTTACTGAAAGGAACTCACTGTAATCTGAGCTGACTTAATGACCTAGCTGGCACTTCTTAAAAGAAAAATTAACTATGCTGATGATAAACAAAGCCTTCCTGGAATTAACTGTTCATATGTAGATAAAGGACGAGAACCTTGGAATTGAGCCATTCTGAATACCTGGCCCCAGTTCCTGCCCTCCTCAGCCACCAACTTCATTTAGATGGGATATTAGGGACCCTGCGCTAAAGTTCACCTGTTACCCTGATACAGGTCCCCTCCTGCTCTGAAGCTGCCAGGCAGCGAATATGAACCCTGTTGCTGTTTGACTTTACCTAAATTGGCCAATCCAGGGAACTGCAAGCACAGGGCGGCTTGTCCCATTATTGCTTCTGTTGTGTCCTCCTTGGCCCACACTGGAACATTTTGGGCACTCAGAGCCTCACACAGAACCAGTTCAAACTCCCACAAGCTAAAATAAAGCAGTCGGTGACCAGAGAGGACTGTAAGAGCCCCGAAAACTAGTCTAAGCCGGGGCCCACTCTCTTCAGCTTTCCAAGGCTCCTCTCTTATAAGCTCATTGCCAAATCTCTGGCCTATAGCTGCGTGAACATCTTGAGGAGTGCTCTACAGGTCCCTGCTCTAGCTCTGCCCAGTCCCTGGCTTTTTCCTGCTAGCCACAGCCAGCCAGGCTTGGGGAGCTCGTGAGCACCAGAGCCTGTGAGTTGGGACTGAGACTGCGCGCATCCAAGAGTACAGTTACTTTTGAGCCATGTGCTTCAGCAAGCGTCAGGGACCTCGCCCAAAATCTGCAGAGGGCAACCTGCCCAGCAAACTTTCTTCTCCCTTTCTCTTTTGTTTTCACCAAAGCAACACTTCCCAAGAGCAAACTCTCTCCAACAGCGTAGCCCCAAATCCCAGCTTTGCTTTGCTAGCCCAATTCACTACAGTCCCTTCCCGGCGATTCAACCCAGAGGCATCCAGATGGAGTCCTCAGGCGCTCGCTCCGCGTACACATCCCGCTGCCCAGCCTAGCGGGCTACTCACCGATCTGCTGCTGTGCCAGGCTCAAATGCAAGAGGCAAAGTCCCCAAGCTGTGTGCCACCAAAACTTGTCCATGGTGTGCGGAATGAAACGGAAGGATCTAATCGCCTCTGGAAAAGGGTAGCCGGGAGAGGGGCAATGAGGGTGAATGGAACCTGTCACTGGCTGGGGGCCGCTGGGCAATGAGACCGCCTCGGAAGTTGGCTGTGGTTTTTATTCCAGGCTTTGAAAGAGTGACCTAAGAGGGAGGGAGCGCGCGAAGGACACACCCAAAGCGAGGGGGCTGTGACTAAGCAGCCAACGGAAGTTTAAAGACGTACCAGCCGGCTTTCGCTGCTGCCCCTGCACCCCTGCCCTGCTCTCTCTGGCAGATGAGAATGGCTGCTGCCCCCGTGCGCCCACGTCCCCCAGAACCACTCCACAGGCTTCCTACCCCGCCCAACCTGCCAGCCTATAAGGAGCACTGCCAGGGACAAGGAGAAAGACCGAGTCCTAGGACTTCACCTCTCTGAGTTAGATCTTCCAGTTTCTCCTTTGCCACTAAACTTCTGGGAACCTGGCTAGGGAAAGACTGGGTTTCCCAGGAAGCTGGACTTATCTTAGGGAGGAGCTGAGAAAAAAAATTGAGAGATCCGTCGGGGTGAATAGTGCCTTCTTGGCCAGGGTGGGGATTGAAAAGCGGGGAACTTGTGGGAGTGTCCTTTTTCTCTTTCCCTCTGGGAGAAGTCCAAACCACTCAGCGGATCTTTGCTCAGGGAAGGGGGAGGGGGCACCCAAGGATGCCAGAAACATTTCATTCATGCCTTCAAATACCTACCAATCTTTAAATCCTTCTGGGCCTCACACATTCACCAGCCATTCGTCTGTCCATCCATCTCCCTTCTGCAAATGCGCTAATCTAGCCCACCGACATCGACTCACCAATTCTTGTACTCGTCCACCTGTACAACTTTTCGTCCGACATTCCATAAATCCTTTTACATTCGTCCTAATCTCCTATCCGTTCATCGTAGTCCCCATCCTTTCCGATGCATGCACACGTTTCCTGTCTCTCGGTCCACCCATCCACATATCTACTCACACATTTTCCTCTGCTTTCTTGTTTGCATTTTATAGTGGCTTTGCTGCAAACTTTAATACATTCCCCTTTATTTCTTGATACATTTGAAAGAGGGGTGTACATTGCCATATTCTTCAAGGGAGATATTTCAAGGGTGAAAATCAGGGAAAATAGTATTTAAAAATCGCAATTCCCTATCTTCTCCAATACTCTGCAGAGTTGCAATTTGGATATCAAAAGCTCTGTTTATTTTTAATGTGAACTAAATCTGAGTGGACTTCTTGCTGAATGAGAGACATGGAAGACATGGCTGTGGCAGGACCCGGAATGAATCATGTCAGAATTTCTGAGGGAAAGTGATATTTTTAGATTTACTGAAAGAAACTGAAAAAGTGAGGGAAACGTACCCAGTCACCTGCTTATCCATTTATTCATCAAGCTTGTAATGAGCATCAAGAGAGGCAAAACCTGGTTTGTTTCCAGGCACTGGCTCACAGTCACAAGCCAGCTGCTGTCTGCAATATAAAATATACTGCAAAACTACAACTAAGACTGGAAAGATGGCTCAGTGATAAAGAGCTTGCTGCCAAGCATGTGACCCAAGTAAGATTCTTGGAACCCACATGGTGACTTAGGCAAGTTGTCCTCTACCTTTCACAGGCCTGCCTATGTGTGCCATGGCATACACACACACACACACACACACACACACACACACACACACACACATATTTAATAACTGTTAAAATGATTAAAGATAATAATTTTATTTTTCAGCCAGCTTTTTCTGTCTATAGAGTAAAACTATTTATTAGAATTGCATTTGTTCCAAGTATCTACAAACTTTTACAAACTTTTACTTTTCATTATTTCGTGAAATACATAGCTTAACTGCTGTGTATTGTGTATATAACACACTACATTCCATTTTGTCAGGTACTACAAGTATCTAGCAGTGATTAGAAGAATATGTGTGGCTATATGCAAATAGTGAGCCATTTTACATAAGACATCTTACATTTTACATCTTCTGAAGGTTTTCTATGAAGCTTGGGTTTTCCAGAAGAGATCTTCTGATAAAGATTTGTGTGTGTGTGTGTGTTTAGGATGTCACCAGTCCTGTAATCTGAAGAAAGAAGTCACAATATTTTCTTGGAAACACTAATGAGACATCCTAAGGAAGATAAAACTTTGAACCAGGTGTGGAAAGAAAAGGAATTCTTGAGAAACTGCAGGGACATGTCACCCATAGGGGGTTCTCGTGTTGAGGAGTAGCTGGCATTCAAAACAGGAATACCTATCTCTCAATCCTGTTCTGGCTGCTTACTACTTTATGGCCTGAAGATAGGCAAAGAGCTTTTATGTGCCTCCATTTCCTCAAGTATAAAAATGGGTTTAATAGTAGTATTTACTTCATAGAAGTGACAAGGAGGTAACAGCTTTGAAAGTCTTGCGTCTCTTAAACACTGGGTATGTGTAAGATGTACACTTGTACACATGCATATTTTATATGACAGAATATATGAAAGGCTTGAATATTAGATCAGATGAAGAGACTGAGTACACACAGCAAGACAGATGACCAGAGAACTCTGCAGGGACCACGTTGTAAACTTCAAGGAACTTTGAACTTAGTCCTGGAAAAAACCAAGAGTCACTGTAAGTTTTAAAAATGATTTTTATGGGAAAAAACCACATAAATTTACTGTCTTATCCACATGCCAGTGCAGCAAAGTGGCATTTAGCTAATTCAAAGTATTATGCCCCCTTCACAACTTCATTGTGGGTTTTTCAATTAGGGAGAACTTTATCGTAGCATTTTTAAAGACACTGATAGCAATGATAGGGCTGCAAAATCACTGGACCACTACCGAGCCAGTCCGTGCCTGGCTGGGCTGCATGACTCAAGGGTCTGCCTTTCTGAGATAGAGAAGACACCTCATCTGAATACAAAGCACTTTAGAATTTGCCAGTAAGTGGAAAGAGCTGGCCACTCTGTTGTTTGAGACCTAGAGTTCATTTATTTCAAATTATAAAGGTCTCTACCTCTTGGGGTGTCCTAGTGGGTTGGGCGAACTATGGATGAGGAATAATCTTGACTGTGTTCAAGATTTTTGTCTGATTTTCTTTGGAGGAGGAGAGGGAAATAGGTAGTTACCAGGAATGATTATTTTGTGGAACCTGTGGCTTTCTTTCAGAAGGGAGACCTTCAGAGAAGGACATAGAGTCCAGAGCTATGGATTCACAGTGGGCTGTATTCTGTCCTTCAGCCTATATGACATGGTCAGTCTTATATATCAGAATATCCTGAGAGAGTTCATTTTGACAAAAGATTCTTAAAAACAAACAAACAAAACGGAAAAAAACCAACCTCAGACCCTGCATTGTTGGTGTGTTTTGCATTTGTTCAGTAAACAATCCTGCCCAAAGGTGTGTGGTGGAAGATGAGAGGGAGGTGACTGAAAATGCTTTGCAAGCTGTAGAGAGACATGCAAATTCTCTGGAAATTATTATTAGGATTTTTCTCCCATAGGGGAAGGGTTAGCTGTCTCTTCCCAACAGTTCCGTGAGGGACTGAAACAGCTTGCCCTGGTGCCACAAATGACTCATTTTCAATAATAGACTAAACCAGGCTAGTCCTTAGGAATTTCTCGATTATCTCTGGGTCTCCAGTCATTCTCTTTTTAAACACCTCGCTCACACCATGGGCCACCAGGTCTGGTCCATCTTCTCTTTTGCACCTCTATAAAAGTGAAAGTCCTTAAAATAATTTACTTTAGGCCCTTGGTATCAGTTGTGCATTCCATCGGTCACCTTTTGTGTGCCAAACATGGATGTGGGAAACTGGAACGGAGAGCTTGAATTGGTGGGGCTTGTCATGAGGTCACAGGATTTGGAAAGAAGCCAGAATGCAGTCATCAGTCTTGGGCTGAGAAAGCCCCAAGTCTGAGCAACAGCGACTTTACCTCTGGGAAATTTGGGTTCAAAATGAGGGTAAGGAGACCGTTTTCATAGCTTAGGAATACTGAGAAAAATAAGATGTAAGGATCTGCCACTGGGGTGCCTGCTTGGTGGAGAGAGCAATCACTTATTATCCTATGAGCTGCCTGTGTTCAGGGACATGACTGTATATCAACTGCAGTAGCTGACGTATTCCAGTCTCTGGCTTTATCTATCATGATCCATAAATAAGCACTGTACAAATGCATGAGTGAGTGCTGCTTTCTTTTTTCCCGTCATAGCTTATGGGGTGTTTCAGAAGCCACATGAGCTCATAGGTAGATCCATTTAGGCAACTTGAGGATTGCTGAGCTCATTCAGGCAGCTCCCTGTAAAGCGGCCAGTTTAGAAGCCTGCAGAGGAGTCTGTTCACATGAGCAGATGAGACGTTCTTATAGAAACACTAGGGCCTGATGGCTTCTCATGAATGACAATAAATCTCTCTTCTTAAGCAAAGAAAATGAAAAACCTAGACCAAATGTGAGTGGAAGTATGAAGGGCAAGGCTGGGAGACGCAGAGATGGATCATGGAATGGTACAAACATTGGACACCGTTTCAGAGACAAGGATTGGTCAGTCAAGGTAAAGGTAAAAGTACTTTTCCTGTTAATATTGAACTCTCCACACAGTCAGAGAAACTTCTCTAGTAACGAACTATAACCGAACCGGTACTTTCTCTAGTACTGAAAGTATAGTCTTAATATTGAACTCTCAATGGAATTCATTCTTTGCTCACAGTCACAGGGTAAGTTCTACGCATGCAAATGAGCAATAGTGAGAAATTCATGAAATAATTGTTAGTGGAGTCTAACAAACCGGTAACTAGGGATGAGTGACTCTTTATGATAAATAACTTTGAATGGCTATTATTCAGCTAGAAGTGATCACAAAGTTGGGCTTTTGGGATTAATAAAGCTTTCAAATTATGACAAACTAAGTGGTTGCTGTGACCACAGCACCCTGGAAATGCCAAGGAGACAGAGGAGCCTAGATTTTAAATTGACCATGTCAGTCGCAAAGTAGCTTTCACATAGAACTTTTGGGGTTAATAAAAGAGTGCCCAACCCCAGAGCTGCTTGGTAACCAACTTAGAAATGTGAATATTGAGTATAGAATTTGAATTGCTTGTTCTCTTCATTAATTCATTTATACATGCATGCATTCCTGCATTGTACAACTACTAAGTAGTGGACACATTTTATCCATTTTTGGTTTTAAAATAATTCGCCATAACAATTCTGCCATCACCCCAACAATTGCCATCACTACCACCACCACCAGTTCCATCATCAGCACCCCTCTCACCATGACCATCATCATTATCATTTCTCTGTTGCTGTGATCAAATACCCTGACAAAAAGCAACTTGGGACGGAAGGGATTCATTTCCACTTCAATTCTAAGTCATAGTCCATCATTGTGGAGAAGGCAGAAACTTCAAAGAGCTAGTCACATCATATTCACAGTCAAGAGCAGAAGGAAACGAATGTGTACGTGTTCATTTGCCTTCTTGCTTGCATGCTCTTGCTTAGCTTGATTTCTTCACTCTTACAAAGTTCAGAGCTCCTTGACGAGGGAATGGTGTCACTTACAGTGGGCTGGGTCTTCTCATATCAACTAACTTATTAAGACAATCCTCTACAGGCATGCCATAGAGCAAATCAGCATAGACAACTCCTATTTGAGACTTCTCAAGTGGTTCTAGGTTGTATCAAGTTGAAAAAGCTAACATCACAACCACCATATACATCATCATTACTGTTATCACCATGATAGATGTTACAACACCATTGCCATTATCACCATTACCATAACCACAATTTCTGTCACCATAAACACCCTTATTGTCAGGCTTGTAAAAGTTAGTCTTACATCAGTCAATCCAATGATATCTAGTTGTCACAGAAACCTTATTAACAGTTAATTATCACTTTACAGATTTAAACAAACAAAAATCTCTGATTCTTGGAAGGCCAGATAACTATTTCAAAATCACACCTTTATTTTACTTAACAAAATTTTCTGTCATTAAGAAATATAAAAACAGAAATCTTTTGTTCCTTCCTAACTATTGATCTGGCAAAACCACTAAACTCATGGAGTCCAGATTAGTATTCACTTTACTTTTACTCTACTCAGTTTCATTCAAGAACGATAAAAACTAGTTCTCTCTAAGGAGTCTCACTAGATATATTAACCACACTGAAAAGTAGGCCCCATGCCTAGCAGTAGATGGTCAACACAAAATTAGCTTAAGGATGTTGTTGTATAATTTTGTCTCATATTGTTTTATGTCCTCTCTCTATTATTATTATTATTATTATTATTATTATTATTATTATTATAATGCTTTGTTTGTTGTTTTTGTTTGCCTACATGGAATTGGGTCAGTGGAGAGGTGGGGAGGAGCTGGGGGAGGGGAATCATGAAAATATCACATGGAGAGCTGGACTGGTGTTAATGAGATAGAGGGCAGAACATGCTGATTCTCACAGTTCTTAAAATGAGGAAGGCTTATGTAATAGCAGAGACTCAGAAGTTGACTGCTTGCTAGATAATCTGAAGTTGTGGAGTGCTATTTGTTTTTCCCTATAAAATCATCACAAGATAGCTGTGTGCTCAGACTAGATATGAACACCCTTCCTTTTCTTATGTCTGAGTGTTTAGTCAGTTCCTGCACTCCTTGCAGGACACTTTTTTTTCTCTTTTTGTTGCTGTTGGTACTGTTTTTCAATCCACAAGACACAGTTCCTTCTCTGATCCTGAAAGAGTTCCTGACTCTTTCAGCCATGTTAGAGCTGTTCATGAAATTTGGAAGCACTGTGTAGCTGAACATATATAACACAAACTTAAAGGCTGTGGGACAGCTCTATACTTCCACCCATGTTTATGGAGACACAAGAGAAAAAATAAGACAGAGAGTCAGAGACAAGCAGAAAATATGTCCTCAGTTTTGACACTTTGCAGGTTCCTTGGCTGCTGTGGGGCACCCAAACCATTCTTACTAACTTCCTTCATTCTGCTTCTGTTAGCCCACACTAGTTTCTGTTACTTATAACCAGAAAGACTTAATGAATATGAGACTATGCCTCCACCTACAGAATGGTAAAATGGCCCAAGTTCATCGTAGAGATTCCCATTGCTGGGTCTGAATCTCAGGATTTGACTGTATGGCTTAGGTCTTCTCTTGCTCCTTTTGTGACTTGGCTCCCTCACAGCTCTCCTAACATTGTCACATTCTACCCAAAGAATCTCATTGTCTCCCCTGTACTGGGACAGAAACTAGATTCCAGAGTCATTTGCCTACAGTTGCAAGCAGATCCAAATGAGTAGCAGATCTTCTGTTTTCCAAAGCCTTTGTCAGAGAGCCCTTTTCTGTCTGGACATGCTTAATAATCTATTTCAAAGGCAAAGCCGTCCACCTGGCAGACAGTAACAGCTTCTCTTCGAAACACCCAAAGTGTAGAACTTCTGGGCTCCGATGCAGAGACGTGAGCCTCCAGCCAAGTCCCGATGGGGCCTAACATCCATACTTAACGGAAAAGGAAGAGTTTTTCAGGACTATAAACCAAGCCAAAGCCTGTATTGTTGCTGGATACCATCCCTGACCAAGGAAGCCTGAATCTAGATGGTGTTGCATGGCTGACGAGGAGACGAGGGAGAGAAAGAAAGATACCTGTGCTGAGAGTGTGGTTGTGTTTATTCAGGAAGGTAGAGGAGAAAAGGCAGGGATAAGATCAGCAGGATGTAAAGCTTTCCAGTCATCCACTAAGCATGTGACAGATCCTGTCACCAACCAGAGCTCATTTGTGTGCAGTACACAGACTTAGTACTGAGAGACCAGAGAGTGGCTGAGATCCATGATGGCAGGTCAGAGACCTTCATTAGGTCAAGAGTGTTTCATAATGACCTCTATATTCTAGGCCCTTCTCTAGACACCAGTGCTCCAACAACTCAAAGACAGGCTCGTTTCTCTTTATTGTTGAGGAAATGGGCCCAGGGTAACTTTGATGACTGTCTGGGGAAGGTTGGTCTGAAGAGCTGATGCTTGTGCCACAGTTGCACAAAAATGAGAGACATTTTTGTCAAAGTTCACTGCAAATGCAAAGGCTTGCCGAGAGGGTTCCAGTTGGTTTGGAGGCAGACAAGGCACATGTGGCTGGAGCAGAGAGAAAAACAAACATTAGGACATGAGCTTTGCCCAGCTTTGCAGGCCAAGTTTGGATTCAATGACTGCTGCAGTGGAAAGACTTTGAATGGCTGAGACCTACAAGCTCATGGTGACGTCTTAGTCATAGCTATAAGAAGGACACTGAGGCTTTACCACACAATGGGTAAAGTTTCCTGGTGGATGAATAATGTACGTTAGGTTTACAGGATGCAAAAATGGTAACACAAGCGCTAGATAGGTAGTTCAGCGGTGTAGCCATTGCCTGGCATGCATGATGACATGGGTTAAATCCTGAGCACAACGAATAATCTGATCATGAGAGGGGATTAAACTGTACTAGTTAAGATGGTCTTGGTAGTACCTCAATAACAGCAATAACATTTCAGTGGTTTAACACAGTGACCAAAGATGATTCCTGCCATGCTAAGGTAATTGTGACTTATGTGTGGACTAGGAAATCATAAGCATCACATTAGCCTAAAGTAGTTAAGACCCTAAAGCAAGCAAGGGGCAAAACCATAGCACATTAGGAAAGTCCGATAATATTTCAAGGCAGTTTGCAATGTACTAGATGAAAAGCTGTTTTGGGGCCTGCGAGATGGTTCAGTGGGTAAGAGAGCTTGAGGCCAAGCCTAACAACCTGAGTTCAATCTCTAGGACCCTAATGGTGGAAGGAGAAGACAGTCTCCTTTAAGTTGTCCTCTGACTTCCACACAGGTACCACACAGGTATGTGTGTAACACACACATACACATACCACACACACATGTACACACTTACACAAACACCTCACACATAAACACAACACAAACACATACGAATCACATACACATATACCACACATGCACATGCATACACTTACATATACACACATACAACACATATATACCACATACCACACACATATAGACACATCACACACACATGTATACATATACACATACTTCACACACACACATAGCCCCACATACAACTCACACATATATATCACATACACACACACACACACATACACATGTACATACTACACTCTCTGTTTCATTGTCTTTCTCTGTCTCTCTGTCTCTGTCTCTCTCTCTCACACATACACACAAGTTGAGAAGAAAGAAGAGGAGGAGGAAGAAGAGGAGGAAGAGGAAGAGGAGGAGGAGGAGGAAGAGGAGGAGAAGGAAGAGGAAGAAGAGGAGGAAGAGGAGATTCAGAGAGGCTGGATCTTAAGAGTGTAGGTCAGAAAGGCTCTTTAGCACTCAGGCACTGGATCAAGGTCCTGATGGCTGAATAGTTTGACTAGTCATCCTCTATCTCCCTCTGTCTTCCCCCCTTCCCCCTTTCCTGGCCTAACTCCATTCTCATTCAGTAAGTCCCCTTAACTGTCTCTTAAGACTCATTATTCTCAACATGTCAAATAACTCCAAGCATCGTTTACTTCGTGACCTTGGCTATTTACTCCCTGCATTTACGCTTAAGTTCCTTATGCAAGGCTTTCTATGCCCATTATGAGAGTCAAAGTACACAATGTAGCAATGTGTGCATTCAATCTACTATAACAGGGTCCAAAAATAGTAAGTATTGATGAGGCATTCTTTCTCCAAATTTAATATTTTTGTGACTTTCTATGTACTTCCCTGTCCTACCTCTTACCTCACTTCCAGATGGATTTCTCTTTTTGTGTGGTGGATCTAACTTTTAGATGAACTAACTTTTATTAATGAAGTTTGATTCAAAAATCTACAATGGCTTTAGCACATGGATATTTTACGTTGGGGTCACCTTACACCCATCACCCCTCCTAAGTAGTTGGGAAGGTGAGCTTGGGCTGCTGGTATCTCTGCAAATTACAACATGGCTTCCAAGTTCACTGGGGCCATTTCCACTCATGTGGTAGAAGAAAAAGAACATGGAAACCCCCCTTGTGAAGCTTCCACAGGCTATGTCTGTTAGTGAGACCATCGCTTCCACTTACATCATTGGCCAGAAGCTAATCTCAGAGCCACAACCCCCCTCCAGACAAGCTGGGGGTTGATCTCTGAAACCAGAAGGAAGGAGGGAACAAAGGCCAGGTGAGAGTGGTAAGTAGGTGGGAAACTGAAAGGAGACAGTGTGAGATTATGAATTTTCCCTTAAATAAACAAATGCTTAATGGAAGAGAACATCAAAGGAAGGTGGAAATGGAAAATCAAAGCTCCTAAGTATGGAAAAGCTCAATAACTTCACAGGTAGAGAGAAATGTAAAATGAGTTCAGAGTGTCACCAGCTAGATCCATGATGATGGACACTTCGCCAGTTTTACCAGTGAGCATCTTTTGCTTCCTTCCTCACAGCTGGATTATTCTGAAATGCTTTGCAAACATCACAGCTTTTAATCTGTAAATATTTCGGATGTGTCTCTATGAGATACAGGCTACTTAAAATAACATAACCACAATCTCATCATTGGGTATTTTATTTCTTACTCATTAAAAAAGTCCATTCTTTGATAATTTAAACATACATAATAAATTTTGATTTTTACTCTTATTGTCATTTTAATTTTTTGCAGCTAGAGATTTTATCTAAGTAACATAAAACTAGATAGACCATTATGTAAAAGCGCTACTACCTATGATGTCCTTCTGAGGACTTACTGCTGATCTTTTCTGTTAGCTGGTACCTCAGTGTGTCGTCTGTGCCTAAAGAAGACTAGTCCCCTCTGCCTAGGGGTTAGGAAGTTTAGCCAAACTTTCCTTCTCAGTGATGAGAGCAAGAGAACTAGGAAAAAAATGGAGAGAAAGTCCATATATGAACAAATTCAGCTGTCATGTTTCTTATATACAAGCCAGGCCTTCTCAGGAGCAGTTTCCGTCTCATTTTCCAGTTCTAGAAGGCTATGCCCTTTCTTTGCCTATCTTTGTTCTGAATAGAAAGTTTACTTAATTCAGCTTTGGTGCTGTGAAGCAGGAACACACAGGATAGGGGAGGAGAAGTCCTATACTTCTTCAGACAAATGAGCCAGAAATAGCCTTGCTTCATCCCATGAAGAAACCACCAATATGCCTGTGCTGAGCATCAATGGTGCACATATGGGAGGCAGGAGAAAGATGGGGTGCTCTCATTCTCCCAGAAATTGCTTCTCTACCACATGCCTAATTGCTTGTCTCTTTCTTAGTTAGTTTTCTTGCTACTATGACTGCACAGGTGACAAAAGCATCCTCAGGAAGAAAGTGTTCTCTCTGGCCTACGGTTTGTATATTCTGCTCATTGTGGCTGGGATGGTGTGACACCCAGAACAGTTCTAGATGCAGCGGTGAGAACATGGAGCAGTGGTCTCTTCACATGTGTAGTCAGGAAGCAGAGACAAATGTTAGTGCTCAGCATGGTTTCTTGTTCTTATTCCATCAGGGGCTCTGGCCCATGATACGATGTCACCCACAGTTAGAGTAAGTCTTTCTCCTTCAACTTACCCACTCTATAAATCTCCTCAAAGTATGACCAAAGACTTGTTTCCAAGGTAATTCTGGATCCTGCCAACATGATGATCGGATTAATCCATCATCTCCCCTTCTCTCCCCCTACGCCCCATCTTCACCACCATCCCTCAGCTTCTCACTTCCCCTGCAGACCTGTCTCTGGTCTGGGATCTCCACCCTTGAGTTACAGACTGCACATGCCTGTTTTGGGGGGCTTGAAACTTGCCCTTTCTTCTGCACGTTGGTTCTTGCTGCACCATCTGCTACCTCATCAGTCTGGGTTTGTCCCTTTCTCTTCCCCCACCCACAGAGTATCAACTCCCGGTAGCCTCATTTAGGCCTCAGATGTGTCTCTACTCTCACTACATGCAACCTGGTGACTGGATGGGTGGCTCCAGTGCAGGCTCAGGACAACCCCTTCACCCCAATCACTTGGGGAAAAATAAGCAAGTTTCTCTTGGCCTCTGTAGACCAGGAAGAAATAATGACAGGGTTAAGACTAAATGCTGGTAATGCCTTGCATTCTGGGACAGGCTACACTGTGAGTGGTTTCACAGGGCCCCAAGCAACCCAGAACATGGAGTTCATTATTGATGTTATCAGCCAGACTCCCAGAGAAAAGCTGTCTCAGGATATCTCAGTTTTGTGCTAGAGGATTGGCTAAGGTCACTTAAAGAATCAGAGGATCAGAAAAGTTAAGTGGATTGTCCATACTCAATCCACAGAAAGTCATAGAATGTGATCTCACCTGAAAGCCTCGGTCATGACACTGTGATGCTAGCCCCTATGGAGGGAGGACAGGAGGAGACAAAGTAGCTATGACAACTTTTCTGTCATCAGAGAAGTTCTCTCCTTCTCACACCTTGATATTTGCCTCTCTTCCTGTACTTTATTCATTTGCACTTCACTTCCTCTAGAGAAGTGTTCGTGGTGTGTGTCTGTGCCTCTTCTCCATCCTGCCACATGCATATCTCTGCCTGCACCTCAGGGATGCTGACAGCAACCTGGTCAAGCTACAGAAACCCTTGTGGAAACATACATATACACCACCCACATACACCACTTAGCTAACTGGTATGCACACAGGCATGCATGCATGCATGCATACACACACATAAACATACACATACATATACGCACACACAAATAGGAATAAACCTGCAGATACACACATATATACACTACATATACACACAAACATTTACATACACTAATGCACACACACACACCAGCTTCTGTTCACAGTGCCTTCAGCATGCCTCTGATTTCTCTTCTGAACGACTTAATGCCCCTGCAATGATGAATCCCTTTGGTGGAATGAACCACTTTTATCTGAGGCCCCCTTACTATTAAAGGTTAATGCTTTACTTTTGTGAACCTCCTTCCAGTTTTCAATTACATGTGGAAAGACGATTTTACCTGGGAGCTACAAAGTGTATGGATTGTTTCCTTTATGTTTGTTTTCATTTAGTCTTTTTGCTTGCTTGGGTTTATTTGGCTTACACCTTCATATCACTGTCCACCATCAGAGGAGTTCAGGCCAGCTTCTGAAGCAGAAGCTGAGAGAGTGCTGCCTACTGGTTTGCACCTCATGGCTTACACAGCTCTCTTTCTTATACAGCCCATGAATGAAGCCTAGGGAGCCTTATCTCAGATGACCCTACATTGTGCCAAGACTAAACAAAAACAAAACAAAAACAGGACAAGATATCACATTATTTCTCAAGCTAGCCTGGGATAATCCTCCTGCCTCAGCCTCCTGAGATTACAGGTATGAGTCATCACTAAGCTTCTTTCTATTTTTCACTGCTTAGCTTTCAATGCAAATTTTATAATTATCATTTTTATTTGCATCTAGCCTCCCATGGACCAAACATGGCATAATTCATTTAAATAGATCCCAGGTGATGTACACTGACATTGTTTCCTTGGGCTACAATGGTCTGGAAAACTTTAATGGAAATATTTATGCATGAAAATAGATTGTCTTCTCAGACACCTGATAAGGATGGGGATGGTTACAAATTACGCAGCCAATAACATCAGTACTAACAACCAAGTTCCAAATGCTAGATATGAAGGCACAAGCTTGTAACCCCAGCTCTGGGGAGGCAGATAGTCCTGGGGCTTTCTGGGCAGGCAACCTAGTCTAAGCATAAGAGCCCCAGGTCCCATGTCAGACTTTGTTTCAAAGAATGACACCTGGGAATGACCTCTGAACACACTGGTACTCGTGCAAAACACACACACACACACACACACACACACACACACACACACAGAGTATCAAGGGCCAACAACTGGTTTAAAGCCCCAGAATTAATCTTTCCTATCTCTGTGACTTTGAACAAAATTCTAATTTCTCAAAGTCTCATTTACTTTAAATATAGAAAAAACTAATATAGCACTCAACTCATAAGGTTATAGTGAAAATTGAATAAAATACAAAGTATCCAAAATATTTTAGTTACTGATCCTAATATAGGACTAACACTAATTTTGGGTTCTTTTAGAATAGATTGCTTTAACACCATGTGGCTGATAGCTTAAACATGTAGCCACCAGCTCCTTCCTAATATTGTTCCTGGCATCAACTAGCAGCCCCTCTACTTACTGCAAAATAACTTGCTTCCAGTTTCTCCAGTTTGCCACTGAGTGGACTGTAGCACTCAAGCCAGTCTGGGATGGGTTCCTTTTGGAACTCAATATCTTCATACTTAGGCATGATGACTGTCCAAGTTAGGGTTTCTATTGCTGTGATGAAACACAATAAATGAACAAAGCAACCTGGGGAGGAAAGGGTTTATTTGGCTTATGCTTCCAAATCACTGCTCATCATCAGAGGAAGTCAGGACAAGAACTCAGACAGGGCAGAACCTGGAGGCAGGAGCTGATGCAGAGGCCATGGAGGAGTGCTGCTTACAGGCTTGCTCCCCTTGGCTTGCTCAGCCTGCTTACTTATGGAACCCAGGAGCACCATCCCAGTGACGGCACCTCCCACAGTGGGCTGGGCCCTCCTCCAACAATTAGTAATTAAGAAAATGCCCTATAGCTGGATCTTATGGAGGCATTTTCTCAAAGGATGTTCCTTCCTTTTTGAAGACTTGAGCTTATGTCAAGTTGACATAAAACTAGCCAGGACAATGACAAAAGACTCACTCTCACTGTTTGAGCTTTGGTGGTTTCTCAGGGCCACATTTCCTTTTTTCTTCCTCTTCTTCTGTTCTCCCTCCCAGAATTTCCCTGTCCCTGAGACCAGGATGACGGGCTAGCTGACATCCCCACAGTAGAGAAGCAACACTCTGACACTTACTCTCTTATATCATTTTTAAAAATTTCTTGTCAATTTATAATTTCATTCACCATTTAATGACATTATTTCAATTATATACAAAAACTTTAAAATTTTCAATCTCAAATAGTACCATAAGAAATAAGGACAGACTTATCAGGCAACTATTAACACTTGAAGGATATTGTGCCCAGGTTCTTTCTCTCCTTCTGTTCTGTCATCTGCTGCTGGCTGCATCCTAAGGCTGGTTTCCACATGGCTCTAAGATGCTGCCATTCTAGGCATTCCATTTAGGAATCACATGTCCCAAGAAAAGAGGGGCCATGCTAACTGGGTTTTGCTTTTTGAATGAGGAAGTATTTTCTAAGACACTTCCCATTCTGCATAAGTAACTGTCACCTTAATCTCTTAGTAGGGGGTAGATACACCATTGCTCTCAGACACATTTATGGAGTTAGGATGGGCGGGGCAGACACTCTAACAAGACCAAGACTCTGAAGGGGAGAAAAGGGAAGTGGATGCTGGGTAGACAAGCAGCCACTTCTGCTGGATACCACCAAGCACATATTGTAGGGCTTATGATCTGGAAGATGTCCTCCTATCTTTATTTTCTCATCTGTGAACCTCAGTTTCCTTATCTGCTTTCTACAGATGAGGTCAATGAAGGATGATGCTTCAATGGCCAACTGAGATAGTGAGTATAAACTGTGTGCTATAAACCATGCACCTAACAGACCTGATGGACAGCATGCAAGCTTACCCCTTCATGTCTAAAGAGAGTACATTTCAAACTTGAAGCAGAATTCCTTGCATGGAAACTGGAAGCCTCCCCATAAAGGGCTTACTGCATTGAGGACCTGAGATTGGACCCCCAACCGCCACATAAGTTAGGTGCTAGTGGTATGTACCTATAATCCAAGAACTGGAGGGTTAATGCCCCATGTCTTCTTTGATCACTGTTCACCTTACTCTTTTGGAGACAAGGTCTCTCAGTGATCCTGGACTCCTTTGACTAGGCTAGTTGACCACTCAGAATCTGCCTTTCTTTAACCCTGACAGAGACAGACAGAGAAAGACAGAGAGAGACAGAGACAAATTTTTTAAAAAAAGTGAATCACATCAGGCCAACAAACATGTAAAGATGCTCCTTATTGGGGAAGTCCAAACCAAAACCACAGTAAGATACCACCATTCTCACGGTTGATATGGTAGTAGAGATCAGGAACATAGTGGGTTTTTATTATATCACTTGATTAACTCCTTACAACAATGCTGTTCTCAATTTGGGAATAGAATCAGAAAAGGAAGCCATTTGCAGTAGTACAACTGGTTGCTAGAGAAAATAGAATAAACATCAAGCCATTTGACCAGTGCCTCATTGACCAGATTTCAAAATAATTGCCAAAATGATTAAGCATATACTATGCAATAGTATTTTACCAACTAGCTTTTCAACCTTTAAAAGTTACTCTGTAAAAGAGATAGCATTCTTTTTGTTGACATTGAAGAATGACACACGGGTACAATAAGACACTTGCCCAGAGTCAGACAGCTGGTAAATGGTAGAGGTGGGGCTCACACTACAGTGGGCATGGTCTAAAAACATTCATTCTTTCCTAGAGGCCATAATTAATGCATGCCAAACCCACGGGATCTGTGCCATTTGTCTCATCCCTGAAATATTAAATTTCTGTTTGGGGGACCAGGTCAACATTTTGCATATGTTGTTGTCGAGAATGGTCCTTAAGCACATAGATGCCTGGGAATTGACAGAGTGGCAAAGCTGCTGGGATTATTTATGTGTATTATTTATGTGCTACAGCAGTGGGAGACTCTCCATTCCTGAGAAAGTGAGAAGCAGAGATTCAAGGAGCTCTTGTAGCAAGTTCAGGGTCACAGAGTCCAGCATGCTTGCTGTAGTCCTGCAGCTCCTTGGGTGGAGAATTTTTAACAAGTTGCTTCGCCTACTTGAGTTTTAGTTCCCTTATCTGTGACAAGAGGCTAATGCCATTCCAGCCCACCTTTCTGAGCTCTTTCCAGTAGACCAAGTCAGGATCTGGCTCATTGTCTAGTATAGCTTGAGTGCTGGTGACCTGGTAGCCTGGTGGCTCTATTGCTCTTGCCGTTGCTGTAATTATCACTGTTTGCACAGGAGAAAGTAAGAGGCTAGCCATCCAGCTCCGTGACAGACATCTGTTGCTTCATGCTTCTGGCATTCCTCCCTCCATGAAGCCTCCAGCAGCAACTGCCTTAACCTCCAAGTTTCACCATAGGCTGTTCAAAGCACCTTGACCACAGCCTGCTACTGCCCCTGAAGCAAAGGAGAAAGGAAAAAGGGAAGCAGGGAAGGAAGTTTTCCTCAGGCCTTTCCCAGAGTCTGAACCACTCCCACCCCTGCCCACACCCCTAGACACCAGTTAGTCATGTGCTCTGCATCTAAGGTTGAAACTAACCGGCAGCTGTTGGCTACTGGTTCTGACTATTAATACCATGACTGAGAAGCAGAAGGTCCGTGAGCTCAGGGCTGGCACTGAAACAACCTCCTCCCTCTCCAAGTTATAGGGACAGGAAGCTGGAGACAACTTACTAGGTGCAGAGCCCAGGAGACCCACAGTTTGCACTGGGTGCTAACTGTGAAGGTGGTGTTCAAATCAAGATAAACCATCGTTCATCTGACCCCAGCTGGAATCAGAGACTCCCCTCAGCAGTCAGGGCTCTTACCTGCTCCTAGAATCTGCCTGTGAGTCTGCAGGTACTTAGTCAGGGAACATGGAGCTGGCCAAGGCTTTAATCAAAACATTCCATTTCACAGGTAAAGAAACTGAGGCCTAGAGGGATGGGGTGACTAGTTAAGGATAGGACATGAGTCAGGAAGGGCTGGGCAGGAACATCTTATTGTAGACAATGAGCCTGGGGCTGTTGCATTTGGCCAAACCAGAGCCCACTCCAAAAGTCTCACTAGTGTGAAACTACTCTGAGATCCACCTGAAGCCAGAGAGCCTAGTACACAGCAGAGATTTTCCAGTGCTGTACCCCTGTGACAGAGGACCTGCCAGAAATCAGACAGACAAAAAGCTGGCCAAGAAAAAATGTGTGCTGATGTAGAGAGATGGGTGCCCAACTGTGAAAAGAGAAGCAAATGCCCCAGGCAGAAGTCATCCTGTGGCCCCACTTGGATAAGGAATATACCCAGGCATAGAACAAAGAGACTGGAAGGAATAGCAGTTGCTACTACAAGTCAGGATTATGACAAGTCTTCCCCTCACCCTTTCTTACATGTGTTTTCCACTTTGAGATCACTTGATTGGAAACAATTTTAAAAGAATACATAATAAGTAGGCAAGTACCCAGGTCTATTGTCACCCTCTCAGCCACTAAGACGGGCTTGGCTAGCTGCAGCTTGCATGACCCAGTGCCCATTGCAAGACGTGGGAGTGTTTTCCTTTCCAGTGCAGTGTGAACAAGCTCAGACCTGAGAGCAGGAAGCCACATCGATTTTGCCAAAGCCTGGGAGCTGTGGTTCTAATTCTAGGCATTTCTGGGTCTACAGTGTCCTCTAGGGCAGGAAAAGGCTGCATCCCAGGCCCCAGTATCAACACCTGCTCAGCTGAGAGTGTGTGAGTTGGGGGCAGAAGCCAAGACTGAGGTCTGAGATGCAGGAGGTGGAAGAGGGAGAGAAGCCTCTCCAAGTCCACAGATGCGCCATTTAGGAGACTTCATGGCCAAATGTGATCATATACACATACACACACACAGAGTGAGAGAGAGAGAGAGAAAGAGAGAGAGAGAGAGAGAGAGAGAGAGACAGAGACAGAGACAGAGACAGAGACACCGAGACAGAGAGAGAGAAAGACAGACAGACACACACACAGAGACAGACAGACAGATACACAGACACACACACACACACCTAATTCACATTTCCTTGCTACTTGCCCAATAGAATGACAAGACTCTCAAGACTGGCCCTACCCTTTCTTTCTGCCTATCCCATGGAGGCCACTCCTCTGTGGGAGCCTCCCACTCCTTGGTAACCAAAGGTGAGGTGCTAGAGTTTGGCTCTTAAATGTTCCTCAAAGTGCCATGTGTTAAAGGTCCAGGCTTCAGCCTGGCTCTATGAGCAGGTGGTGAGAACATTAAGAGGCGGGCTCTTGTAGGAGGTCTTTAGCTTGCTGAGGGCACAGCCTTGATGGGGTAATGAGACCACTGCTTGTTTTCTTTGTTGTCTCTCTATGTGTGTCCTGGCCACGAATGGTACAGTTTTGCTTCACAATGTACTTTCTTGATGATGTATTCGGCTACCTGTGCCCCCAAAGCCTAAAAGCAATAATGAACCCAGAACCAATCACCAAGTAGAATCTCCAAAACCGTAAACCAAAATAAACCTTTCTTCTCCTTAAGTTGATTGCCCTGGGTTTGTGTGACTGTAATGGAAAGCTGAAGAACATACTGAGGAAGGGTGGATCTTGCCAGATTGCCATGGAGACCAGAAGTTTGTTTAGACAGGCCTATCTCCCCAAGCCACAGACCAAGTCTTTCCTACGGTAATGCCTGCCTCAAGCTCCATCTGGGATCTATTATTTCCTGGAGCTAGGAGTCCTGGACACGTGATGCTGCTCTCTATAGACCTGCACACGGAAACTACCATGGTCACAACAGAAGGGGCATGTCCATTAGAGCAGCTTGCCTTATCCCACGGAGCTTCATCTCATGAGAGGACAGCTGTGGAGAGAACTAGTGCAGCTAGATCCAAGAGCATCATGGGGCAGGTAGGCAGAGGACCTAAATCATAGCTCCTCTTCTCAGTAGACTGTGTTCTCAGGCCAGTGAGAACCTTGAACCTCCATATCCTTGCATGTAAAATGAGTCTCAGGGATTCTGACAGAAAGTCAATGAATCTACGCCTCTACAATAGGATCAGTGACCTGAAGCCCTCTTGCTGCTTTTTTGTAGAATCCTCAAGCTATGGTGTGTGTGTGTGAGTGTGTGTGTGTGTTCTAGGGACCAAGCGCAGAACCTCATGCATGTTAGGTAAGTGTTTAGACACTATGTCATCATCCACATTCCTAGATTTTACATTTTTTAAATGGCTGGAAAAATCAGGACAAGAGCAATAGTTTGCAATATAGGAAGTATAAGCTTGTGTAATTCAAATTTCAGGGTCCACACTAAAGTTATATTGAATGCAGCAGTGACCATTTGATTGCTTATTGCCCATGGCTGCTTTAATGCTAGCACAACTGAGTGGTTGCCATGTCCCGCAGTAAGCTATTTACTGTGTGGCCTGTTATACAAAAGAATGCTGAGTCCTGACCTATTCTGGATCACAATAAGAGTGTTAACAACAGTTTCTTTTACTTTTCCTGTGACTCTGATCACCTTTTCTCAAGTTCTGTCCACAGGGCATCTTTTTATCCTGTCTAATGCACAGAGTAGTGACTAAGATTCTCCCTGCTGTGGAGATCAGGGAGGGGTGTGTATGTGCCCAGGGGCAACCATTACCCTTAGGTTTAAAGTGGGGTCAAGTGGTAGAGAGAAAATCATTTCACTGCCAACTGGTCATGTGGCCTGGAGAAAATTGTCTGGCTCTCTAAGTCTTAGTGTCCTTCATCTATAAGATAGGATTGTGATCAGAGCTAATGTTTATGTTCCACATGATGAAGCTAGACTTTTCCATTCCCACCTGTAACCTACTTAACCTCTGCAGTCCTGTGAGGAATCTATGCCCTCACTCTACTTCAGGACAAGACAGCAGAAGCCAAGGCCCAGGCTAGCCTCAAACACATGTTCCTTCTGCTCCTCCTGAGTGCTGAGATTGTAGATGTGCACCACTATACCCAGCTTCAAGTATGTTTTGATATATGCATACTTTGTAGAGTGGCTAAATGAACCTATTTGCCACGTGCATTACCTCATTTTTTTTTGAGGTAAGAATACTTAAAATCTCTTCAGCAGCAATTTTCAATTATATAATTTTTTGTGACTGATATACATGATATTGTAAAATAGCTGTCTTGATCTTGTTCTTCTTGACTGAAATTTGAATCTTTTGACCAGTGTCAGCCCAGGCCTTTGACTCCTCATTTCTGACAATGATCAATCAAGTTTGTTTCTGTGCGTCCATCTTTTCGTTGTTGTTATGGGAGAAAGCACATTGAAAATTAGCCAGGTGGAGTCAGTTTGTGCAATCCAAGTTTACTAAAGTCATCCGAAGAATCTTAACCAGGAGCCAGGAGAGCATGTGGTTTCTTCTCTACACTGGGTGAATTTTACTTTTCAAGGTAAATGAAATGACAGACTACTTACCTTTCCAGGGCCTAGGTATAGCCATGTCATTGTCCTTTTCAAGGCTAAGTTATATATTCTCTCTCTCTCTCTCCCTCCCCCCCCATGGTGTATGTATGTGTGTGTGTGTGTGTGTGTGTGTGTGTGTGTGTGTTGTTTTCTCTATCCATTTACCCATCAACAGACACAGCTTGAATCTAGACTTTGGCTACTGTGACTAACGTGGCAGTGACCACAGACTGTACATGTTTCTTTTGACATACTCACTTCATGCGATTTAGGTATACACCCAACAGGAAGTTGCTGGATCATATGATAGTTTTACTATTTCATTTTAAGGAAAATCTCTATTCCGTAGTTTAGACATTTCAACACTTTTTTGATACCTATTCGATTTGATAATCTATGTAAGTTCATTGTGAAGAAGAGGAAGGTATAATGTATCTGAATCTCCTGGAATACTGCTCTTACAGTAGTAGTACATGAGTGAGGAGAGGACTCATGTAGGGTAACATTCATCCCTACCTGGATTATTTCTATTCCTTGTTTTCTTTCATAAGACAAAATCTCTGTCCATTTGCAAAGCCACAGGAATCCTCTTATGTCCTCTTCTTAGGGGCTTCTTTATTATCTTTCTCCCCACTGATTGTAAGTGAATGGCTGCTTTCCCTCCAGGTGTAGACGCTCACTGTTTCCTGCCCTCTCCCAGAGAGATGGCTAAAGAGTAGCTCCTCCTCTTCCACTCGATGGTGTCAAATCTATGTGCCTCCTACCTTAATTAGGACCAAACTCTTCTGGTAGTTTCCTTTCTGGATTGTCCTGAAATGGTAGTTAAATCCAGCCAGGATATTCTAGACGGCCTGGAAGAAACCTGACAAAAGTTGTTCACTCTGTCCCTTCCCTTTCCCCTGTCTAACCTTCCCACAATTTGAAGATGCTGATCCTACAGGTCCCAGGTTGGACACGCCCAGTCTTCTCTGGGAAGTCCTCTCTGTACCGGCATCGGGCTCAGCCCTGTTTCCCAGCTTCTCATTCCCATGCTCACACTTGGATGATAATTGAATGGTAAGGGTTGGGGCAGGCCCTGTCTTGCCCTTTTGTCTAATTGATCCACAAGGCAGTGTCTTGTCTATGCTAGGAGCTCCTCTGTGGATGGGGAAGTTGGGAGATAAGTGTGACATTTGATTATGAGCTTGCCCTCTGAAATAACTTCAGGCCCTTGAGAAAATTAGTTAAGCAGTCTGGGTCTCTGGAGAGAGCATTTTCCCCTATGTGGTTCTGAGAATCCAGAGAGATACTACACAAAAGAACAGTGCCTGGCCCATGTTTCAATACATGTTCAACATAGAGAAGCTATTATTACTTCTGTATCTTTGAATGAGTATCTCGTATCTCGGCTTAGAGGGTTTTGAGAATATGGCAGAGGTTTCTCCACAGCTTTGTCTAATGTCCTACACAAGAATGTGTGGTGTGCTGATGCCATGCCTTCCCACTCACAATTTCCTTACCCTGGAACTGTAAGCCAGTAAACTTCCTTAGGTTACTTTTGACATGTATTTTGTGGCAACAATGAAGAAAGCAGCGAATACAGAAGAAAATCAATAACTCAGTTCACCCAATAGGAACCAAGGGACTTAAGTCAGTTACTGTGAGTGTACAAGGACCTCACAGACAGGAGAGAGGAGAAAAGTATATCAGAAGATGTGAAGCCCAGAGCCAGGAATTGAGTGCTTAGGAACCTGTGCATCACAGGAGGGATCCTCCATTCCTGGGAGGCTGGAAGGGGGACAGGAAGCAAAGATAAGCCTGCACAGAGACCCCAATCCTCTTTAGGGCTCCTTGAGCAAGCCAGAACATAAAGGGCATGGTAAACCACAGAACAGAATATCTGTATAGTTATTGCTCAGCGTGAAGTCCCAACTAAAGATTACTTACTGAGTTCATGCCCTAGCACTATAGATGGGAGAAGCATGCAAATTTGTTTTAGTATTGAACGTTAAAGGCACTGGTTGCCCAGAACATGGAAAAAGGAACTGGGTGAATGTTAGGAAGGAATGCACGGGGAAGGGAAAGAACTAGATGATGACTGAACAGGGCATAGGCCCTCTCTGACATAGGCCAGGTAAGAGTCAGCCCGAAAATGAGCCCTGCCCTTCCCCTATGCAAAACCCTGTGTGAATGGAGATCAAGAAGTGTCTGGCATGACCAACCTTTCCAGTCCCTAAGTGGAGGAAGGGCAGTGGTCAAGACTGGCCTGGAGAAGCAAGAGTAACATTTCAAAAGAGGCTGTAGGGTAAATGTTTTCCTCCTAGTCTCTGATTGTAAAAAAGAGCCATGATTTCCTATTTCAGCGCACACCCAGGACCACAAACACTCAGACAGACCTGGGAGGCAAAGCCAATGATGGCTATTCTGGTGTCTGAGGTTACAGCACTGGATTTGCAACCCAGTTCTGCCCAATGCTGCAGTTCTGTTTCCTTTTTGGGGAGCACCAGGAGCTGGAAACAAAGGAGAAGCACTGTACCTTAGGAAGAAAAGGCTGAGGTCCTCACTGAATCTTGTTCTAGGACTGGCGATATGAATTAGACACGTTTCACTCTCTCTAGGTCTCCACATCCCTGTCTGTACAATGGGACCCCACACTTGCTCTCCCTTATCGTTGCCTTGGAGGGAAAGCATGATGTGGGCAGGGTGGCACGCATGGCTCCCTCACTAAATCCGAGTTGTCTGGGGTGAGGACTCTTTGGTGTAGTTCACTGTTGCATGTCAGCATCTAGCACACATTCTTAGGACATTTGCAGGTGGTTTGCCTAAAATCGTGGGAGTGAGAGTAAAACAGATAGAAAGAGAAAGTTATAAGATACAGGAAGGAAGGAAATGAAGACCTCACAGCCCAGAGTGTGCTTAACCAGCAGATGAGAGTCAAGAATTCTAACACAGGATTGGAGAGACAGCTTAGCAGTTCAGAGCACCGATTACTCTTCTAGAAGACTGGAGTTAGATTCCCATCACCCACATGGCAGCTCATTGTAGCTCCAATTCCAGATCTGATGCTTTCTCCTGTTCTCTGCTGGTACCAGGCATGCATGTGGTTCACAGGCATCCATTCAGGCAAACCACTCACCTGTGTAAACTAAAATCAATACTATAATAATTCTGACATCTACTGTAAAGATAGTCACACAAAGACAGTATATTTTTTTTTGTAGGAAGACATTTCAAATAAAAACATTTTAACAGAAACTTAAGCTACGCTTAAGGCCTCAGTACATATGCTTTTTTTCCTTTTCCTTCCTAATTGCAAGTCTGCAATTTTCTAGGAACCTCACCAGACACCACATTGACAGTGAAAGATGTGCCCTAAGCCTCTGTATGTTGCTTGTGACTCTGTGGTCTTATCTCATCAGAATAACATCCAATAAGGCCTCCCCAGGAGCACCTTATTATCTCATTTGTAGAAAAATGAGGGGGAGGGGCTTTGACATGTAAGTTAAAGGCAATCAAAATGACATAGTCTACTGCTGAAACACTATGGTGTGACTCCTCTTTGAGACATGCACATCCATCTTCTCAGGTGCGATCACTCTTTTCCTGATCACCTTCTTTCTGTTTGCAGTAAACTCCAACTCTGCTTCATCCTGGCTCATCTTGAAATTCATTTCTTCATGAAGACAGGAAGCTGGCTTCACCTGAGATAAAGTTCCTCAAAGATTAAGGCGATGCTCATGTTGTCACCAGAGATGGTGTGGAGCTGCTGACAACAGGATATGATTCCCAGGCTTCAGTGGACCCGTGTTCTGCCCCAGCCTTATGGTCATCTACGATGACAAAGGTTTAGTCTACAGCTACAAAAGGAACCGTTTGGGTAACAGTAGGGTATGGAGGAGCCTGAAGCTTACTTCCTCTCCTCTTCCCTCTAGGGAGATTTAACATTATCACCCAGGAGCCATCTCCCCATCTTCCTGATGAGCAAAACTCCAGTTTCCTCTGGTTTGGCAAAATTAGCAGTCACGACTTCATTTCTCATCACCCCTGCATCCTGAGTAGCCAACTAGGACACAGTCATAACGCCCAAAATAAGACTACTTTGGATTGAGATTCTGAAAAAGCTGACAGGTTCAGCTATAATGTTTGTCATTTGCTCTTCCTCTTATTCCTGCCCAGAATGAAGAATTGATTGATGGAAATTTAAGAAACGTTTTGTGACCATGAGGATGAATGTCATCAGTTGTGAAGGTGTGAAGGCCCCTTTTGTCAGGTTTGAGCTGCGTCACACAGCCATAAACTGTCTTCCTCCTAAAACTTAGATTTTCTACTTGTTGCAGTTACTGTTTCTGTTGGAGGGGGTGAAGAGTAGGGTAGAATCTGTTATATGTACAGAAGCGCAGCTATAAACAACAGCCACTACCATGCAAAGGCTTCCTTAGCTTCATCTTGGGCTCTATGCTCACTGAAGAGCTTGCCACTCTATACTGTAAAAGCCAATCACCCGTACATATTCCCACCAAGTTGTAAGCTGAGTCTATAGCAACTACACATCCCGTGTGATTCCTGTTGCATCCTCAAAGGCAAAACTCTTTCTGGTAAATTCTGGCTCCTCTCACTGCTTTTCTTGAAACCATGAATAAAAGACTCCGAACTCTGATTTTAGGGACCATCATTTGGCCATTTTTGAAACTACTCTTAATATGTGAAAAGACCAACAACTAAAGAGAGTTACCTAAGATACATGAAACTTGGGGTGCAAAAGCTTGGTGAATAATTCTGCTGACCTCCCACAGAACAATACAGTCAATATTTCCTCCAACTTGCTATGGGCAAGATGCAGGCAAACACTTGGCAGATTCCGATGCCAGGTGCACTGAGGTATGGCACATCCCACACAGGGAGACTTCAGTTGATCATGCATGAGTGTATAAACATAGCATTCATGTCCATATTTGTCTGGTCATTTCCCTAACTTAATCAGACTTATAAATTATTTCCTCCATGGCTTCTGGATGGTTCTAAAAACCTCCACTTCTTCCTTACTTTTTGGGGGGTTCTTTATCCTCAAAACCTGTAGTCTTTAGAATATCCCAGAGTTGTTCCCAGTTTGGGGGTGGCCAGTGTAACACCATGTATATCCATTTCGAAAATCATGGAGACTCAACACTTTACTAATGAGGATGCAGAGGCTGTGAATAACACCAACTCAGAGTTCATCTGTCAAGGTGACTGTTGGCAGTCATTTGGGAAAAATCACAAATGGTATACTAGGGACCCCTGATAAAGTCTCACATTCTCCTCAGGGTCCACATTAGAACTACACTCTTAGCCTTCCCTGAGGTTAGGTGAACCCACATGAGGAAAGATCTTTGTGTCTTTTATCTACCAGATGCACAAGGAAGATGCCCAGCATATAGAGGAAAATGGAAACAACAAGATGGGAGGAACTTGGGTCTTCAGAGTGACTGCATGAAGTAGTAGTCTGTGGCTGTACTGAGCTGTTACCAGGATCAGAATTAACCTTGGGGTTTTAATTACCCAGTGTTTTGGAAGTTTGTGACAGCACCTAGCATTATCAACAGGTCTCCTCTCATTTGTTCACAGCAGTGTTGTGTTTCTGTTCCAGAATGCCGCAACAATTTGCTTCCCACTACAGCTACTGAAATTCATGACTACTGAGTACGATTACTCTGGTTCGTGTCAACCCCACTACAGCTACTGAAATTCATGACTACTGAGTATGTTTACTCAGGTTCGTGTCAACCCCACTACAGCTACTGAAATTCATGATTACTGAGTATGCTTACTCTGGTTCGTGTCAACCCCAGCTGCACAAGAGAGAGAATACGGGAGCTATGAGTAACTCGAAATCCTTGGACTTTGTTCTTGAAGCATCTGGTTCAATTGGGTGATGTGGAACCACATCTTGGCTAATTAAAAAGAATGCTTGAGGCTGGAGAGGTGGGTCAAAGGCTTAAGAGAATCAGTTGCTCTTTCAGAGGACTTGGGTTCAGTTCCTCTTTTGGCCTCTGTGGGCACAAGGCATGTGTGTGCTACAAAGACATACTTTTAGGCAAAACATCTTTACACATAATATAATAATAATAATAATAATAATAATAATAATAATAATAATAATGATAATGATAAAATGTTAACAAACTGGACTCTACAGCTGATTTCTGCAGAGGACTGCCAAGGTTAAGGGCTGATGGTTTTAAGCAGGGCTCATTGAACTAAGTGCACATGAGAACATTTGAGGAGCTTATTGTGACAGTTTTTGGTCTTGTCCCTATATGCTCTGTACAACTATGGCAAAGCTTGAGAATTTCTTCATTTCTACTTGAATAGTATGCTGTTGGTTCAGGAGCCAAAATTTGAAATAATTTCCTAGATCTTTGTATCCCTCACAATGACAAATACATTATAGCATTAGTCACAATAATTCAGTGAATGGCTGAGTTAAAGATAAAGGCATAAAGGGATATATACCTAATAAAGCACAAATTCAGTTTGAGTTTACTTAGCTGGACTGTCTAGCCAAGACATTCTAGAAGAACAGGAAGAAGGGACAATAGGCAAGAAAAAAATGTGTTACTTTGAGCTGACATGTAGAAGTAAATATTTACTGAGCACTTTATACAGACATAGCACCATAGTCAGTCTCTGTTTTTACTTCCAGCTAAGGAAAAGTTCCAGAAGAAAAAGAGAATTGCAGATGCCTGATACTCTGACCAGTAAAACTTAGTGACATGGAGGTAACATAAAAGTTTTAGAAGGAATAATAAATAATCAGAGAGAGAGGGAGAGAGAGAGAGAGAGAGAGAGAGAGAGAGAGAGAGAGAGAGAGGATTCCCTTGGCAATAAACCCATTTAAATTTAGTACTTTATACTTAGCATTGTTTATGTGACTTTATTTTCAGTCATTGATTCCACTTCTAAATCCATCAATTAATTTGATACTGGATACTCAGAAAGCACTTTGCCCTGTTTTAGATGCTTTGTAAAAATACAGAGACAGATTCTTGCCATTACAGCAGAAAACATGAGAAAGGGCTTCTCTTGGAATACATTGATTCCAAAAAAAAAAAAAAAAGCCGGGCAGTGGTGGCGCACACCTTTAATCCCAGCACAGAGGCAGAGGCAGGTGGATTTCTGAGTTTGAAGCCAGCCTGGTCTACAGAGTGAGTTCCAGGACAGCCAGGGCTATACAGAGAAACCCTGTCTTGAATAAAACAAAAACAAAACCAAAAACAAAAGAAAAGAAAAAAGAAAAGAGAGAGAGAGAGAGAGAGAGAGAGAGAGAGAGAGAGAGAGAAAGAAAGACAGACAGACAGACATTGATTCTTTGACAAAACTGCAAGGGCTGCTGAACTGAGATTGGAATCTACACAGCCAAGGATTATGCCCAAAATCATACCTTGATATTTCCAATGCCAATGGGCAAGGAATATTACTGCTGTAATTGTGATTTGGTAGCTTTAGAGAATTAAATAAAGCTGTCCCAGCCACCACTATTTTGCTATCAGAATTCTTGAGTTTGCTTCCCTATGCCTCTCTTGGTCAGTCTCTGGGATACACTATCTGATTAGTAGAGGCCAGATCACATGTGAATGACCTTGTTGCAAGGGATCCTGGGAAGTGATCTTTTCCACCCATTTACAATCATAGGTAGGAGGTGGGGATGTGGGTCAGTGACAAACACTTACCTAGCATGCACAAGGTTCCAGATTTACTCCTCAGAACCTCAAAAATAAGTGCTATCAAGTGGGAAACACAGAAGAAAGAAGCCTTGATTCCAAGGAGCCAATTATCAAGAAAGCTGCCCATTCCATTCATTGTAACTATAGTCTAGATTTGAGCTCATGTGTACTTCCTTTCAGAGACATGCTCATTATCTGTTAGAGTTTAGGCACAAGACTAATAGATAGGATCCAAGAGTTGAGTTTGAAGCTGTTTACAAAGTCGTCCATCTCCTTAATCAAAATAAAGAATAACAAGGTACTATATGACCAATAAGAACAGGAAGCCTGTACTACAGTTCAAATGGAAAAGGCAGGCCGGGGACTCCTGTGTCTAAAAGAATGAGAAGATGTTTCTGAGGCCCATCTGGTTATCCTGATCCATCCTTATGGACCCAAAGTTCACCTCACCTTAAGATGATATTGATGGGTGTGTCCTTGCATGTTTCCTTTGTCTTGTATCAAGGACACAGGGAAACTATTCAAGATGCCTCTCAACCCTGTTGCCTCAGGCTTTCTCTAAAACTGTACAAAGACATTTTAGAGGTATAGCAGAAAACTGAATTGAGTTGGTTTCCCCAGAAATAGACTCAGTGGACTGTGGCTAAGAAGACCATGGATAAATGCCCCCAATTTTTTAGGCTCTGTGAAACTGTTCTGAGGTACAACTAAACATTCCTCAGAGAGTCCCAAAGTGATTACACCCCAGGTGCCCATGAAAGCAACTGGATTAATAAACCTATTGGATTTTCTTCCCTCCTTCTGCTTCATGGAGTCAGTTTCCAAATTAGCCACTCAAATTCAATTTTTTTTTCTCAGAAACTGCCTTTGAGAGGACCCACACTTAGTCACAGATGCCTGCCTCTGGCAGAAAAACAATAACTTCTTGGATCTGTTGGCATGGAAGAAGTGAGGAGACTAAACAACTCTATCTTCATCGTCTGGAGTCTTGCCAGGTCCACTTAGATACCCATTTCATGGGGCCTGTAAATATCAGCCTCCTGGAGCACAGAGGTAGTGCAGGGCAGGGAGTGGTGGGCACCTGTTTGCCTTGTGCCAGTCTCTTCACTATTCGTCATGTCAGGGAGGTGGTTTATACCCTCACTTGAAATAACATTTAGTTACAACAGATGCTCTTCTTAGAAAGCAGTGGGAGAAAACCAGAGCCCAAGACACAATTATCCTAAATTACAGCCTCTGCAGACCCCGTTTCTCGACCTAGTCCTTTGGCCTAAAATGATAACTATCGTTACCTTCTGTTACCCAATTCTATGTTCCCCTTTGCCAATATCTTCACTGGCATTATCTTCTTCCATTTGGAGACTGTTTTGGGAATTATTAAAAAAGAACATGTTGTACATGTTCCCTTGCTATGCCCTGGTTCTCTCTATCCCGGCGGGCTGGCCAGCCATGCACTGGCAGGCAATGGCCAACCTGCTTTCATTTCAGAGCTCCATGATCTCTCTACCCAGCTCCCTAGGTTCTCACTGGCAGGTCACTACCACGCCAGCCCCATGCTTCAATACCCCCATGGCCTCTGTGGTGCACATCAAGCAAACCCACATTTTTCTCTCTTGAATCCAAACGAGCTGCCGTGTGAAGGAAAACACAACACAAACTCGGTTGAGAAACAATAATAACTCAGTCTCTGGTGCAACAACTAAACCTAACCTTGTAAGCCTTATTTAAATCTGATTCCTCTCTCTCCCTCTCTTCCTTCTCTCTTCTCCACTGTATCCCAGAAGTCTTCCCCTGAGCCCAGTGATTGGCTCTTTTATTCATTCGGGGATTGGTTCACAAGTCACAGGTGTAACTCATTCCTTGTCTGAAGCCCCTCCCAGGAGGGCAGAAATAGCAGATTACAAACAGCCCAGGGCTATCCACAACGGAGACCACAGGATCAGGACACCAAAACCAAGAGTATTCTTTGCTCAGAGTCCTGTCCTAGTTACTGCTGTATTTCTCTGACACAATACCTGATGAAAGCAACTTAGGGAGGAAAGGTTGGTTTTGCTCAGTTTCAGACATGTCAGTCCATCTGAGTAGGGAGGATGAGGCAGAACAGAGCAGCTCACAGCATGATGATCATTCCCCTTGATGGAGCACCACGAGCTTTCTCCTTCCCCCGTTTTATCTGTCAGAGTCTCCACTTCATTTGATATTGCTTCCACATTCAGGGTAAGTCACTCCTAGTCAGTCCTCACTGAAAATGCCTCATAGGCACAGCCATAAGGATGCCTTGCCAAACTCTTACATTATTCAAACATCCAGTCACATTGACAATTAACACGAACCACCACTGCTCCGATCTTCCACCCTTGCCTTGAAATCCCCCAGGGTCAAACATAAGTCTTCTTGCCTCCGTTGTACAATGGGTATTCCCACTGCATCTTAGAAAATCAGTGACCCATTCCTTTTTGCTCTTTTGTGTTTCTCTTCGGAGCTGTGATACCTAGGGGAAACATTCCATCCTTGGGCATTAGAACCTCCAAACCCGCTGAGCTTACGAATTCATAGAAGAGAGGTACCATCTCCAAATCCGGTTATTTCCGGACTAGTGAGGTGTATGAATGTGGGCACTCTTACCTCTACTCATTATTCCAGAACTATTCCTTCTCTGAATGGTGGCCATGGTACTTCTAGCTGTATTCTGCATGCTCCAGAATAGCACTCTACCCTCACAGGCTGCTGCCTTCTGGATACATAGCTAGCCTGATGTTTCAGTAGATCATCTTACTGTTGTTTCTAGAGTTATAATAGCTCCCAATGACCCTGCTTCCAGCCATTCTTGGTTCTGTGTATTCTTTCCCCTTGAATATGTGCTAGACCTAGTGACTTGCTGTTAATGAATAGCACATGGCATAATGAGGTGATGTCTCTGTCTGAGACAAGGCTAAAGAAAAGTTGTGTCTTGTTTGTTTTCTTTCACTCTTTTGTTTGCTTGCTCTCATGGAATCCTGCTGCTTTGTTGTGTTGCTCTCGGGGGAGATCTGCATGGCAAAAAGCTGTCATCTTCTGCCAATAGCCATGTGAGTGGGAGTAGTTATTCCGGGAGACAAGTCCTGAGATGTTTGTAGCCGTGGCCAATGCCTAGCTAGAAGTCTTGTAGAAGATCCAAAGTAAAAGTTCTTAGCTGAGCCATGTTCAGGCACCTGGCCCACAGAAACCTGCAGATACTGTTTATTGTGTTAAGATTCTAAGTTTTGGGGTATTGGTAATACAGCAGTGCTTCCAGACAGTTCCTTCTGGATGAAAGAGCATACTAGAGAATTCTTTAGCCTTGAGCCCCGTGTCATGCTTCTGCTGTTGTTACAAAATGACAAATTACAGCCAGTGAGGCATAAAACAGCAAGAGACTAGATAATATTGTCCATATAGCCCAAATGATAATATTGATTGGAGCATGATAAGGAAAGCGATTCAATGAACAAAGTAGGCATCTTTTCCTATGAAGTAAAATCTTTCCTTTTCCTTGTAAGCATACTGCCATCAGATAGTTGAAGGTCTTTTAAGGAATGATCCTCCATTAGAGGTTTATATTGGCTTTTTTCCAGGACAGTCTTAGTAACTGTGATAACCAGTTCAGCCTTGGTGGGGGGAGGGTGCTTTTTTTCTTGAACACATGCACACACTTTATCCTTGTTTCTGTAACCATACATAGATCAAGTACAAGGTTAGCTGAAAAAGACCTGTATAGTGTTCTCACCTCAGTGGCATGTGTACTAAAAGAGAGACCAATATCACTCAGACAGACCAGCCTGCCCATATGATTGGCACTTTATCTGTAGCAGGTGCCCTTGTTATCAAACTTGGGGGTCACAGTCTGTGCCCCAAGTGAAGTCTGGCCACCTATCCTCCATAAGCCAGTTGAAAGGGCCAAATTAAAAATAGACTGTAGCCAGAGGTTCTTTGTCCTATCTCCCTACACCACCTCTATCCTTTCCAACCCCCCAACACTACATAGGAGAGAAAGGTTAGAGGTGAAAGGGGGTGGCGATCTCATTAGACTACTTCCTGCTGATTAAGGGAGCTGAGTTGCTTGGGAAAGTTTGATCTACATTGTCAGGATATCTCCAACCACCAAACAGCAAACAACAAGCAGCTACCACCACCACCAGCAGCAAGAGGGGTGGCAGTAGCAATTGCCACCTATCCCAGAGCTCTGGCATTTACATACCCGCTGAAGAGTCCCTAGAATTCCAAATATAAACTATCTTCAGCTGGCAAAATCATGCCCCTACCAGAGCACAAGGCAAATCATAGTCTACTGCTGTGGACAATCTGAAGCAGCCCCACATCCCACACCTGGGATTAAAACCAAAACATATTCACATAACATTTCTGCATTTTTAAGGAAACCAAAATTATCACTACAATAACACAGAAAAAGGTTATTCCCAAGTGGCCACATTGGGAAGAGGGACAAAAAGGACATCCCAAGTCCATCTTCAGAGTCCTGAACTAAGAGCGCCAAACTTGTGAACGCTTCAGAAGTCCAAGTCAATATGAGGTCCTACCCTTCTACTAACCCACCATTTCTGGGCTTCAGTCTTATCCCATAAGGTGGCATGATGAGTTTTCCTAACTGTGTGAAATCTCTTTCTGGAGATTCTCCTTCTCCAATCATGAGACTTCTGTGGTAATTCCCAGTGTGGGGAGGTCTACTGTTTCAATAGTCTGACATATCAGATTGAGAGACACAAGTGTATTTTAGAATATCTGTATTTGTGTCAGGCCAATTACAGACTTAACTATCATCACATCAATATCTTCAGACCAAATGCCTAGGTCCAGAACTATATCCCTGGATATGGTTCTCCCCGGGCTTCTCACTTGTCATCCGTTCTTCAGTGGTTCTCATTCAAAGCTCTTCACTTTGAAAGCTTTACCCACTTGGAGGACCAGCCATCCCACTATCTGTTTAGGGTCACTACTGAGCAGATCTCCAGATAACGGTCAGCATTCCCAATTGATTCCAGAATATTCTGTGGACAGATCTGTAAACTGACCTGTAATGTCATTTTTTTTTAACTAACCATCAAAATCTCCCAGGAAGCCTTCCGGGAGGAGGGACAAGTGACCTTGAGCCACTCTCTTACCCAGGCTCTGTCTTGCAGATCTCAGAGGCTTTCTGATTCTCTATTAGTGGTCTTGGTTGGACAAGCAACACTTTCATTTTCTCTTTGCACTGTGTATACTCTTTACGGTAGGTAGCCAGGTCGTTACAGCTTCTGTCACTGTTTCACCATCATTGTCACCAGAATGACTAAAGAGCCAAGGCCACTGACTACAAAGTCTGTACTCTTTGTGTGCATTCCATTCCATCCCTTGCCATAACTAGTGATTTACACAATCATGAGGCCTTTCTAAACCATAACAACCAGTGCTGCTCACATGATCACCCATGTGAGCTAAGTAAACATGTGAAGAGCCCAAGCCCAGAGTCCCACTTTTACACTGCTTTCTGAGTTTCTGGTACAATTTGCTATTTGAGTAATGAATAAAGACAAATGATACATTGACATGAAGAATTGAAGAGAGCCTAATGAGTCACATGTACCAAAATGTAACTGGAATAGTAAAACATTTTGGAGTTGGTACCTGAGTAACCCATAACCATGCTGGACCTAAAGGGATAAAAGAATGGAGGTGCTCCAAGAACCCAGAACACCTTCAGCTGGAGAACACAACCTGCCTTTGTCAAGGAGAGTAGAGACTGCCAAGCTGAGACCTGGCAGGGAGGACATTGGGGAAAGGAACACTCTGACCTTATATTCATGATATCCTCCAACTCATTTCCTTGTCTAGCATCAGCCAAACCCAACCAAAAGTTAGAAGGTAAGAAAGCAGGCAATTATCTGGCATCAATGGGAGGAGAGGCCCTTGGTCCTGTGAAGGCTCAATGTCCCACTGTAGGGGAATGCCAGGATGGTGAGGTGGGAGTGGGTGGGTGGGGGAGCACCCTTATAGAAGCAGGGAGGAGGGAGATGGAAGGGGGTGTGCAGAGGGGAAACTGGGAAGGGGGATAACATTTGAAATGTAAATAAATAAAATAACCAATAAAAAAAGGAGTAGGGCAAGAGATAGCAGTTTTGTAGCTTTGCAGCTTTGAGGGGTGTGGCTTAAATGCAGGAAGATGAAAGGTAGAGCAGGAGTAGCAAATAAAGTCCACTCAGTGCATTTCTCATTTCACTGAAGAGAAGCTCATCTTCCCAAAAAAGTGTGCATGCAGTATGTCTAAAGGATGGAAGTTTCCATTTCTAAAGCTTCCTTTATTAGAGTGTCAAGTTCTCCATCTGTTCGGGGAGAAGTCAGGTTGGTTGGACCCCGAGTTTGCTATCTGTCTTCCTAAGAATGTCAGCACAGGTAGAAGTGTACAAAAGATGGATACAGGTCATGACTTTCACCTTAACATTATAAAGGTAAGGTTGCAATAGCTGTACCTCTTAATAAAAAAATACATATTAAAAACATTATGAAATAAAACTTCTTAAAAACATAATGAAATAGAATGTGCTGTTTGTTCTGTTTGCTTTCTACTGTGATAAACACCATGACAAAAAACAATTTGGAAGGAAGGGGTTTATTTCAGCTTACAGTCTATAGTCCAATTTGAAGGTAGAAACTGAAGCAGAGACTGCAGAGGGGTGCTGCTTGCTGGATTGCTCCTCATGGCTTGCTCAGCCTGCTTTCATATAGAACCCAGGATCACCTGTCCAGGGGCAGCACCGCCCACAGTGAGCTGGCCCCTCCCACATCAAAGAGTAATAAAGACAACACCCCATAGGCTTCCTATGCAGTCTCACATATTCAGTCCTTTGGTTTGTGCCAAGTTGAACCAGCACAATATTCTAACAATTTATTAAAGTGAAAAAATTATGGAGATATAGTGTAAGTATGGATTCCATTTCCATTTCTTTTTTTTCTTTTTCTTTTTTTTTTGGTTTTTCGGACAGGGTTTCTCTGTAGCCCTGGCTGTCCTGGAACTCACTCTGCAGACCAGGCTGGCCTCGAACTCAGAAATCCACCTGCCTCTGCCTCCCAAGTGCTGGGATTAAAGGCGTGCGCCACCACTGCCCGGCTCCATTTCCATTTCTATTCCTAGTAAGTCAGAGTAAACCCAAGGTCCAACCTGATTTCTCCCTGAACAAATGAAGAGATTGACACTCTAATAAAGGAAGCTATAGAAATGGTACCTTCCACTCTTTAGACACACTTCACTCATACTTGGATGTATGACATTCAGATCTGCCAAGGTGGCTGCAAGGGCTCCTCCATGATTTATATCTAGACTTTATAGATTAAAACTTCTGCACCTTAAGGTCTATTCCCCAAGAGCCTAGGTTTATTCTTTTGAAATACACCCCTCCCCCCCAAAAGAGAGGTCTAACTCCCTCAAAGTTTTGTCTGAGTTCATTACAGTTTAGAGTTCCCCATAAATATCTAAAAGAAAGGCAGCATTGCCCTTGATTGACATCCTATTAATCAGTTTCTCCCTGGAGGGATGTAAGTTTCACTGATGGCCAAGGGTTGGGCCAGATAGTTGGCACAGTGAAACACAAGAAGGTACTGGCAGTTGGGAGTGTCAGCACCCAGAAAAATTAACATAATGAGAGTTAGAGGCAGGAGCAGAGAAGAGCTTGGCAGTGGCTCATGGAACTGCTGTAAAAGTCAGGAGGTGGACGGATTTATTTTATGATGAATGCTAAGCTTTTTGTTGCTTCTGATGAGCAAAAGGAAATAGGCCTGGTCCATCTGGTCTACCTTTATTTATTGGCTTTATGTCAGGCTAATAAAACCACCCAGATCAAGACATATGAGTCCCTCAACTTGGAGACATTTACATTCCAGTCAGGGAAAAAAAGTTAAAAGCAAACAAAGTGGGAAGTAGTTTGGTTCAACAGTTAAAGTACTGGTATGCAATGTGAGTAAATGAGGCTATGGGATACAGGGGTTAAAAATCTTTTCCTGCATAAGCCAGATAATTACTTGTAGACTTTGTAGTCTCTGTTCCTATGCTTCATACATAATACTCAGCCTTCTCTTGCAGCACAAAAGAGTCTATAGACAATAGGTTTCATCTATGAGCCATAATAGAACACAGTAGATGAAAGTGGGGAGAATAGCACACAAGGTATCCTGAGGACATACATGATGGGAAAAGAACAATCAGAGGTGGCCTTGGAGATGATCATTCATGGTAGGACAAAAAAAGAAACCTTGAGATAATGGGGCTCAGCCCATTCCAGAGACAGAAAAAGAGGATATTAAGTAAGTGTGAGGGAAGTATCTACAAAGTAGAGGGTTCTAAAAACAAGTGGTGGTCAGAGAGACCCATTGCTTGTTAGAAAGAGGGAAAACAATCCTTTATTTATAATTTGTTATTTTCCTTCTTCCAGTCCTTGATGTAGCAGTAGTGAATGCCTTCTTGTGTACTGGATGACAAAATGCTGTGTTTCCAAAAGGTCAAGTCCTAGAACAGGAGAGAACATAGCTGCTATCTAGCACATAGTTTACATGAGAGTACATTGAAACCAAGAGAGGTTAAATATTTTGCCCAAGATCACTCAGCAAGGTGGCAGTGCTGGAACCTCATCAAGAAAGAGAATCTCAACTAAGAGGTTAGACCTGACAAGAAGCTGTCTACCTGTTGTGCAAAAGAGATGAATGATTGTTGATCCAATATGGTTGATGTCATAGCTGCATCCATATAGAGGCCAGTGCCATGTGTTCTTACTATGAGTGTCTAGAGGAAGACAGGCTCTGAGAAAAACTTAAGCATCCAAGAATTCCAGAATATTAAACTCAGCAGGACCTTGATTACAAAGAAGGAGTCTTGGTCTGTGAGCATTCTTTCACTGGCTGAAGAACAACAGGCCTAGGAACTTACCTTTGATAGAGACTGAGAAGACATAATCAGCACAAAGTAGAAATGACAAGGGCTTGCTAGAAAATTTTTGGCATATACTAATAATACTTAGACATATTAGAGGGATAGTTGAGAAGAGCTGATGTATATGACAGCAGGTAGAACCAGAAGGTTATAACTGCCAGGTATACCCCATCTCTGTAACACTGCCCCATGTGTTATAGGGATAAGCAAGTCATGTTTCAAGTTTATATGTAGGTATATGGACCCATGTCCCTGTGCATTCAGCATGAGTATATGGCACCTCCTTGAGTGTCCATCTACTGCCTTGTCCAAGACATTGATTATTCTTGGAGAAGTACAAATATCATTAGTGACTGCAAGGCTGAGTCAAAAGCAAGCTTGGGCAACATAGCCCACTGGTCTGAGCAGGATGGAGAGAAATAGAGAGTCATACCCTTCATATGGAATATAGCTGGGTTTGGAAGCAAAAGGGCCTTGTTCAAAGGTATGAGATTGGATGTCAAGAGATGGGGTCTCTCTTCAAGCAGGAAAATAAGAGCCTCATGAAGTTACAAGTGACTTTCTATTCCCTAGACAGAACCCTGATTCTCACCTCTTCAATAGCAAAGGTATGATTCTAATTATAGAAGAAAACAATGCATGTAATTTACCAACTTCAAGGCTCCTACGTGGGTTCCATCTCTAGTGATCAACTGGGAAAGGATCTCTCATTTGGTATGTACATATTTGAAATCTGTTCAGTGGCTTGCAAATCAACTCCCTGGAGACAATTTGCAGGAGAATCATTCCAAACAATGACAGAGCCATGTTTCTGGTTGAATGTCACTTTGCATTTTGCAGAGAGGCGTTAACCTCCATGGTTAATGATCCCACCACCTTCAGCCACAGGGAAATTTGAGTCATGTGTTGTTTTTCTAGAATATTCAATTATAGCCTTGGGGCCTTCTGCTCATGGAAAGGATGAAACTTCAGGACATCTATAAATAAAGTAACTCAAAGTCCCAAGTGAGTGCAGGCCCCTCAAGACTGCCTCCTGGTGAGTTCCACTTCTGACAGAAATTGTGACTTTTTTATGTATGTATATGTGTTTATGTGTGTACATGTATGTACATGTATGCCTGTGATGCTAAGGTTAGAGATAGATTTCAGGCATCATTCCTGTGTGAGCCCCAAGGATCTGCCTGTCTCTTTCCCCCCAGTATTGGGATTACAAGCATGCACCACCATGCCTGGCTTTTTTCATGGGTCTGTAGACTCAAAGCTCAGGGCTTTCAGGACAAGAACTTTACTGACTGAGCCATTGCACCAGCCTTCAACAGGAATTGTTAACAATGACAAAAGAATGGTCTAATCTTTCACTATGAACAAAGTTCAAAGTTTCACATGAATTCAAACCATTTTTACTAGATAGAATCTAAGCCCACGGGGCAGAGGAAGACACAAAAACCAACCACAAGAGACACTGGAATGTCTTCCTAGTAAATCTTGGGGCTCCTACAATCAAAGACCTATACATAAATTATGTACTGGACATAATTCATCTCTTATAAGGTGAGAATTGTTCTCCTCATAAGGATGACTCACTTCATTAGCCCCAGGTCCAGGCTGTAACAATGACCAGAGCCTAGGAAGAGAACACTTGCACTCCTGGGAGTGCATGGACTACCTAAAGGAGATAAACCTTGAGAAAACAGGAAGTCTAGTTATGAAACATCAACTTCCCTTGCAAACTGGTGGCTAAAAATTAATGTTCAGATAGAAAATGGATAGCTTAGGCCCATTGCCAACTACTTGGTGTGTTTTGAAAGTCTCTTTCTTCGAGAACTAGTCTATCTTCTGAGTCCTGTATCCACATATAGAAGCAGGAATTTACTCTTTAGTCTGCTGTTGTAGCAGCATTATGGCTGAGTCTAATAATGCTCACATAATGAGCATTATGTGAGTCCCTGCACACCCAACCACTCAGTACTTCAAGAGGCCTGAGGTGGTATGGGTGAGGGCAGCCCCTGGCAGAGCCATCCATTCCCACATGGAGAAGTATCACATCTTTCTATCAGGTCCCTTGTGGGGTCAAAGAGAGCAGTTGTGTCACAGTAGGGCTGGATACCAAGGCCAATCCCACTGGCAGTCTCTGGGTCAGGACCAGAAGAGGTGGTTTTGTCGTGTTTCTAATATGCAGAGGGCTCAGCATACTCCATGTTCTGTATGAGTGGTATGTATGGTTCTGTCTGAATAGCTAGAATGGACATCGTTTACAGCCAAGAACTGGAGCTGACTTATGTGCATATATGATAAAATTCCAGGGGTCACATGGATCTCAGAAGTAAAATATGAGGTAGCAATGGAATCATACCTGTGTTGGGGACTAGAGTCTGAGTCATTTCATTCATTTCATCTGTCAGAAGCATTTTGTGGAAACATTTGAAAATTCCTGGCCTAAGGTACAGGCATAGGGGGGAAAATGAAGAAGAAGAAGAAGAAGAAGAAGAAGAAGAAGAAGAAGAAGAAGAAGAAGAAGAAGAAGAAGAAGAAGAA
>JADRCH010000075.1:2775410-2785722 GCA_019843965.1 Rhynchomys soricoides
AAGAAGAAGAAGAAGAAGAAGAAGAAGAAGAAGAAGAAGAAGAAGAACAACAACAACAACAACAACAACAACAACAACAACAACAAGAAGAACAAGAAGAAGAAGAGGAGGAGGAGGAGGAGGAGGAAGAGGAGGAGGAGGAAGAGGAGGAGGAGGAAGAGGAGGAGGAGGAAGAGGAGGAGGAGGAGGAGGAAGAGGAAGAAGAGGAGGAGGAAGGAAGGAAGGAAGGAAGGAAGAAAATGAAGGGCAGAAAGCAAGCAGGATGAAGGAAAGAAAGCAAGCAGGATGAAGGAAAGAAAGCAAGCAGGATGAAGGAAAGAAAAGAGAGAATGAGTGATTAAAATCTGTGTGCACAAAACTTCCTGCTTCTCCTGCTTTCAAAAGGCCAGGTCACACATTCACTTCTATGACCCTCCTGTGGAATCTGAGTTTGCACAGAGAGTTCGCAGCACAAGTGCCCAAGAGCATGTAGGTGAAATGCTGCAGAGGTAACTCTACAGAGCTCACCCACTGCTCTGTCCAGTGAAGCTTCTCTGAGCTCCCTACCCCCACCCTGCCCCACCAGCTTCACACAGGCTCTGACAGACTCTGACAGCTGTTGTTCTGGCTCAGGGATTAGCATCCTCCTCCCCTGGACAGCAGACTCTGTAGCAGTGAAAGTAGCCTTTGGCCAGAGCCTCTGGCTTCCCTGGGTCTGTTGGCTTTGGCTGGAGCAGGCCCATTCCCCAACCCTGCCCTCTCACTGTTCAGTGACACTGTGACATGGATCTCACATACACACTGGGCATGACTGAGAGTGGCACATGCCAAGAGTGGCCTGAGAATGGGAGCCAGGCTGCTGAGAAAACAGTTTCTCCATTTGGAAGCTTGTGACCCACCCCCATGGCCTGAGCTCACAGAGCAGCAGAGCCACTTAGAACCTGTGGCCAGAATTCCTACCAAGAGAAGTTAGGGTCCAGCTGTCTGTGTCGTTCACACTACCAAAAGAGTTGAGCATTATTTGGGGAGCTTATCAATAGCAGAAATTCATTTCTCTTAGAAATGCTGAAGCCTAAAAAGTCAGAAATAAGGTTCCAACTGTTTTGGGGTCATGAAGATCTGTTTTTATTTTTTTATTTTTTTGTTATATCTGTGTGGTGTGATGTGTGTACTGTATATGTATGTGGTTTGTGTGACGTGTAGGGGAATGGGGGTTGTAGTACTTTGTGTGATGTGTGTGTGTGTATCTGTGAGTGGAAATGCTGTATGTGTGTGCATGTGGTACAGATGTGTGTGTTATGTGTATGTGTGTGCATAGATGTTTGTGTGTATGCATGATACGATATGTGATATGCATGTGTGTGGTGCATGTGTATGTATATTGGTGCATTTGTCTCTGTGTGTACATGAATGTGAGTATGTTGCATGTATGTGGTATCTGTGTGATGTATGTGTGTGCACGGGTCTGTTATGTGTGCCTGCATGCATATATATGGTGTGATATGTGTGTGATGTGTGTATGTGGTGCTTGTCTGTGTGTATTGTGTATGTATATGTGAGTGAGTGTCGTATGATGTACAAACATAGTTGTGGTTTGTGCATGTGTCTTGTGTGGTGTAATGTGTGTCTGTGTAGCCCACCCCCACAGTGACACATTTTCTCCAACAAGATCACACCAGTTAATAGTGCCACTCCCCAGGCCAAGCATAATCAAGCCACAACATATAGTAAGTGTGAAGTCCTTTTAGTGTTTATCTTGTACTTACATGGTAATGTAATTTAGTATGTTATTTCAGCACATACATATAGCACTTGGTAATTAGTCAAGGTAATTAACATTTCCTCTCTTTGTTACCTACATATGCTTTTGTGAACTATGATCAACTCACTGGTGTAGAACATCAGGGCATAACCCTGCCAACGGTGTTTAAAACCTGGCATCCGATTTTCCTCAGTGCCTACCTCCATTCTCCCTCAGAACCACTTCACATATTAGCAGTAGATATGTAGTTTTTGTCTATTTGTCCATTTTACTTAACATAATATTGTCCAATTTCACTCATCTTGCTATAAATAACAGAATTTCATTCTTTTCTTTTGGTTGAAAAAAATACTCAGTAGTATATATGTACCAAAGTTTTCTTCCCCATTCATCTTTGGTAGGCTTATTTCCCACCTGACTGACTGAGTGTTACACATTGTCACGGCTCCTGGAGAGCCATTCGCAGTGCTTGTTAAATGCTATTGAGAGCCCTTGCCCTCACTTTCCAGTTTCGTGGATTTCCAAGATGATCAACAGATTAACAAATTCTGGTAGATAAATATAAGAAATCTGACTGTTTGAGTTTTATTTCACTGCCCATGGACCTGTGTCAGTGTGAGCTGATACCACTATAGTGCTTGTTTTTAAATATATTTTCATTAATTCTTTGAGAATTTCCCTTTTTTCTACTTTGTTTACATTTCAAATGTTTTTCCCTTTCCAGATCTCCCCTTTGGAACCTCCCTATTCCCTCCCCCCTCCCCTGCTTCTATTGGGGTATTCCCCCACCCACCCACCCACCCACTCTCGTCTTCCCTCCTTGGCATTCTCCTAGACTGGGGGATTTAACACCCTCAGGCCCAAGGACCTCTCCTCCCCCTGATGGATAACAAGACCCTCCTCTGCCACATATGTGGCCAGCACCATGGGTCACTCCATGTGTGTTCTTTGGTTGGTGGACCAGTCTCCAGGAGTATCAGGGGGTCAGGCCAGTTGCCACTGTTGCTGCCTTTCTGGGGATGCCGACTCCCTCAGCTCTTTCAGTACCTTCTCCTAAGTGATTGATGAGTTTCACTCCCTCTCCAGACCCTAGGCCCTACTCTGCCATCCCCATCCCAACTTCATGTATTTTTTAAAAAACTCACAGAGTATAATTTATTCTATTCATACACTCAAGGGTGTGGGGCCATCCTCTGGAGCATGGTTGACCTACCAAGGGCCACATCCTTAAAGAAAACTGACTCTCCCAACTCCAGAAACCTTCGACTGTCTACAACTCCTCAGACAGTGGTGGAGGCTCTTGAGGCCCTCCCCACTCTGTTGACTGGCTCTGTCCTGTGCAAGTCTTGTGCAGGGGATCACTGCTGCTATGAGTTCATGAGTGTGGTAGCAGTACCTTGTTCTGAAGACACGAAATACCCATATTTCCTAATGTGTACCCATCTGTGACAGGCTCCGATGGGCTGGCATCCTACCTTATGGTTCATCTGTCTTCTCTCTACATGGTCTAACAGAGTGCAATCAGAACAGACCTCAATTTGAATAAACAAATGAAATAATTAATTAATGTGATGTGTCTTTCTCTTTTAATACTACTTTCTCCTTCCAAGCAATTTGACTAAAACCCAAGAATATTTTGGATGCCAAACTTTGTTCTCAGAGATCCCTATAGTTAGCTTTACAACACTTCATACTGATTTTGTTTTATAATTATTTCATTTATTTATGTGTGACTATGCCATTGCATTTGTGTGAAGTTCAGAGGGAATCTTTTGAGAGTCAATTCTTGCCTTCTATTCTGTTAAGTATCTTTTACACACACACACACACACACACACACACACACACACGTTTCTGCTGCTGAGATGAGTCATTCAGGTCAGCTGGTTTTCAAGCTTCTGGATAATTCTCCGGTCTCTCGAACAGCGTAAATTACAAATAAACACCATGGCACCTGGCTTTTAAAAAGGTGTTCTGGGGATTGAACTCAGGTCATGAGGCTTACACAGCAAGTGCTTTTACTCATGGGGCCATTTCCCTGGCTCCACGTTAATTCTGAAGCCATGGTGCCTGAGAACACAGTGTCCCACAAGCTATCATGGAAGTAAGCCTTCCTGCCTCTTTCTTTCCTGTACCTGCAACTGTGGGAGTCAAATGCGAATCTACTGTGCCTTAGCCAGAGAGTCATGGGGTGCTAGGTGCTGTGCCGGACTTTTCCGTGTGACCATGGCTTTGTTCCCAGCCTTCTTTATTTGACTTTGTCTTCTCTTTAGATAAACTCTATCCGTGAATGTAAACAGCCTTCTAACAGACCCGTCTCCTCACTTCCTCAGAGTTTCTTACTCATAACTGACTTCTAACAGTAAACACAGCATCGGTTCACTCTCAGGTTCTCTGCCTCTTTACCCCTGCATGATGGAGACAGCTGTATAATTAGTGTTGTATAAGAAACCACCCCCAAATTAAGCGATGTAAGCAACAACCGTTCTTTTTTCCTCATAATTATTTCTCATGATTCTTCTGGTCACCGGGTGGTTCTGCTTAATCTGGGTGGGGCTTGGCTGACGTCAGCGGGACTTGCGCATGTGCTTGTGGTTAATTTGTTAGGTGACTGGGGTAACTGGTGTTGAATGGCTGGGTCTTGATGACTGGGCTCTTTCCATGTATCATTGGCTTACTTACCTTCAGCAGGACCAGCCCAGGCACGCATGGTCTCAGAGAAGGCAAAGGTCAAGAAGGAAAAGAGTTTCTGAAGCCTTTTCTGGGTCAAAGCAAATTGCACAGCAGAGGAATCAGTGGAGGAAGGTGCTGCCGAAGGGGTAGGTTTCGGGAGACATTTAGAAAGCTAAGCTCACATGCATTCAATCTACTACATAATGGAAATGATATAGCTTTAACGATGGAAAAACTGAATGAGAGCCTGGACCCCACCCAAGCTCACTCTTATGATAAGGGAAGTACCAAGTGATCTTTATCCCTCAGATAAATTCTGTGAGATGAGAAGGCTCAGCCGAACTTCCTCTCAATCGATCCTTAACCAGTTGCCCAAGCTGCCCTCAAGAGCCCCAGCAAAGAAAACAGAAGAAGAAGAAAGAAAGAAAAAGAAAGAAAGAAAGAAAGGAAGGAAGAAAGAAAGAAGTCTCTGACTAGCCCAAGTTACCTCTAGTATTCCCAGGCATTCCCTGCTAAGTAACAAGAAAATATTTCCTTCGTACCCACTGGCACAGATAGCTGCTTTCCCATGTCTGTAGTCTCTTTTCTAGCTAAAGCTGGACACACCTCCATTTGCCTTTATTTCCACAGCAGCTGTTATCACATGATAGTTTTACACTGGTACGTGCCCAGAGTGGATTGAGAATTTGTTATCTGTGCTTCCAGAATCTCACTTTCTGTCTGCAGCCAGCTGTGACTCAGCCAGCTGTGACTCTTAGCCAGCTGTGCTGCTCCAGTGGAAGCAAGCTCTCATCCACCACCGCAGCAGAGATAATTCACAGAACGTCCAGGAAACTGCTCCTTCTAAAGGGTTCGATTCTCCCCCAAATAACTCTTACCTAGAACCTGCTGAGTCCTCTTTGAGATTTGATGCTCTCAGATGGAACCAGGAGCTTGGCTAGAGCCATTGCAGTGGTAGAGGGTAAGCTGGCAGCTGCCTTTGGGGATCGTCTCATTGAATAGGTCTGAAAAGAAGGTGGTTATGTTATGTTCCTCACACTGTTTGGTGAGATGCCCTACTTCCAGGATGATTGATGGGGTTTTTATGGCTTCTGTTCCCAGAAGCCCCTGTTCTCTGGATCCCACACACAGGACCAAACAAATCATCCTTACAACTCTAGATGCCATCTCATGTCCCTCTGTTCACACTGTCCTAGCTACTCCCTCCTACTGGTTAGAACTGACAACTGAAATGAGCAAATACTACCTATTATCTTGGATCAGAATAGCCTCGGGGTGAGGAAAGCTTTTTGCTGTTTAATTTCACTTCTCCCAGGTTTTGAAACACTACCAATAAATAAATAAATGAATAAGTAAATAAATGCCTTAGAATAAGAAACTGGTTTAGGAAAAGTAAGTTTTTGTTACTGGAGTTAGTTGTGTGACATAGATGAAGTTGTAGAGACAGGTAAGACCCCAAACCGGACTGGTGTCTTTATTAGAAGAGGATGCTTGGTTTCAGGTGCAGAGAGGAAATCTTGAACACAAAGTTAGAGCTCTCCAAGACAAGAACTGCCAGAGATGGCAAAAATCTGGGGACAAGCATGAACGATCCTCCTTCCTGCCCCCAGAAGAAACCAAGCTTCGCACTTAGATCTGCAACTTTGTAACTTTCAGAACGGCTTGGTAATAGATTTCTGCTGTCCGACACTGTTGGTGGTACTTGGCTATGGCAGCTATGGGAATGCATGCATAGGCAAAAGGACTCTTGCCTGCAGAGTACAGATCAATTCTAGAAGGTTCAAAAGGTCAGGGTTTGGGGTTTTTTTTGTTTGTTTTATTTTGTTTTGTTTTTAACAGAAATGCAACTTGGAGAACATGCCGACAACTTCTCTTTCCCTAGTCACAACCCCATGTCACAATTAAAGACAGCAAAGGTCGGAGATGTCATGGGACTTGGTCAAAGTCAACGAACCAGCTGAGGTCAAAGAGCCAAGACTCAACTCTGACGGTTGCCTTCCCGTATCCTATCTCTACCCACACCTGAGTCATTTTCTTACAAATCCATCTTCTTTTAAATTTACCATGATGTCTTGAGTGGGGTAGCTTTCTCACTGAAATCTAACAATGCTTTAAATACTGCTAGTGTCTCAATGTTTGTTATAATAATTTCTAAGGTTTTCCACAGCTATAATATTTATATTGGTTTCTAAAGTGGTATTTTCCTCCTAAAGTAACTTAAAGAATAGAAAGCAAGCCTTTATGTGTCAGGCTGTGGACAGCAACTCCCAGTGGACAGAAGTTATCAGCCTGGTCCACAGTCAAACAGGCCAGTCACCCTTCTGCTGACAGTAAGGTACTCAAGGGAATAAGCTACTGAGTGAGGTCTGACAGCTACCCATGAGCTGGGGCCATCTCCTAACACTATGAATGCATATCCTTCCCAGGTGAGAGTCTTAGATATGTCTTAAGGCAGGGGCTGTCTACTTTATTTCTACAATTTCCATATTCAGAGCAGATGCCTAGCAAGTGTGTGATAGCTTCCACCAAGCTCGAATGTAGTTGTTTAGCTGCTAAGCAAAAAAGAGAGGGATGTTTATAGGGGTCAACTTATCTGAAAATATACCTTTGTGTTGGTGAGGGGAGTGCGTGTTTTGTTATTTGTGATTCTTCTTTTCCAAAGTCGGTATGAATGTTGAAAAGAAATTACCATCCCATTTGAATGTTTTACCACATAAAATGCCGGCTGGAAATTTGAGAACAAAGCTTCAAGCAATACAGTCTCTAAACAAAAATTCCCCATCGAGCACAGCTATGATGGACATTTTACTTTATGCATGATTGTTCATTTAAAAAAAATGCATATAAGAGCTTGGGGTGGGTCGCTTTGACTGTTATATTTGAAAATTCTGATTCTGTTCGGTATGTTGGTGAGCTGCCTTTTCTGTACCCACATCATAATCACTAGTCTGTCCTAAATCCAGTCTCAGTGAGACACTTGCACAGGAGTTTTTCAGATGGGGCTTGGGATCTGTGTGCATCGTGTATATATTGTGAGGTTTGGTTGACTCTAGGAAAGTTTGTTCACAGGCTGTAAAAGCTCAGAGCTGGGAGAGAGCTGAACTGCTTTTACTCTTGCTTCCCCCGCAGCATGTGAATGCTTCCGACTCACAATGTATTAGCACCCACCACACACGTCATCCTTCCCATTGGAAGACAGAAACTGAGATGTGGAGACGAAAACCATTTTGCTTACATGTATGTTGCAGTTTGAAATGAGTAGCAATGCAAACTTTATTTCTAAGTAAAATTCCCATGAAACATTTGGGGGCTGCTGATGGAAGGGATCACCTCAAGGGTGATGTGGGAACAGGGATTAAAGTGGGAGGTTTCTGAGAAAGATACTCACTGGCTCAGAGCTTCAGTTCTCATCACTGATATGAGTACATCATAGAGCAATTTTGATTCTTCGGGGAGAATTAGGTAATACATATGCTTGGAAATTATAAGAAAAAATGGAGACACACCTTTGACATTGTGGTTAAAAAAGCTAGAAACCACAGCCTCTCTGTCCTTTACTGCCTAAGAAAATCCTTTCCTGATTCTATGAATAATTATTTCGATACGGCAGCAGATGAGGCCTTTCCGTTATGTGCAACTCAAATACCTATCTAGTGTATTCACTACTTGAAACCTTCATGCCAAAATAGCTGCCTGGAGAAGTCATGGAGCCTGCAGATAGAAATAGCCCTGCTGGGTGGGAGAAGGAGGATCTTGGAGGCCCCTCCTCTCATCCTCTTACACATACTGAGGAGGAATGTTTGCATCTCTGCCAGTTGCTATGGAGACTAAATAGGGAACACATGTAAATATTCAGCATGTGTGAGACACAAGGAGGTCCCCCTGCAGTGTGGTTCTTCTTCTTCTTGGCTCTTTCCCTGATGGCTTTGAGCTACAGTTTGCAACCTCATCAGTAGACTCTGTGGTTTCATGCCCCAGACTCGTGCACAGATCATTTTTAAGGAACTTGTCTACCATGGACGGAGAAAAACTCTATATTGTAGCCATGAGACCTAGATTTGAAATGCCTTTTGGCTACTTTTTTGGCACTCTTTTTTGTTACTCCATCTCCCCCAGGTTTTATCTTCTCATTTGGAAGACGGGAAAGTGAGCCTTCTTTATGTGGGGGTGTGAGACAGTGTGGGGAGGAGAGTGAGATGGGACTTGATAGGCTCTGTAAAGATGAAAGCAAGGGTGTGTTTAGGAATACTGAGTAATTACTGAATACTCCTGAAGGCTAGCCAGGCCATGGTCTCATTGGGCACTGACTTGTGGAAAGTGGCAGTTGATTTTTGGAGTTAGCAGTTAGGGGGAAAGTGACTGCTTCTTAAACTTCCTGGTGTGTGCTCCACTGTGCTGTGCTTTTGTTTCACCGAAGGCAGTTGAGCTTACAGGAGGGATCCAGGTTCTTGAAGCTTTGTTCTTGTCTCCTCTCATTTGCCATGGCCTGAGGCAAGCAGAAGTTTAAGCTCAAATAGATTAGAATCACTTACCCACAGGTCTTTTCTGAGCTCGTGTGGTGTGTGTGTGTGTGTGTGTGTGTGTGTGTGTGTGTGTGTGTGTGTGTAGCGAGCAACAACAAAATAAACCCAGAACCAGGTATTTTCTTTATAACAAACACACATCCTCAGTGACTCTAGCAGCAGTAACACCCTGAAAGGGGCACAGAGGACCCCAGAGTAGGTCTTGGCAAGCCTGGGGTTGAATTTCAAAGGCAGCACCCTCATACCAACTCCTCTTGTAGCTTCTTTTGGAGAGTGGGAAGAAGGGCAGTGCCAAGGATTAGGGTGTTGGCTTCCAGCCTCACTCCCTGTCAGCCTCCACCCACGCTCAGCAGAAGTCTCTTAAGACTGTTCCTTCCCCAGAGACAGGAGGAAACCCTACTGAGAATTCTTTCAGTGGTCTGGGCCAGGCCTCCACAGCCTTCCATCCCAGAGTTCTAGATTTGTGCTTGGGATTTACTCTGTAAACCTGGCCCTGAGAAGTAGCCCAGTGCATTTGTTTCTGAGGTAGTCAGTGAGCAGGGGGTTTCAGGGTGGGCAGGAGAGGGCCTGTGGGTTGTTCCTAGACCAGCCCAAGCTCACCCACTTTGCTGAGGAATCAACTGGAACTCACTAGACAGGAATGTGAGTCTGGAGGCTTCAGGAGATGGAGGGGGATGAATGGAAAAACTAGAAAAGCCCAGCCAGGTCAAGAACCCCAGCCCAGATTCTGTTGTGTCCGCACTCCATGCTACCCATTGCCTGTCTAGAAGGAGAAATAAACATGTTTATATTTAAATTTCCATAAGTTGAGAAAAGGGGTGTCACTGCATTTAGCAAGTGTTTTGTTTTGTGTTTGCTTTGATACAAAGAAAGAAAGTTAAAGGGAGCCAGAGGAAAGGAAGCCTCACTGACAACAACTTGAAGGGGCTTATGGGAAACTGGAGCTTCGAGCATTTAATCACTAAATATGATGTAAGTGTTCACCGCCTGCTAGACCCTGTTCTAAGTGTTGGGTTCCGCAGTAATAAAAATAGGCAGGAGGTTCTGAGCTCATGGAGAGAATCTACATTTTTATGAAAGACATAAATGATTTTAAAAATAGATATTTGTTTTTTAAATAGTACGACATGTTTACAAATAAGTAAACCATATTGTACCTCACACATACACAGAGCAGGAAGGGGATTGGTAAATCTATAGAGAAGAGCCAGGGGCTCACTGCCAGGGAGCTGTCAGGGTCAACATCTGACACATGGCAGGAACTGCTGGGCTGGAACCCAGGGGATGAAAATTCCACAAGCGCCACCATGGCTGAAAAAGGAAATGAGAGGCAGGCAGTGGAGGTGAGGCTGGAGGAGGTGAGGCTGGAGAGCAG
>JADRCH010000075.1:2788501-2845162 GCA_019843965.1 Rhynchomys soricoides
CTTCTTCTTCTTCTTCTTCTTCTTCTTCTTCTTCTTCTTCTTCTTCTTCTTCTTCTTCTTTTTACTTTATAAAATTATGCATTCATTTTCCAATACCATGAACAAAACTCAATTATACTGCTTTTATCATTTTTGTGAGTCTCTTGTAGACAATTAAATTTTGATGAACATTTAATTAAAGTATTAGATAAAAAGAAGATAAAAAGGTTTCCATGACCCGTTTTTAAATGGAGAAAAGAAATAGGGAAAATGAAAAACATCAAAGAAGTCTTCCCCTACATGATGATGATGATGATGATGATGATGATGATGATGATGATGATGTGAAAACTACAGCAAGGTACTGCAGGACATCATATTTTGAGCTCAAGTAAGAGGAATTGTTATATTTCCAACCAATAATACCAACACTGAAAATTATGTAATGTTTCTCATAGCATCTACACAGTTTACTAATATTTAAGTGGAAGCTCTCTCACTGTTAAACAGCTTTTATAAGCTGGGAAGTGCAATACAGGGTGCTATGAGAGAAAAGACATTGGTGGACTCACGCAGCTGGTAACATTTTGAACAACAATGACAACCTGACAGGCAAAATATGTGCCCTGATACAACAGTGGCACAACTGTTACAGAGGCAACCACGCACTCTTTGCTTGGTTTGAGGCCAAGTCCTTATGAAACAATGTGTGTTTTTTACTGTGAGCCCAGTTAAAATCTCATAACTGAAGAAGAATTAAACCATAAGAGGAACCTACTACTATTGGTCAGCTAAATTCAAATAGCACAAATCGAAGTTGAGCTTCTTAAAGTGACCTAAATTAGATCCCCAAAATCCACATAAATAAAGGTTGGTCGTGGGGGTACACTTGTGATCCCAACACTGAGAAGATGGAGAGAGGCAGGTTCCTGAGGCTTGTGAACCAGCTATTGTAACTTGCTTGGTGAACTCCAGGCCAATGAGAGATCCTGCCTCAAAACACAGGTAGAAGATAACTGAAAAACAACTCCTAAGGTTGACCTCTGGCCTCTCAGAGCATGGGTACATATATGCATGTGCAACCACATTCACACTTGCACAACTGCACAAACACAACACTTGCAGGTACACAAACACATAGACTAGATCAGAAATGTATGCAGAGAAAAAGAATAAAAAGTCCCAGAGGGCTAGAAATTTCTTGCATCCTCAGAAGTCAAAACATTGTTGATTTAATCATAATCTCCTGGGAATACTGCAGAGAGACAAAAAGCTTCCAGTGGGATTTGAAATTTGCTTACCAAATAATTTTTAGGATAATAACATCCAATGGAACATTTCAGGTATTTTTTTCTTTGTTTATCTAAAACTTAGCTTTTACTAGGTGTTTTATATTTCTTATTTGTTCAATCTGGTAACATTTCCCTACCTGGGAAATATTTTAGTCACATTATCTATGGCTGATGAGGTGATAAGTGACTATTTCAAATAGGAATTGGAGTATATATCCCTATCTGCCTCTTATTTTACAGAACGATGCAAGTTATTTGAACATACTAACTCGCTCTTTTGGTAGAGAACCTGAACATCTCTGAGCTATTGAAATTGACCACCAGCTCAAGCTCACCAGAAAATCATTGAAATTGGACTTGCCATCATTGTCTTAGTACTCTTCATGACAAGATGAGTATGACTCCCACAAACCTGTGGAGTCTTTATCTTACATTAATTCATGAGATGTTTTTCTGTTCAGTACAACTACTCTTTTGTTTGGGTCTCAGACTATACCTGGGACTCTGTACTTGTGCTATTCAGCTGTGGTATTGGCACTCTACCTGGATCTTCTATTTCTCTCCTTGCCTCTAAGTTCATGCTCTGGGTGTGTCTCTAATACAAACACACCTGAAACTGTGATGCTGACGCCCAAATCACCATCTTCTAGGATGGTGATCTCCAAACATTATCTGTAAAGTGCCAGATGGGCTATAATTTTGGCTTTGGAAGTCATTCAATATGGGTCACAAGTATTCAGTTCTGTCACTTGTAGGATATTAAGAGACATGTAGTGGGTTGAATGAGAATGGCCCCCATAAGCTCATGTATTCAGTATGTGGGCCCCAGTTTGTAGGACTATTTGGGAAGAATTAGGAAGTGTGGCTTTGTTAAAGGAAATATGTCATTAGAAGTGGGTTTTGAGCTTTCAAAAAACTTACACTAGGCTTACACCATTCTTAGTGTGCCTTCTCTGCTTCCTTGTAGATCAAGATGTGCATTCTCAGCTACTGCTCCAATGCCATGCCTGCCTGATGCCATTCTCCCCACCATGATGGTCATGGACTTTGATCACTCTGAACCATAACTCCCAATAAAATCTTTCTTCTATAAGTTGCTCTGATCATGGTATTTTATCACAGCGTCTAATAGTAACGAATACAAGCCATATGTACTCATAAAACTGCCTTTACTAAAATAGGCCATATTCTGCTACCTCACATTTTAAATGATCCTGTAACCTTACCCTCTCTGCTGAATGATTCCACTTACACATGGAATGAGGGCTTCTTGGTGAAGAGGAGCCACATTTTTTTTTTTTTTTTTATTTGATACGATGTTGGAAGGTTCTTCAGGCTTCCATCAGACACCAATTCTGGTTTGCTGTCTTGACAGTTTGGTCTTGAGCTTGGTAGTCTCAACCTCTGAGGTAGGACATCATGGCTTGAGGCAGATCACACCCAAGCAAGGCAACATATGTCTTTGCTTCCATCATTATCACAGGAATCCACCCTCTTTCTTTCTACAAGCATTTCCTTGGGTCCAGACTTAGTGGCCAATACCTAGGTTGGAAGTTGCCCCTGCTTTGGATGTCTACACATGGGACCCTCATTTGCATAACATAGCTTTGGATGTCTCTACATGGGGCCCTCATTGTCTATCACTGTTGAAGTGATCCTTTTGCAGAAAAGTCAATCAGACCACCCACCTATGTGAGAGATGGTTTGCCTGTGACAGCTATGAATTGAGAGAAAATATTTCTCAGATGACTAAAATAATATGCAGAACTAAGCAAAAGGCATCTGGGACATGGCTTCAGGGCTACAACCAAAGTGGTTTAGTAGCAGAAAAACTAACATAAATTGAAAAGCTTGCTTTTTAATAGCAATTACATGAAAAACTTTGTTATGGTGTGAAAATGCAAAGATTTTACACACACACGGGGGGGGGAGAGGGAGGGAGGGAGAGAGAGAGAGCGAGAGAGAGAGAGAGAGAGAGAGAGAGAGAGAGAGAGAAAGTATGCCTATATTCATTTATTCACAAGGGCAAAGATTATTTGGAAACCCAATGAATAAATTTCCAAAATAAAATTTTAAATTAGAAAAAGAAAACATTTTTGCAAATTGCACAACTGAAACCTTTAAAACTGTTGATTGACAGGGGCATTTGCTCTGGGTCACCTTGACTACCTCATCCTTTTATTTAATGGGATAAATTAATTCTCTCAAGGCTTAAGTACAACTCAAGGTTTTAGGAGCTAACTATCACTTTAAATACAGCTCATTCTTTAATCTTAGAGCCTATTTCCTGTTCAGAAATTTATTTTTCTGCGTTATAATTTCCAGCACCCACTGCAGCTCTAAATTGGAACTCTGTACTTGCCTAAGAAAACATCTGAAAGATTACAGGACACTTGGAGGCTTTGAAAGATGACCTGGACTGGATTCCTACCACCTCTGTGGCAGCTCACAACCACAGGCAACTACAGCTCCAGGGTATCTGGCACCCTCTTCTGACCTCTACAGGTACCACACATGCGTGTGATGCATGTACATACAGGCAAAACACTCAAACACATGAACTAAAAGTAAATAATTCTTAAAAACATCAGTTAGGCAAACCTGTGTAGTTTTGCTGCACAGGTTCTGAGCTGTTACTTTGATCTGTGCCTGTCCTTCTGCTGGCATCAGCTTGATTACTGGAGTATAACACAACTTGAAATGGAGCAGAATTATTTCAGCCACTTTTTTATTCTTTTAAAGGATCTTTTAAATTTATTTAGGTTTCAATATAATTTTTAAGAATAATTCTGTCTATATTTACAATATATCCTACAGAGATTTTGACTGGCTTTCTGTTAAACCTGTATATTAATTTGCAAAGAACTAGTGTGTTTATTGTGTTTTGCATTATAATCCACAGTGTGGCTGTCACGGCATTTATTTGTCTTCTATCAGTATTTTGGAGTTTTAAATAGCCAATTCTGGACAAAGTTTATTAATTCTGGACACATTTTAAAGGACTATAAAATAATACTGCATTTTGATTTTAATAATCAGACATTAATTTTTCATATTGAGCCTATATTCTATGAGTTGCTGGGATTCATCTATCCTAAGAAACTTTTGTAGATTTCTTAACATTTTTATACAGATATTGATATCATAAGAAATAAAGAAGACAAGATTTCTCCTTCTCCAATGGGAATGCCAGTGTTGTCTTTTCTTGCTTTAGTGCCCTGGCTAGAATTTGTAGTATTTATGTTAAATAAGGATGGCATTGAATAAAAGGGAAACCACTCCTGGCTTCTCAGTTTAAAAGCAAAGCATTCAGTCTTTTGTCAGCAACTGAAATATTAACTTTAGGTTCTCCCCGTAGATGCTCATTTACCAGGTTGGAGATGTTCTCTGAGACATTGTCCTTTCTCTGAGAGTTGTTAACCATGAATAGATACTAGTCACTCCCAAATGCTTCTTATATCCATGCATGGTTTTTCTTCACTAGGTTGTTGATGTACAAACTGGTTTTCAATTATTAAAAAAAGATTTGTATCTCTAGCCCTCCTGGTTAGGTCTCCCCTTGCATTGGTTAACTTTTCTCTGTGTTCTTTTGACAGAGTCAAGAAGTTATAGTCTAAAAGTTTCCCGTCTTGATAGGCTACTCATTCCCTGATTTCTTGACTAGAGAAAGAGACTGTCGCTGTGGCTACTTTAGTCTGTGCTCACCGGTTTCAAGCACCTTTATTTCCATAATTATTGAGGTGAAAAGAACTATGAGGAGCTGCACTCTGTTTTGTTCCATGGGTCCTAGGGTCCCCTGTCTATTGGTTCTCCCTGGAATCCTCTGCTTTCTGTTCTATAGGTGATATTCAGGGCCTTCATGTGTTTACAATAGAATAAATGGGGAAGATGCATCTGCTATAGCTTCTCAGAAGCATAATTATGCACTTGATTCTCTGGAATTATTCTGACTCTATTGTAAGAAACATCATCTCCCAGAAGACAATGTTTTTGTGTCAGGTTTAAAGTTATTACATGGTTCATCCTTTTTGTTAGTTCTCAGTTTTCTTATCATTTTTCTTATTCTTACCAGTTTTCTTGCCTCTGGGTGGGGAACTTCTATATTTCCTTGAAGTCTATATCCTTGCCAAAAAAGAGAGTTCTTTTAAAACTTTATTTTTAATGTATGTGCATGTATAGGAGCCTGAATGAGTACACAAACACCACATGTGTGCAGGTACCCGTAGAAGCCAGAGAGGACATTGGCGCTCCTAAAACTGGGGTGACAGCTTGTTTCAAGCTGCTCAATGTGGGTCTGGGAACTGAACATGGGTTTGCTGAAAGTCAGTTCCCAATCTCTCTTACTAATGTCCTTGAGAGGTGAATGAGTCACAAGGACCCTGCCATGGAGATTAATCTATCCATGGATTAATGGATTAGCAGATTAATGGATTGTTGCTTGAATGGCTTTGTTGTCAAAGTGAGCTCTCTCTCTCTCTCCCTCTCTCTCTCTATCTATCTATCTATCTATCTATATATATATATATATATGATTGCTCTGTCTTGTTATGTAATATCCTATATCTCTTCTGGAAGCCAGTAAATATTCCCTACTAGTAAGAAGACTCTCAACAGATATGGGTCCTCAGCATTAAGCTTTTCAATATCTGGAAATTTCATAAGTAAACAACTTCTTTTTGGATACTCCTCTTGTCAGGTGTCTACAGAAAACACACTAAGATAGCAACATAAAACATACCAAGGCAGGGCCTGGCTTTCAAACATCACACTGCACCATGGTACCCTATCATACTTTATATGATGAGTTTGTATAAGAAAGTATCACATGTGCTTTTCGCATTTGCCAGAGGTGACTTAGAGGAAGGGAAAAAGTTACATCAGGTCAGAAAGTCCCAGGTTGACAGGATCTGAGTCAGGCAGGGTCAAGATGGGTGTCAGGCTTTCATTGAGAGAGAAAGTGAGGAAAGGCGAGGGAACGTGAGTCACAGTAGAACAGCAAGCCTGGAAGAACCAAAGACATCTGCAACCTGTGGCTGCAGAACCATGTGCAAATCAGATAGAAGCCAACTGAAACCATGAAATTCAGGATCGGATCATTCAAACACTGGAAGGTGCTGCTGTTGATCTGTAGTGAAGAAGGAAGATATGTGGGCAGTTTTAAGGACCAAGATGGTGTGTGGGTGGGTGGAGGGGGTGATGCTTAGAGATCAGCCTCTTCCTCTAGCAAAGAAAAGCTTCCCTTTGGGTTTCTTGGCTTTCTTATTCTGGTTTTTCATAAACTCAGCTTAAAGGTTCCACAGAGGCTGTCGATCTACGTGAGGTTAAGTTCAGATAACATCTTTGAAGAGATCTTTTAATTTAAATTGTCTTTTTTATTTTGGGGATTTTATACCTGAGTACTGTATTTACTTCACATCTGTTCCTCTCTCTCCCCCAACTCTTCCTGTGTTCTTCTTATTTCTTATTAAGTTTGGGACATCTTTTATAATTACTACTAAATAGATCTGTATATGTACATTTATAATCACAGCCTCCTGAGCCCATTTAGCTTGACTTTCATGTACACACTGATAAGTGTAGCTCTCAGTCCTCATCAAAAAAGCCGTTGGTTCTTCTTGAAGCATATGGAAGCTATTACAAAGATCAACAACTGTTCAAAATGCACAGACTAAATGACCACAGGGTGTCCAGGTCCAACTGACGCAGCTACAATCAAGAGAGGTTTTGTCACGCGCCTCTGACTGGCCATGTGAGGTCAGATTGGGATGCTGGGTAAAATATATGAGTTTCTGCTGTAGGAGTAGCAGTCAGAAATGTCCAAAAGCCAGGAAAATGACCACATGTCTGAGCTGCCATGTAAGATTTGTGGCTTATGATCCAATTAGACAAGCTGTCAAATCATAGGATTCTGGTGTGCACTGCATTCTGTCAGCCCGTGGAAGCAGCTTAAGAAGGGCAAGGATCAGCCCACGTTGTCTGTGGACCTCAATACATCATTTCTCGTGAGGAGAAGGTGTGATCTACTTTTCCCACAATCAAGAGCCCCATAGTGAGTTTTAAACTGTTTTCTCAACTATGTCACAAAGACATTCCTAGACATTACAAGCTGCTGAAAAGTGGGCCCGCACAAGTGAAAACAGCTGTTGGGTAGATGGTAGTTCTGGGGTGATTGGGCCGGTCCTTTGGTTTATTTCTTCAGAGAGGCAAAGCTACATCATTTGAAAAGCATTTTAGGAGATGTGAGCTGCCTTCATGAGGTCATGGATATTGCTAATGTCCTAACCCAGGGACAAGCAATCTCGTTTCTAAAAATCCTGCTGTGACTCTCCAAAAACCATTTCCTAAGTCAGAAATAAAAGTAATCTGTAAAAAATGCAACTTGCTTTTATTTCTATGTTTAGCCTGCAGTTCATGAAGACTCGCCCTCTGGGCTGGCAGCCCGACAGTACCTCATAGCACTTAATAAGTTTCCCATGAGCTGATAGATTTGCTGGCTTGTTTGCCCTTCCTGCTGCTGCTACTGTCTAAGATTCATGTGCCTAGTTCATCATTTCACGTGAGACACGAAGCACCAGACCTGGAATCTGGGAGTCATTTGATGAATAGGTATTGTGATGATTAATGACTGTACTCATGACACGATATACAGTCACCATGACAACAAGTTTCTAGGCATATTTGTGAGGTAGTTTCAACATTAGGATAGTTGAATTGGGAAGGCCCACCCTAACTGTGACCTGCACCAGTGGGTAGAGGTGCTAGAATAGATGAAAAAGAGAAAACAAGCTGAGTATCAGCATTCCTTTCCGCATCCTGACTGCAGCTGCAATGTGATCAGCTGCCTGAGCACCTGTCGCCATGCTTTCCCTTCCATGGTGGACCAGAACCTTAAACTGGGAGCCTAAGTTGTTTTCCTAGGGTATTTTGTCTCACCAATAAGAAAAAAAAAAGTAACTAATATCATTGGTATCAAATAAATAATTAATTAAAATATTGGATAAATAAACTTCCTATCTTAAATAGACCAAGCAAAGTATCTAGCATAGAACAGATACCCAGAGCTGGCAATGTCACCACTAAATGTCTGTCAAGAGAAAAAGCTGCTCTTTTATATCTGTGGGTATTTATTACAGACATACGTCTTAGAATTTCCATCAAATTTCTTTTGTTTTGAAAAGGCTGCTTTTAATAATCGCCTGTGAAGAATCTTATTGAAGTTCCTTGACATCATCATGGGGAGAGCAAGGCACCATTGTTTATTCCTATCATTGTATGTGGCACCAGCAACTACAGTAGCTGCCTTGTCAGCCACAAGAAGCAGAGACTGAATTGTAATTTATTTTTGAATGTTCTAGGATCTTGGTTGAAAGGAAAGGTTTTGTTTTTCTGTCTCACCAGGGATCTTAAACTCTCCAGTGTGTGTGTGTGTGTGTGTGTGCGTGCGTGCGCGCGCGCACGCGCGCGCGCAATAAAAGAGACAGAAAGAAAAACTATAGGCATCTTCTACAATTTCTCTTCATCTTTTTTGTTGAGCTAGGCTCTCTCTTGAAACTCAGTTGGCTAGACTAAGTTTGGCCAGCAAACACCAGAGATCTGCCTGCTTCCACCTAGCGCTAGGGATATAGAGACCCACCACGCAAGTGCCACAGTGGCTAGCATTTATGTGATACCAGGGATCTGAACTCAGGTCTTCATGTTTGTGCAGTAGGAAAACAAATAACTGAGCCATCATACCTCTAGCCTCAAGTTCCCTGCTTTTTTGGTTGCTATATGTCATGCTCTCATTGATATCGTAGGAGTCCTCTCCTGAAGTAAATGGACGTTACCTTTCAGTGTGATATTCTTGGGCCATGTTCACACCTAAAAGGAAAAATAGAGTAGATTCCTAAGGCCTGGGAGGATGGGGGTGGTAGAGGGGCCTTTGGAAGGGTTCCACACAACTCAGGACTTGAAGGTCATGGGAGAGTCGTATCTGATCACAGCTCCCATTCCACAAAGGGAACAAGTGGGTAGGAAAGACTCTCATAGAAGAGTGAAAGCTCATTCACGATGATGTCATAAACAATGACCACTTAGGTGAAAAATGATGGGGTCCCCTGAAAAGTGAAGTGGGCTGGGGAACTGGGAGCTTAGAACTTAACCCTGTCTCTGCTGCTTTCATTTCTCTGTTCTCTCTCTCTCTCTCTCTCTCTCTCTCTCTCTCTCTCTTCGTGTGTGTGTGTGTGTGTGTGTGTGTGTGTGTGTGTGTGAGTGTGTGTGTGTGTTTGGTGGTCTGGCAGAAAAGCTAAGAGGAAAACTTGGGAAGCCTTTCAAGGTTGTCATCCCTCCTTGCCATCTAGCTGTGGACATAAAGATCAGCCTCGGAGCCTGTCCTTACATTTCTTCTTGTTGTTCAAACCATAAAATCCTGTGTGGTTCTGATTAAGTTTTGAGCAGGGACTCTTTTCATTTGATGACTCATTGGAAGGAGACTGGAAAACATTGAGAGATTTTCAGCTAATGAGTAAAATGTGTGGAATGGTACCTCTCCAGGTTCCGGCTCTCAGCCACAACTAACTGTGGGAAGGATGCACTGTTTGTCCAAAGACTGGATGCTCTACCAGGAGAATGGAATGCCCTGCGCTGGACTAAAACCCATGGGAGGAAACTATAGCACTGGCAGAGTCTGTCCTAGGGTAGCCCTTTGCAGGTCAAAAACTTCGAATCCCAGCTGAACTAGGGACAGAGATAAGAGGAGAGTAACTCAGGAGCTTTGCTTATGGCACTCACAGGTTTGGTCTCCACTGAGGTCCAACTTTGGAGACAGGATATTACCTCAGTCATCTTTACACCTGGAACAACCCAGTCATCTGGAGCAAAGCCAGCCTTGAAGCCAGCTCTTCTGCCATCAGTGTATCTATTTCCTGCTATGGAAGCAGGCTTAAGGGCAGGGCTGATCCCAGAGGACCCTTCATTTCATTAGAGAGCTTCTCTTATCTCCATTTATCTCCTCCCAGGGTATCCTCACCCAGTCTCAAGACAGTCAACACCAACTCCCAAATTCATATCTTCAGCCTGACTTTCAAACTCAAGCTTCATTATCTTCACCTGCCTCCTTATCTTCCCTGTTTTGGATACCTAACAGCCATCCATCCTAACCCATGCTAACAGCATTCCAGAAGCTCCCATGACACCTGCTCCCTCACATCTCAGTTGACAAGGACTCCATTCTCCAGCTGCTCAGGCCAAACCTTCTCACCTCACTTTGATTCACAGCCCACTTCCAAACAGTAAATCCGATTTCATCACTGACATAAGATACATCTGGTTCTCACCATCTCCACTGCAGCTGTCAAGAAATCGGATTCACTCATTGTTTTGACTTGCTAACTGGCTCTGTCGCATCTTCACCTACCTCCTGTAAATTCTTTTCATGCAGCCCATATGACTTAAACTGCGTTCCATTCTTTCCATTAGCACGCCCCTTTCCACACATACATACACACCCAGGGCCTTTCACAGTATTCTGAGGAACAGCCAAGGGCCTTTCACAGTATTCTGAGGAACAGCCAAGCCTCCAAGTCTCTGGTGACCTGCCTGGGCCCTTCCCTCTGACTTCACTTCCCGCTAATGTCTTCTTGGCTACCCTTCCTGCCACACCTGCTTCCTGGCTGTCCTCCCATGTTCTGTCCTGTTCACTCATCTTTTCCTTCACGATTCACCTTGGGGTGACACATTCTCCGATCACCATCTGTACAGAACAAAGTATTACCCCTGGGTCCACTGCCCAACACTGCAAGTGTTGAAGATTCTTTTACTGTGTCCTTACTGTACATTGAGACACTCCAGCTTCTTCTCTGTGATGATCAGTTGGGTTCAGACATAAGAAGAAACACACATCAGGTCCAGAAAAGTAGATTTACTATACTCACAGACTTAGTGTATTACCTGGGGCTGTGGGAAAATGCAGGGTAGTCAGAGGGCAGAAGAGTCAGGAAAAACCTGGGACTGCCCTTTATGGGCATTCCTATGAGGAAAGGCAGGCTGGCAGGGAGAAGACTTCAAGATTAACTAGTTTGCATAATTCAGCAAGCTCTAAGTTATTGGGTTGTTCCTGGTTGGCCTGGTGTCTGACCCTGGGATGACTAAACATACAGAGGTGCTGGGGCCAAACAGAGGAGATGTGGCTCTAGGTTAGCCAATTTGCATATCAAAGGCCTGTTCTAGGCTGGACCTTCTGCTATCCTCCTGGCTTACACATGGGCACAGGGGAAAAGTTCCTGAACAGAACACCATTGGCTTATGCTCTAAGATCAAGAATTGACAAATGGGACCTCATAAAATTGCAAAGCTTCTGTAAGGCAAAGGACACTGTCAATAGGACAAACCAAAAGATTAGGGGGAAAGATCTTTACCAATCCTACATCTGATAGATGTACAATATATACAAAAAATTCAAGAAGTTAGACTCCAGAGAACCAAATAACCCTTTTTAAAAATGGGGGACAGAGCTAAACAGAGAATTCTCAACTGAGGAAACTCAAAGGGCTAAGAAGCACCTAAAGAAATGTTCAACATCCTTAGTCATCAGGGGAATGCAAATCAAAACAACCCTGAGATTCCACCTCATACCAGTCAGAATGGCTAAGATCAAAAACTCAGGTGACAGCAGATGCTGGCAAGGATGTGGAGAAAGAGGAACACTCCTCCATTGCTGGTGGGATTGCTAGCTGGCACAACTACTCTGGAAATCAGTTTGGCAGATCCTCAGAAAATTGGACATAATACTACCTGAGGACCCAGCTATACCACTCCTGGGCATATACCCAGAAGATGCTCCAACATGTAATAAAGATACATGCTCCACTATGTTCATAGCAGCCTTATTTATAATAGTCAGAAGCTGGAAACAACCCAGATGTCCCTCCACAGAGGACTGGATACAGAAAATGTGGTACATTTACACAATGGAATACTACTCAGCTATTAAAAACTATGACTTTATGAAATTCGCAGGCAAATGGATGGAACTTGAAAATATCATCCTGAGTGAGGTAACTCAGTCACAAAAGAACAAACATGGTATGTACTCACTGATAGTGGCTATTACCCAAAAGTTTGGAATACCCAAGGTTCAATTCACAGACCATATGAAGCCTAAGAAGGAAGTCCAAAATGTGGATGCTTCAGTGTTTCTTAGAAGGGTGAACAAAATACTCATAGGAGGAATTTTTGAGACAAAGTGTAGAGCAGAGATTCAAGGAAAGGCCATCCAGAGACTGCCCCACCTGGGGATACATCCCATATACAGTCACCAAACCCAAACATTCTTATGCTTGCTGATGGAAGCATGAAAGCTGTCTCCAGAAAGGCTCAGGCAGAGCCTGACAAATACAGAGGCTGATGCTTACAGCCAACCTTTGGACTCAGCATGGGGTCCCAGAAGGGAGTTGGAGAAGAGATTGAAGGAGCTGAGGGTTTGCAGCCCCATGGAGGGAGCAACAGTGTCAACTAGCCAGACCCCCTGGAGCTCCCGGAGACTGGACCACCAACTAAAGAATACACATGGAGGGACCCATGGTGCTGGCTGCATATGTGGCAGAGGAGGGCCTTGTTGGCCATCAGTGGGATGAGAGGCCCTTGGGCCTGAGGGTGTTAGGTGCCCCAGTGTAGGGGAATGCTAGGGAGGGAAGACAGGAGTGGGTGGGTGGGTGGAGGAGCACCTGCATAGAGGCAGGGGGAGGAAGGATGGAATAGGGGGTTTCCAAAGGGGGAAACATTTGAAATAAATAAAGTAAATATCCAAAAATAAAAATAAAAAAAATGTCAAAACATCATGATATCCAAAACGTCTTAAATATTTACAGTCCATGTATTTTTCTACTAACCGTAAACTCCATGAGAAGTCCTCTCTCTTTCCACTGCTCTATCTTCAGTGCCTAGAGTGAAGCCAGAGATACAAAGGGTGTTGGATAAATGTTTGACAGCTTTGGAACAATGAGGCTTGAACGTCCCCACCCTCTGATCCCAGGATTACTGCTGGATCCATGGTTTCACTTTGCTCAGCCATAGAAAAGGGAGTGAGGGCTAGTGATTTTATCGGAAAAGAGAAACTTGCTTTGGTTTGATTTCGTTTCGTTGGTTTTTGTTGTCGTTGTTGTTTTGGTTTTGGTTTTTTTGTTTCTGTTTGTTTGTTTGTTTTAAAGGGTTTTTTGTTTTGTTTTGTTTTGTTTTTTAGTATTATTATATTTCCTGAGACAGTGTCTCATTGTACAGCTCTTACTGGCCTGGAACTTGCTATATAGACCAGGCTAGCCTCGAACTCTCAAAGTTCTGCCTGCCTCAGCCTCCTGAGTGCTGGGAAATCCCACACCTGGCTGGAGTTTTGTTTATTTGTTTTGCTTTGCCTTTTTAACACTGTTGCTAGGGAGATTTAAAAAAAAAGTTGTTGTAATCCATTAACCCTCTCTCCCCCATCTTGACTGACTCATTTAGTGAGAACAAGTTCACATACAGTAGAGAATGTGAGTGGTGGAATTAGGTCAGAGCAAGGAGGAGGGAATGTGTTGCCAGTCTTAGCATTTACTTAAATATCAATCAGTCACCAATGGTTTTTTCTTTTTTTAGTCTTTTTTCCTATAATATATCCTGATTATAGTTTCCCCTTCTACTTCCCCCAGTTTCTCCTCATCCCCCCCCCCCCCAAATCCGGATCCACACTCGTTCTGACTCTCCTTAGAAATGAAACAGGCATCTAAGGAATAATAATAGAATAAAATAGGAAGACAAATAAATAAAATCCCCCAACAAATCAAATCAGAATATGAGAAAGCAACCAAGCCAGAAAAAGAGCCAAAGAAAAAACATATGTATAGATAGATAGATAGACTGATTGATAGGTAGATAGATAGACTGATATACATATTATGCTTTTTCTTTGGCTCTCTCTATATATACATGAATGAAGAGATACACAGATTTATACACCCAGGAATCCCACAGAAAACCCAAACCCAGAAGCCACAATATATATTCAAAGAAGTTTTAAGGTAGACAACAAAACAAGCAACCACCACCCTGACTTAACATTATAAGGCCTCCAAATTAAACATTAAAGAACCTCCAAAGACACCACTGAGTTCATTTTGTGCTGGTCATCTGGTGCTGGGCATGGACCTACCCTTGATAGTGACTTATTCCCTTAGTAAGGCTCTCTTGGAGAAAACAAATTTTTCATTTGCAAGTGACTATCCATAGGAGATAGCTTCCGAGTTAAGGATGGGCGTGTGTGTCTACTTCTTCTTTCAGTCCCAGAACCCTATTTAGTGAAGATTCATGTACGCCCAGTGGCATGTTGCCATAGTCTCTGGGAGCTCATATGTGCATCAGTCCTGTGGCGTAAAAAAGCTCTTGTTGATTCTTTTGTGTCCTACGTTACCTCTGGCTCTTAAACTCTTTCTGCCTCCTCTTCCAGCAGACTTCCCTGGAGTCTGAGGGGAGGGATTTATTTGAAGACACCCCTTTTAGGGCTGAGTGTTCTAAGGTCTCTCACTCTCTGCATAGTATCTGGCTGTAGATCTCTAGTCTAACTCTCTGCATATGGGTCTCTGTATTTGTTCCTATCTGCTGCAGGAAGACACTTCTATGATGATAGCTAAGCACAGCACAGATCTATTTGTATGGCAGAATATCAATAGGAGTGACTTTATTGCTATGTTCCTTTACCAGGACAGTAGTATTTAGTTTACCCCTAGATCCCTGAGCTATCAAGTCACAGATATGGGCTCCATCTCATGGAGTATACTTTAACTCAAATCAGATATTGGTCAGTTACTCCCATAGCTTTGTTGCCACAATTGTACCATCAAGTCTTGCAGGCAGGTCACTCTTGTAGGTTGAAGGGTTCGTAGCTAGGTTGATCTTTTTCCTTTGTAGTGTGCACAGCACCTTCCAGTACCATGAATACTAGTCTGTAAGGATGAAAGCTTTAGGTAGGCACTGGCTAGATTTTCCTGTGTGCAATAAGTTGTCTCGGTGTTGTCTTGGACAATAAGGCTTTACCATAAGTTTATAGAGAGCCACCACGAGTCTTTGAAATAGTCTGGCTTGTCTGACAGTTCCTAATGGGTATCCTTTGGCTGAGAACTCAATTAGATATATTCCATTCCTGGTAGTGGAAACTTCATTGTGACAAGAGATATCCAGTTGAGGCTCTGTCTCCCTATTGCTTAGTAATTTCATTTAGATTGCCCTCATTTGTGTATATATTATAAGAAGTTTCTACTGCATTAGGTTTCCATATGACCCATCAAGCAGCCCTTAGCTTTAACAGTCTTTCCCATATTTCCTCCCTTACCCCCTCTTCCCTCCCCTTACTGCTTGACCCTCCCATTCCAGTCCTCCTCCTCATCCATGGAAAACTGTTCTATTTCACCTTCCTAGGAGGAGCCACCCCTCCCCTCTAGTCCCTTATTCTCTACCTACCCTCTGCAGGTATATGGATGGTAGCTTGCCTATCAATGACTTAACAGCTAGCACCCACATATAAGTGGATAGTATCATATTTGTCTTTTTAGGTCTGCATTACTTCACTCAGGATGGCTTGTTTCCTAGTTCCATCCATTTACCTGTGAATTTCACAATTTCATTTTTTTAATGGCTGAGTTATATTCTATTGTATAAATATTCTGCTACTGATGGGCATCTAGATTGTTTCCAATTTCTGGCTATTATGAATAGAGTAGCAATGAACATGGTAGAGCAAGTGTTTTGGTAGTGGAATGAAGCATCTTTTGGGTATATGACCAAAAGTGGTATAGCTGGATCTTTATAGCTTGGATCCATTGTCATCTTCCTGGGGAACTGCCCCCATGGATTTCCATAGTGTTTATACACGTTTAAACTCATACAAGCACTCATCAAATTCTTTAAAACTTTTTAAAAAATCTTTTCTTGAGCAGAGAAAACACCCAGAAAAGTGCAGAAACTTAAACTAAACTATTGATTAATTATTACTAAGTAAACATGGCTATGTGTGTATCACCATGCAAAAAGTAAAACATTGCAAGCAGCCAGAGTGTGCTCTCTCTGTCTGTCTCTCTCTATCTCTGTCCCCCTCCCCCTTCCCCTCCCCTCCCTCTCCTTCTCCCTCTCCCTTACATCTGCCTCCTCCATCCTCCTTAAAGGGGCCATCACTGCAAAATGGAACACCATAGATCAGTTTTGCTGACCTTTGAACTTTACATGCATAGAATCAGAGCAATGTGTACTTTTTGGTAATTGCCTCCATTTGTTTTACATTATATTTGAGAGAGTCACCAATGTCATGTGTAATAGTGGTTAGTTTATTTCCATGGATTAGAGCATTCCATTCTGTGAGCAAACAACCATTCATAACTTTGCTCCACTCCTGAGGGCCAGCTCAACAGTTTTTATTTGGAATTGTCTGTAATGTTCCAAATTATTTGGAACTGTGCTGGAGTGGATGTATTTTGCCTATCTTTAATGAACTCGTAGGCTCATTTCTGCCAGGAATGGACTTTGCACAGACTCTGCATATAAGTTGAGTGGATGTGGCAGCCATGCCTCTTCATGCTTGCTCCATTTCCATTTCCATCAGCAGTCTATGTAAGAGGGCTGGCTTCCATGTGCCCACCAGCAGTTGGTATGGCCTGACATCATCAGTTCTTGAGAGAACTTAGTCGAATCTCAATCTGGTCTCCATTGGCTTCATTGCTGACTGATGGAAAGAAACACCTCTCTTATGTGTTCACTGATCACTTGTTCTGGTTAGTTTCTGTCAGGGGAAGAAGAAACCTTAGTTGAAAAGATGTTTCCACCTGACTGGCTTGTAGCTGAGTCTATGGGGACATTTCCTGGATTAATGGCTGATGTGGGAGGGCCCAGTCCACTGTGGTGGTACTACCCATGGGCAGGTGGTCCTGGATATATAAGAAACTAGACTTAGCAAAACATAAGCAAGTCAGTAAGCAGATGATCTATGGTCTCTGCTTCAGTTCCTGCCTCTGAGTTCTTGCCTTGAATTCCTGCCCTAGAGTCTGTTTGTGATGGTCTGTAATCTGTAGCTGAAATCAGCCCTTTCCACCCCCAACTTGCTTTTGGTGGTGGTTTATCACATAAATAGGAAGTAAACTAAGAAACCACTCTATCATCACAAGGAATCTACGTCTTCAAGGCTTTGCTTGTATATTTTCAATTGAGCTACCTGATTTTACAGTTACGGTGGTGTGTGTGTGTGTGTGTGTGTGTGTGTGTGTGTTATCCCCAGAATTGCTCTTTTTAGAGTAACATGACTCTGCTTTCCTCTTTTGTGTATTACCTGTTTTTCTCATACATGTGACAAAGTGTTCTGACAAAAGCTTCAGGACAGAAGTGTTTGGTTAGGTCCATGGGTAGGAAGTATAGTCCATCCTGGCAAGAAAGGCATGGGCCCAGGGATATGAATGTCAGTCACATGGTGCCTGCAGTCAGGAAGCAGAGGGTGAATGCTGGTACCCAGCAGTAATCTTTCTGCTCGACATGCGATTCCAGTGTGTGAGCTGGCACTTCCCTTATTCAGAATAGAACTTTCCACCTCAGTTAAATCAGGAAACACCCTCATTGACACACACCCCAGGGATGTCTTCTTGAGGAGAATCTAAACACTGTCAGGTACACACACACACACACACACACACACACACACACACCCCTCCTTTTCTTGCTCCCTCTCCTTTCCCTCTTCTTTTTCTTTTTCATTTCTTTCTCCTATTAAAAGGCATCTGGTGCTCCAGGATGTCTCTCAGCCAAGCATCCATTCCAAGAGAAGAAACAACCAATAATCTTATCCAGTTATGTTGCCTATGAACTCCAGCAGCCAGCATGGCAGGATAAATCTAAGGGCGCAATGGTGGCACACACACTGTGTTGGTACCAACAGCTCTCAAATTGGACTTAAGAGACACTCAACAAGAGGGAATGCCTAGAGAGGGAAGGGATTGCCCTCTTCAGTCGGCAAACAGTGGAGAAAAGAGAAGAACTCACGTCTTGAAGTCCATGCTTTCCTCACAAACATTTCAGTTATAGCGCAGGCCAGCCCTCCTGTTGCGTAACTTGTTTCCTTCCATTTAAGTTTCCTCACACTCATCTATGACGTCAGCTGCCTCTCCTCTACTTCCTTTCCTCCTTCCCTCCCTGATCCATCTTCACTGAAAGAGCTCTCATCCAAGCTGCCCACCACTTGTCACTTTCCATTTCTTATAGCTTCACTCCTAAATGTCCCCTAAAGACTTATGCACTGAAGAGTCAGTAGCTGGCCTGTGGTACCATTGGAAGGTGCTGGATCTCTAGGAGGTAGGGGTCTAATAGAAGAAAATGAGGTCATGGCCTTGAAGAAAATATTGGGATCCCTGCCTTACTTTAGTGCTTTTAAACCACCCTGAGGTGAGCAGTTCCCTCCAATATGATTATGCACTTTCTGCCACCATATGCCATCTAATGTGATGAGGCTGCACTGAAACCTCTAAAACTATGGATCAAAACAATATATAACTTGATAATCTCAAACGTTTTTTTCACAGCACCAAACGCTGACTAATGTAAAATATAGCACACCTACAGTTTCCTGTTTCTCTTCCTTAGCCTCTCAGAGAGCTTCCACCCCACCTCTGAGAGGTTCCGATCTTTTTAGGTCATTCCTTCTTTTGCATCTGTCCTTACACTCCTTTGAGTTTTCTTCTACATCTTTTATTACTTTGTCTCAAGTCTGTTGACTTCACTCCTTCGATCTGAACAGGGGGTGTTGCACAACCAAAGGTTTGCTCCTTGACTTTTCCCTCCACCCACTCAGACTCTTAAAGTGGTGGCACAGTCACATGGCCTTGGGTTACAAACATTTTCCAAGTTACTGGTTCTGACTTCACCCCTCAGCTATAGACTTCTAACTTCCTACTGGACTTCTCTTTTCAAATTTTTTCCTTTTTTAAATTCTCTACAAAACAGAGTATGGGGAACTGATGAGATTGAGGGAGTGACAGTATGGTTGGAAGCATTAAATCCAAGGTGTTAAGGGAAGGAAGTGAAGAAGAAGATATTAAACTACATCACCATCCCACTGAACCTTCACAGGAGGCACTGTGGAGGTCACTCAGAAGTTTGGGGGGATTGTTTGTTTGTATTTTCAGACATTAGATCTTAGAGTAGTTCACGGAGGGGAAAGTGGAGACCTTATCTGTCTGACTCTCCTTCAGCCCATGTTTTCCCTTGTTGGGAGCTAGCTTTATACTTCCTCTGTGCACAATCAACCCTATGCTGCCTCCCTGGGAGCCACCACGTGGCAATGTTTCATTGAAATCTGACAATGGAAGAGTATCCGGGAGCTGATATAGCAGTGGCCTAGCAAGATAGAACAAAAGAGGCTGGCTGATGCTTGGGCCCCATGCAGGTTTCCTTTGGCCTGTGAAAATGATTATGGCAAGCAGCATGATCTACTCCTATCTCCCAGCCAACCTGATCCTCCCACTACCACCACCACCAAAGACCATCTCATCTAAAAAAAAAAAAAAAAAAAAAGGTACCACTATTGCCAATGCTAACCCTTAGGAAGCCACTGTGATAGCCTGGAAACCAGTTCCCTTGCTCCCAATTTTGACTTTCCTTAATGCATTCTTCATGCAACAGGGGAAGTGCAAAAGATGGTCTTTCCATAACCCTTTGGCTCTGGCAATCAGTTAGCTGTTCACTAAGAAAGGCTTTCCTTGACTTCTCTGCCAAAACTCATCCCTCCTCTGACACTCTTCAATCCCTTTTCATTTCTTGTCTTGGATATGTTGACCTGCCACAATACTCAGGCAAAACAGGTAGGTGGAAGGCACCTTCCCTGTGTCTTCATGATCTGAAGCTGGAAGGATTTTTCCACAGTTGGATGGGGCTCCAGCCCAGACACATGTTGTAGGATACAGTGTGGTTTCTTGGCCTAGGCTGGGATAAAAGCTGCTTCTAAGAGGCAAAACCAACATGGCTTTAATGTTTGTCCCTGAATTCTTCATTCTTTGGGGGATAACAGGACAGAGAGAAGCAGCAAGGCTGTCCTGAGCTCCTTTCATGACCACCATACATGTCTGCTCCCACTCTGCTCAAAAGTCCAGGCTCCTCTGCCCTTCCTCTCCTCCCATGCAGCCCTTTGCCAATCTTCGAAAAGCCATCTGTTTTCTAACACTTGAGGGTTTTTGTTTTATTGGACACATGCTTATATATAGTGGTTACTAGTTCCAAGGGTGTATGTGTGCATGTATAAGTATGTATGTATGTATGTATGTATGTATGTATGTATGTATGTATAGGACTGTGAATGATGTGTGTAGTATATGTGCATACATGTGTGTATGAGTTTGTGTATATGTGTGTATGTTCTATTAAAACTCACAGAAAATCCTATGATGAGGGAATTTATAAAGTTTCAGTATCAACAGTAGTAGGGATTACATCACATTCATGTTACCTCCCCAAGGTTACACAACTCATAAAGAATAGAGATGAGAGTCCAGCCAGGCAGTTGGCAGTAGAATCAGTGTTCCTAACCTTTACATTGTAACTTTCATCTTTGACAAACATGCTGTACTGGCTGGTTTTGTGTGTCAACTTGACACAAGCTGGAGTTATAACAGAGAAAGGAGTTTCAGTTGAGAAAATGCCTCCATGAGATCCAGCGGTAAGGCATTTTCTAAATTAGTGGTCAAGGTGGGGGGGCCTTGTGGGTGGTGCCATCCCTGGGCTGGTAGTCTTGGGTTCTATAAGAGAGCAAGCTGAGCAAGCCAGGGGAAGCAACTCTGTAGGAAACATCCCTCTGTGGCCTCTGCATCAGCTCTTGCTTCCTGACCTGCTTGAGTTCCAGTCCTGACTTCCTTTAATGATGAATAGCAACATGGAAGAGTAAACTGAATAAACCCTGTCCTCCACAATTTGCTTCTTGGTCATGATGTTTGTGCAGGAATAGAAACCCTGACTAAGACAAATTGGAACCACCATATTGGGTTATTCCTGTGACAACCTGACCACGGTTTGGGGAGGACTGTGGAAGGACTTTGGAACTTTGAGCTAGAAGAGCCAATGGGATGTTAAAAGTTCTGTGGAATGTTCTGTAGGAGCTTGGAAGATAATGTTGAGAACAGAGCAGAAGATGGAGGCCTGGCTTGTGAAATTTCAGAGAGAAGATTAAATACTCTTATCAGGGCTGTTGCTATTTTGATTGTAAAGATTCTGTGGTTTTGGTTAGCTGGAGCTGAAGAATCAGCTGTGATTAACAAGATACCAGAACTACTAAAGCAAAAACATTGCATTACTAGGACTATTAATGCTGGTTAGCTGGAGATAAGAAATTAGTGGTGGTTAAGAAAAGACCAGCATCATTGAGATGAAATTTTCTGGGAAGTGTTTTCTGAGATCACAGAGGCTGTGTTCCAGAGATAGCCAAGGTTGTACCTTGTCTTGCAGCAGGACTTGGTAATGTGTAAGAGTCACCCAGGTGGCACTGGTTTTGAAGGCGTGAAGGGGTCATGAAGAGCAGCTGAGGCTCAGCACTGTGAGAGGCCACAGGAGGCCATTGGTGAAGGTGCAGCATCAGTTGCAATTGATGGCCCAGGACAAAAGAGATTATGCAAAGGAGTTGAGGCTTGCTACCATGAAGAGAGCCTATGAGAGGTTATTGGTGAAGTCTAGTTACAGCAGAAGACAGCAATGTTTTGAAGATGCCAGTACCATGAGATGACCAACAAAAACAGCAGCAGCAGTGGAATACAGGCATCTGGAGCCTAGAAGACAAGGGTGTGTTACAAAGGGCAGAGCTGGTGAAGTGACTCAAGCCCTTGGAGGAATCCAGAAGATCATGAGTGGATCCCAGACATTGGACGGTTGGAGTTTGATTTTGCTTTTGATTGTGACTGTGCCCTGTTATTTTTCCCTCTTGAAGAAAGACGGTATTTTAGTGGAGCCCACATTTAAGACTTTGAATTTTTAAAAGACCTTGAATTTTAAAAGATATTGGATATTTTAAAGGGATCAAACATTTAATATGCAGACTGTGGGACTTTTAAAGTTATTTAGATCTAGGGGATGAGTAAGGAAGTAAGGGTAGAGGCTTAGTGGTGATGTGTTTGTGTGTCAAGCTGATAATGGGTCAATTGTACTGGGTGGTTTTGTGTCAACTTGACACAAGCTGGAGTTATCATAGAGAAAGGAGTTTCAGTTGAGAAAATGCCTCCATGAGATCCAACTGTAAGGCATTTTCTCAATTAGTGATCAATGGGGAGGGCCCATTGTGGGTGGTACCATCCCTGGCGTGGTAGTCTTGGGTTCTATAAGAAAGCAAGCTGAGCAAGCCAGGTGAAGCAAGTCAGTTGAAGCAAGACGGTAAGTAACATCCCTCCATCTCCTCTGCATCAGCTCCTGCTTCCTTACCTGCTTGAATTCCAGTCCTGACTTCCTTTAATGATGATAGCAATGTGGAAGAGTAAACTGAATAGACCCTTTCCTCCACAACTTGTTTCTTGGTAATGATGTTTGTGCAGGAATAGAAGCTCTGACTAAGACACATGCCTTAAATGTTTATGAACCATAAGGTTGTTTGCATTTTAGAAAGAAATGATGCCTTTGTGTGGAAGAATAGAACACTCCCCTGCAGTAAATCATACAACAAGAGGCACAGAGAATGGCAACACGCCACCTTCTAGAAGTTCCTTATCCACATCAGACTGTGTCACCAAGATAAAGAATGCTCAGGATGCACACAAGCAAGAGTTGCTGCATCAAACATGGCTAACTTGTGCAGCTCATTCAAAGGACCACAAGTGACTTTCAGGTAAAGGAATCACTCTGTGTGATGTTGTACAAAGGGTTGGATGGATACCGTGTCAATACTAGTGCAGAACAGGCAATATTAACTCTCCTTTAGAGATTAGGAAGATAAAGTATCAGTGGAAGATGACTAACTTTTTAAGTCACATGACTTGAAAATGGTCAAGCCCCAGATTGCTGTAAATCCATAATTTAGTCTCTTCCTGCCTAACAACATTGGATAAAGAAGGAACAACTCTTCTAGTTTTGTCTTCTCTATTCTGGGCCAGAGCATCAGTTCTGTAAATGGCAAGGTAAGAAAAGAATCTTCCATTTCCTCACCCATGAGTCAGCTATTCCCCAGACTTGCTCATCTTCAACTGTGTAGGGCCACACTTTTGCCTACGTGCCCAAATTAATAACCCGGGATTTAACCTTTGTTTTTATTATCCTCTCTCTTTTTATTTAAATTTGCCAGGTCTTGCAAATTTTGTCTCTGAAATGCATCATAAGCCATTTACTTTTCTGTCCTTCTCCATCAATAGCTCCTGAGTCTAGGCATCAATTGTCCTGGCTACACTGACAGTACCATCTTATACAGTCTACCTCATAGTACCATCTACCTCAATTTGGAAGGTATGTGTTGTATTTAGACATGATTTTCAGGCTGGAGAGATGACTCAGTGGTTAAGAGCACTGACTGCTCTTCCAGAGGTCCTGAGTTCAATTCCCAGCAACCATATGGTGGTTCATAACCATCTGTAATGGTATCCAATGCCCTCTTCCAAAGAAAGCTACAGTGTACTCATACACATAAAATAAATAAATAATTCTTTTTAAAAAAAGACATGATTTTTGATATTAGTTCTGTGTTGACAGAGTTTTCTGGCTGGAACTGATGCCATGTTTCAACTCTGTCACCAACTCCAAAGGATGGAAGAACAGGGAACACCCTTCCCCTGTGCTCAATCATCTCCCTGCCTCTTCCTGCATTTATCAGCCACCTTGAGTGACTGGATTTTAAATGGGCATCCACCTTTGTTAAAAGTATATATAGCCATTCACCCTTCAGAGACTTAGTTTTGTATCTGGCATGAACTAAGCATACAGTGTCTCAGTGTAAGCCCGTGCTATAGGCTTCACTGTTTTAGCTTCAGTCAATACTCTAAAAATGCATGCTTTCTGACTAAGTAAATAAAACAGGAAAGAGGCATCATACCAATGCTTGGATCCCAAGAATCTTCTAGAAAGACAAGTTAGATATTTTCAGAGGAAAAATAATGTGGGTTTGCAAGCCCCCTTTTCTGCCTTAAGAATAACTGTTATTAGTATGATTGACACACAAATGGCCTAAGTGTCAAATGGAAATAAATGTTAAAATAACAGTACAAAATTCATTTTTCATATATATATATGTTGTTAAAAGTAGAAGTCTGGTTTGTCTGGTTTCTTGCTCCTTTAAGTGTTTTTTTTTTTTTTCTGTTGAGCAACAAGTACTTAAAAATAGTTGATGTTCATTTAAATTTTCAAGTCTCTTTGTTAACCCAATGGGGAATAGCTTCCAAAGGCATGAGAAGAAAATGAGTAATGATAAGTTGGTCACTGGATAAATGGCCCAAGAACTGGATTATTAGACTTGATCTCATTAAATCTGCCTTTTTCACAGAGATAGATGTATCAACCCTCAGGTGTCAGGCCCAACAGGGTTCAAGGCTGGACTCTCTTTTGAAAAATAGTACCCAGAGATATCAATCACAGAATTATTTGTCTAATGCTAGGGTCCTGATTCACTACACTATACAATAGCCAGCCATTTTATGGAATATCATAAAGTCATTAAAATAAAACTAGTCAAGAAATGTGGAAACATGTAAAAACCTAATACTATAAAATTAAGGGTCAAGGGAGCGTATGAATGGCATGCATTAAGTTGTCCCTCACACGAGTACTCATTAAACTCTTGCTTCAGGCCAGCATCATCTCCTATCTCCAGTTGAGGGATAGGAGAAGGCTGAGACAAATCTCTGATCTATGGCACAATGCCACTGAACCCTTAGGTCTTCCTACTGATCAAAAAAGTCAGGATGAGAAGCACCCCGAAATATTAATAATGCACAGAACTGCAGGCTCTCTCTCTGATCATCTATATTTGACAATGTTTCTAACGCCTTTCAAATCACACTATTGTTTTCTTCTAAAGTTTCCGTGGGAATGTTTACAAGGCAGCTGCTGTGGGTTCACATCACCTCACCTTTCCTGCCAATGCTATAAGTGAAGAGCAGCCTCCATGCCTTGTGTGGGTCACAGGTTCAGCTTCCCCCTGTAGTCTGAGACTCTGACCTCTGACCAGAAGTCTGGGGGTGGACTGGGTGCTGTGTTTGTGCTAGTTGTTGAAACTCTTTTAGTCTGATAAACTAGCACTTAAATGTTTCCTTTTGCTAAACCCTCAAATGACAAGTGTCTTTGTGGTGAGGTGATGGTTCAACTGTCACTGCCAACAGGAACAGTCCTGGGGACACTTATTTTTAGTTTATGGTCTAAGCAAAGTGCCAGACTGTGTATTCAGGGATCTCAGGAGCCCAACAGTCCTGACTCTAAGTATGGACCTTTCAAAGGGTAAGTGAGACTGGCAGAGATGTCTTTGGGGATGACTGCCAGCTTTTCTCCAGAACTCACAGATATGGATCTCTGACACTGAGTGAGAGGACTGCAGTCTCCTTTTATGCAGCTTCATATTGTTACACATACTCTGCAAACAGAGGTGTTTTGAGTCCATTTGGACCTATGTGGTCCCTAGCAGCCTCAGGGAACAAACTGTAACCACAGGGCTGATGATGTTCACAGCAACTGAGGGCAAGAGTCTGTTACCAGGGCCTGTTCAGCAGTCTGTTCCTCTTAAGCTGGCAGAGCATGTATAGTTCAATACCAGTTGCTCTTCTGCTTGCCATTCATGGGCTACCAAGCAAACACATTACCTTCTGCTGCTCAGATCATTGGCATCCCAGCAGCTAATGCTTCCCAGGGATGCAATTGAGAGTGACTTGACCCTTGGAGCCTTAGCTAATGGGTTTCACCTACCAAGGCTTCCTAACTCATATCCTATACAAAACCAGAGTCTTCAGCTTTTTATTTGATTATATGAGCCAGTTTTCTAACACACACACACAAACACACACACACACACACACACACACACACACATACACACACATTTTATGGTGGGTCTAATTTTTTAATTTATTTACAAAAATTCAACAAAGCTTTCCTCGTATATGGTAGTTTGAATTTGAATGTTTCCCCATAGACCCATATGTTTGAAAGCTTGGTCCCCAATTAGAAGGATTAAGAAGTGTGGCCTTGGAGGAGGAGGTGTGTCACTGGGGTGGGTTATAACGTTTTAAAACCCATGCCAGGCCCAATCAATACTCTCTCTCTCTCTCTCTCTCTCTCTCTCTCTCTCTCTCTCTCTCTCTCTCTTTCTGCCTGCTGTCTGTAGATCAGAATGTAAAGCTCTCAGTTACTGCTCCAGCACCATGCCGGCCTGCTTCCTGCCATGATGATCATGGGCTAACCTTCTAAAACTGTAAGCAACTCTCAAATTAAAAATGCATTCTTTTATAAGAGTTGCCTTGGTCATGGTGTCTCTTCACAGCCATACAACAGAAACGGAGACACCACCTAAATGAATCAACGTATTTCACTATGTAATTCAATAGATGCCTTCTCTAGATAGACAGGCTCTCTTCTTCCCCAGACATTTTCAACTTAGGGGAAATGGAGTTTTCCTCCTGAAACAGGAACTGTGGCATAGTGGGTTGGATGAAATAATTGGTGATTTTTTTCCTTCTCTTTTCCATGAATACAAACTATTTACTGACTAGAAGTATCCAAGCAGCACCAGCCTAGAGGCACACCTCAGAAGAAGGCTCAAATAGTGGTCTACTGCTTCAAGACCCTGGTGCTCCAGGATCTGATCATCCCGAGATTTCCCAACTATGAACTAGACTCTGTCAGTGCCCCCTCAGAGACTCACAACCCCCAACAGAAGATTCCCAGACTCCATGAGGTATTCCATGCAAAAAGCAACATTCTCAATGGGGTTAAGTTTTGTCAAAAGCAGTACTGTAAGACTAGCTGCATACAACACAACATGGCCTCTTAAGACAGTCACACAGAAAGTTAAATGCAAAGAGGATTGTGACTACTGTCCCCACTGCCACTGGCACTTCATAAAATACTAGGTTTGACTCCTCACCAGACTCATGTTGTGTGACCCAAGCCAGGTAAGCCATGGCATTAGGAAGTAGTGAAGTTGGGAAGGTTATTAACCCATGAGGGCTTGTTTGTTTTAGTGAATGGGATTAGTGAACATGCAGGTTGATTTTAATTGTCAACTTGCTACAGTCTGGATTAACCTAGGAAGAGGGTCTCAGAAGGAACTGCTAGATCAAGTTGGCCTGTGACTTTGGGTAGTATGTCATATTTTATAATATAATATGATATAATATGGTCAAGACATCTCTTACTTATTGTGATACATACCAGAATCTAGAAAGGCAAGAAGGCCTGACCACATTAGGATGTGGGAGCAGTCATGCATGTCATTTGGAGCACCTTAAGTCCTGTGGCATGGTAACAGATAGTGTGGATGATAATCATAGGCGTGAACTTACCAAGTGTCTTGGTCCCAGAATCCCATCATACTGCACCAATAATTTTTATTGCATCTTCCCTTAAGAGGTTCAAATTTATCCAAATAGATACAATAGTGCATATTTTAATGTTCAAAAGAAAAAACTTAAGTGTCACAGTGATTAAGGAATGTTTTTACCATATTAATGGTAAGTGGTAGAGCCAGGCTGTGAATCCAAGCAGTCTGACCCCAAAGCCTTGTCCTGGACTAGGAAGCTCTGTCTCCCTTAGACTATTTCCAAGAAAGAATTCATTAGAATGAATTGACAAGACTCTTCAGCCTTGTTCTGGTTCTCATCTGACTCCCTACTTGTAACTTCTTTTCATCTGAGAGTAAACATCTCAGCTCCTCTAGTAGGGAAAATGGTTCCTCACTGACCTTTCCATCACCGAAGGGAAGGTGGAAGAACCCCAAGAAGAGGATGCCCAAGTCCAGCCTCCAGGTCCAGGTGGCTTAAGTACTTGAGTAAACACCCAGCCCTGAAAGACTAACAGAAACCCCAGGCTAAGTGGGTGACCTCTCCTGGGTGCATGGAGCCAGCAGAGAGCAGCCTGGAAAATGTCAAGGAGCTAATAAATCAGCTGAAACTAGGCCTGACTTCCTTCCATCATGTTCATTTCGCCATCACAATTTCCCCAACTCTGCAGATATGAGAACCTTACAGGAAACCCAAGAGTTGGGCTTGCAACTTATTTTTAAAGTAGTGTGAGACAGCTGGGGAGGGGAGGCAGACAAACAGAAGATAGGAGGTTTGATAAAACTTGGCATCATTTGAATGACACCACAGATATCGGAAAAGGGCTTTTGCTCATGAAGAACATGAGACTGGATGGTAAATTCAAAGACCATGGTCAAGAGCAGCTTTTATCTGCTTCAACACTCTTTTTCCCTTCAGATGCACAGTCCTTGTCCATTACCTATCGCCATCACTGGGTCTTCCAAGAGTCCCATGAAGAACTCTGTTCTGTCTAACCAACTCACTGAACTATTTGGTTTTTATTTAAAAAGGATATGTGTGGCTTAGTTTCCTTTCTTTTTTTTTTTTTTTTTTTTTTTTTTTTTTTTTTTTTGTCAAATTGGCACATGCTAGGGTCATTTTGGAAGAAGGAAACTTAGTTGTGAGTGTCTCCATTGGACAGGTCTGTAGGCAGGCCTGTGGGGAATTTTCTTGATTGAGGATTAATTTGAAAGGGCTCCTGTCACTGTGAGCAGTACCACCCCTGGGCAGATGGTTCTGGGTTGTATGAGAAAGCAAGTTGAGCAAACCATGAAGAGTAAACCAGTAGGCAGTGTTTCTTTATGACCTCTGCTTCAGTTCTTGTCTCCAGGTTTCTGACTTGGGCTCCTGCCTTGACTTTCCTTCATTAAGGATTGTAACTATAAATTGAAATAAACCCTTTCCTCCCCAAGTTGCCTTTGGTCATGGTGTTTATCACAGCAACAGAAACCTAATCACCACTAACACAGGATCTTATATTTCCCCCATGTCTATTTCCTTTTTTGCTTTTAGTGACTAATACTAATGAACTGATTCATAACATAGATGGTAAAGTCAGCATTCTCAGAGAAACTTATGGTTTTCCCTAGCAACAAATAATGGGGTTTTGTGGCACTCTGGAAAAGCAGAGATGTTTAGTGCTCACCTTTATCCCAGCCTCCTCACCTCTTATAGAGCATCCTGTGATGTGACCTGTATGTATCCTTGGCATTTAGCTACTAGTGAATAACTTTTGTAGTTCCACACATGAAATCTGACAATGGTGTAGTCATTTCTTGAAGTAGAACTGTCATGAAATCAAAGCAGCCTGGATCTCTGGTGCACCAAGTAGAGGACAAGTAGCCTAGAAATCATCCAGAGATATAGTAAAATTTTGGTGACACAATAATAAAATTCTTTTATGTTAACTCACTAACATCTGTGATAGTACATGTGTCGCAATAACATAGTCTAGCATATTGTGACATATAAACCTAGTGTACTGATTAGTTTCTTTGTCAATGACACAAGTTGGAACCATATGGAGAGAGGGAAACACAATTGTGAAAATGCCTACCTCCAATTGGTCTGTAGACTAATCTGTGGGAGGACCCATTTTCTTGATCAGTGATTGATGTAGTTGGGCCAACCCCTGGGAAAATGGTCATGAGCAAATAAGAAAACAGACTGAGCAAACCATGGTGAGCAAGCCATTAAGCAGCACTCCTCCATGTCTCATCATCAGTTCCAGTCTCCAGGTTCCTGTTTGATTTCCTGCCCTGACATATCTTAGTGATGAACTGTTACCAGGAACTGTAAGCTAAATAAATCCTTTACTCCCCTAGTTGCTTTTGGTTATGTTTATCACAGCAACAGAAACACCTAGAAACTCTTGAGAAACCTGGAGACGGGAACTGAAGCAGAGGTCATCAAACCATAATGGAACATGCCACATATTCATTATGTGACTTTGAACAAGTTTTTAAGCTTCTTCAGAATGAATCTCAGTTTCTTCCTTTGTTGGACAAGGTCCTTGATCTCTTCCAAGTATAAGATTCTATAGCAGCAACCCAAAATTATAGGGTACTTGCTTTCTAGATAGAGGCATTGTATGCTAAGACAAAGCAGTTTCCCCAAAACAAATGGGGTTATATGATACAAGCCAAACATCTACTACCTAATTCTCCCTCTGCGCAGGACGGTCAGGATCATACATTCCCAGTTAATATGCACACATTTTAGAAGATTTGAGATTGTATTAAAGGAACATATGACATCTCATTGCATTCTAGAGTGGGTCATTCTAGCTCCTCTCAGCTACTGAAATGGTCAAATGAGAGCTATTCAGTGTGGGAATCAGGTAATCTCTTTCAAAGTTGTTTATTTTTTATTTACTTCTGTGGGACCATGAAAGGCAGCATGGTTTCTGGTTGAGCTAAGGTTTAAAATCCCCACGAACCCAGTAGGGGCTCCCCAACAGGGAATAACCCTACAAGGGATGGTAGGCATTTTGTCATGCTCCTGGAAACCAGGCTCCTGACACAAGGCCGCTGCTCTCCTCCATAGGTCTGTGATCATCAGTCATGTAAGGGCAATGGCCCAAGCCCTTCCACAGGTAGAGGTGTGGTCATGTAGCCTCAAGACATCCCCATGTTAATGAGGCACCTAGAGGCTTAGCCACTCCCCTTCCCAGCCAATGGTATTTCAACCTCACCCCTCCCTGAGGTCACGGGGTACAGATTCACTCATGCCACTCTCTGCCATGACAATAAATGCCCTGAAACCATGGATTGTCTCTCTTCATCAGGATCTGCTGTGGGGAGCAGTGGAACAGGCCTTCATCTAAAGATCCATGTCTAGTCTCCCACAAAAGGCCTCCCAGCACTCCCAGCCACAGCCACCACCAAATCAAACCAAGTGAATTAGCCAGCGACAGCCAAAGACCTGGTCCTAGCCAGATCCAGCCTCCCTTCTCCTTGCCTTCCCCTTCTTGGCCCAGGCTAGATCCAAGCTGTGGGCCCTCACTTCATCCTTAGCTCTTTTGCAGCATTCAGTGGCACCTGGGATGCCCAAGAGTGTGGGAACCCAACAGAGCAAGTTCCCTGCAGTCCCCAGGACCCCCCAGGCCTTGCTCCTCCACCCCAGGGTGATATCTCAGTGCAGCTTTTCATAGCCTGACACCTGCCCAGTGGTGCCACAAGGTGAGCAAGGTCAAACTTCCCGAGTCCAGCCTCTCCTAGAGACCAGAACCTGGGTTAGCTGCGGGACTCTCACCACACCTCTCCATTTAACCCAACATACTTCCTAATTTATTATGCTTTAGGGAAATCTCCAGTTACTATATGAAAACAAGAAAACAACATCATCTAATTCAGTCGTCTTAAATTGAAAGCTCCTTCCCTGTATGTGTTTGTCTACTGTTTAAAGATATACTGCTTAAAACCTATGTGAACTGTGCTTTATATTTTTAAATGGTACATAAATTATTCAGTGTGTTTAGACATGTTATGTATGCAGTCTGTAGGCATTATTGGAGAGATATATGTGTGCATGTGTGTGTATATATATGCATATATATACACAGACACACATATATCATATATATGTATATGTCAGTATACCAGTAACTCTCAGATATCCCAAAGCCTATTCATAACCATCAGCTAGGAAGGGTAGACTTAAGAAATCTAAAAAAATAAAAAAAAATAAATGACCAAACCCCACTGAATTTTATATTTAGAACTCATTTCCTTCCCTTTACTTCCAATCTTTTGTTTTCTGGGAAGTAAAAAGCACAATTAGGAATGCAAAAAAATTGAGATAGAGAAAGATCTATGGGAAAATAGAGGATTGGAGGCAGAGGAGGTATTCAATCATGATATAATCTGTTAGCCCAACAGCTTATCTATTGGAGCTAAGTCTTCATTAAACATAAGTGAGCAAGTCTTTGTTCCATGGCCCTACTCACTCATGGGCTGGGACCTATCAAGTAGGGTTTCTTGTGGTCAAGATCTCATAACAAGGAGGTTCCCTGATTACCTATTAACAGCTGCTCTGTGGACAGCTTTTGGAGGAAGGCCTGAATAGTGTTTCCATTTGTCACACCCTGCATTTCCTCCTAAAACCATAAGACTATTTGTCCCATTAAGGTTAGGAAGACAGCATTTCTACAAATGACACTGTGAAGCTTCCTTGAGATATAGTCAATCACTGGTCCAGAGAAAGGTGGTAATCAGATGGGAACATAATTGAATTGGCTGATGAGCAAGGTGCTCCCAGGCTATGGTACAGTGTTCAGTTTGAGTAGAATGTCCTGCAGAGAGAGCTAAGAGCACATCTGAAATAAGATCAGAGAAGGACTTGCTGCAGGAGTCTGGCTACAATCTGTGATCTATACTATATACTGAAATATATACTGATGACTCACTACGGGGGAGCAAACTGCAGAGTTTGCAGGAAAGTGAAGCAGTAGAGGGTGTGGAGGTCACTGAGCTATCCCAAGGCACACCTGAGCTGCTGCTGCCCAATCACTAGCCTAGGAAAACAGAGTATGTTAACACAAGGCACATATAAGAGGCTGGGATGGATCCAGCTTTCAAGAGCTGTCTGAGAAATCTAACCTAAGAAACAGGCCATATCCTATTTTCTGACCTCAAACAATGAGTCAGTTACTCTCCAAAGTTGCATCTGGGAAGCAAGCACAGTGGTTACCAGATAGAGGAGAGGATAGATGAAAGGAAACACAGAAGGCAGGCACAGCCCTACCCCAGCACCCAGTCCTACCCCAGCACCCAGTCCTACCCCTGCACCCAGCCCTACCCCAGCACCCAGCCCTACCCCTGCACCCAGCCCTCCCCCGGCACCCAGCCCTACCCCTGCACCCAGCCCTACCCCTGCACCCAGCCCTACCCCAGCACCCAGCCCTACCCCAGCACCCAGCTCTATGCTTGCATCCAGCCCTCTTCATTTGTCTTCTACATCTGAAGTTTATATAAAACTACACTGAAGAAAGGCTCTTTTGTGAGAACAGATGAGCAGATAAATACAGTTCATATCTGGACGTGACTAAGAATCTCACAAAAGTTTATGCTTCTAGGAAAGTGACTCAGTATAGGGACAGTTAGATGAGAGGATTATCTTGACATTTTTATTGATTTTATTCTTTGTAAAAAGGTCAATTCACCCTTGGTAGATTCTCATAGTCTTTCTTGTGACAGCAAGGAGTTCAGTTAAATGAAGGAATTAACTCACATCTTGTATGAATCCATGTCAGCACATTTTTCCAGCTCCAGAACCTCTAAGTTGGAGATATCCCTACCCTCACCTATTTCTTGCTCTGAAGCGAGGATGGGGCATGAGGATACAGTGAATAGGTTATAGTGGATTACTAAGCTTGGAAGAGAGAAGATAAAGGCCTTTTTCCAAACACATGGGTTCTTTCTCCACTTCCCTTTAAACAAAAGTGAAATCCAGTTTATGCATAGGTGAGGTTTCCAAGCTAAATACCAATTACCTGCCAGTGTTTGAAATTAACCAGGACACTTGCTGACAGCTAATTGTGGAAAGGCTGTGCAGCTCAGTGATGAAAACAAGACCATTGGGAGAAGAACCAGTTAGGGACCTCTCTGAGCACATCAATCTCAGGCAGGTTCAGTGGTTATTGAGACGGGATATTTCAAGTTTGGAACAAGCAAAAGTGAAGATTGCCAACACCCAGGAAATAAGGAAGAATGAGACAGAGACCAGATGTGTTGGTGTCATCCTGTGACTCAGCTTCTATTCTGATTGCTGATAAATAAAGAAGAGTTTCCAGGTATGCTATGTTTGGTTTAGCCCTAAACTCAGACAGTAAGTATAGCCCTAAGGTTACCAAAACAGCACTGCTCTGAACCACAGCCGTTTCACACATGTTGATGGAAAAAGAAAAGAAATGAAAATTGGAAGCATGACAACACAAGATGAACACCCATGGGCTTCCCATATGGCTCGTAAATGCCCCTTTGCTCTCAGTGTGACACATGAGCTCTTTTGTTCTGACAGCTTTTCCTGCCCCGAGAGACCCCCTTTCGGTACCATTTCTGCAGTGGGTTTCCCCACCTTTCTTTCACTCACATCTCTCTCCCCCGCTTTCTTCTCTGAAGCTCCCATAGGCCAGTCTGTCTTTCCAACCCCACACACATGCATGTACAGACTTCATCCAAAGCCTTCCTGTGAGCAATATCTTTTTCTGGGGGGCAGTAAGCCCTGACTCACTCCCTCCTTCCTACCACAATTTCCAAAACACTGTTATTTGCACCCTTGTCTCTATGCAGATCTCAGGCGTCTGGGCCACCACGTATGCGAGCAGCTCTTACTGGGAAATCCCTTCGTGTCTTCCAAACATTCGCTTATTTTTTAATTGAGAATTTTATACATGTACACAGCACATATACAATGCAGCGTGGTTGTATTCCATCCCCAGCCCCAAGCACACACTGTTCTCTCTTCTCTTTTTACCACTCCAGCTGACCTCTATCTTCCCATCTACCCCTTTTCCTACTTGCTCATGTTTGTGCGGGTCTCAAGGAGGTAAGGGAGCCATACTGCTGGATGCTCATAATGTACAATGGCCATGCCACACCCAGAGGACCACTTTATTGTAGTCGCCCTCATCCTCTAGTTCTTACAAGTCTTGGATGCTGAACAGTTACTTATTCTCAGCACTTTATCCAGTTATGGGTCTCTGAATTAACTGCTGACCACTGGAGGCGGCGGCAGCTTCTATGACTCTGGCTGAAAGCAGCATTAGTGTATGGGTGTAAGCATACACATTTTGATAAGATGTCTACTTAATAAAGCATCAGAAGTATATGCCCCTTCGGACCTGTGACTTTCCTAGACATAGGCTGTTGACCATGTTTACAGAGTGACCCTCTTCTGATTTTTACTCTGCAACCCTCTGAAGAAAGCAAAGTTTAAGGTACTCTCTGTTCTTTTCTGCACCTTAAACTTACACTCTTGCCACTAAATTAAGACTCCAAGTTCCTTAGAGAAATGGCATTGAAAGCAGACAACGTGCCACGAATTACATCTTCTTTTCACCACATAGGCAAGGAAATGCAACTGAACGGTGAGATGAGACTTTCTCTACATCATGTAGCTGAGTTCTATTCCTTTCTTAGTCCCTACAGAAAGGGAGGGAGGGAGGGAGGGAGGGAGAGAGAGAGAGATTTAAATGGGAGTAGTATAAAAGGAGAGAAAAAATGCATATCTTGATTGAAGAAGACATAAAAAGAGTCAAAACCTCATGTTAAATGTAAATAGACGAGTGCCTTCTGTCATCAAATCCATTAAAAATTTAATCTTTAAGATCCAACAAATTTGATGCTGGTACCTTGAATATGAGGAGGATGCTATTCAGCAAGATCAATCAGATTCTTTGCTTAAATGTCACTGGATTCTTGTCTGTGTTTCTTCCAGTTGTCTGACCCTCAGACACTCTTTCTTCTGGGCTGATTCTTCAGTGACTTCCCCCACTGGTAAATTGGTCTCCTGGTGACTCAGAATGAACTTGTAATACTCTCCAGCATCTATGAGTGTCTGTTCAAGACTGAAACCACTCTCAGTGATTTCCAGTGACGACCGTGGCATGCTCTCAGCTTTCACATCTACCAGGCCATGTGCATGATCCTTGAATATGAATGCAGCAGGGAACATATGGTGTCTTCACAACTCTGTGAAGATGGTGAGCAGCTCTACAGTGGCTTTGCTTGAGCAGTGCATTGAGAACTTCTTCAGTGGATCACACCAAACTTTTCAGAGGAGAGAATGCCCTGTACTCTTCTGGAGCCAATCTGTGGTGAGGTTTGGTTGTTAGGGAAACACTGTCAACAGGATTTAGTGAAGAATTTCTATTAACACCTATCACAAAGCCACTGAATTTTTTTTTTCTAAAGTAACAAACAAGCAACCAAACAAGAGCACACGGAACAGTTCCTGAGCATGAGATGAACCGGTTTATCTGAAATGATGTTGTTAAGACTATGAGTAGGAGGAAGTTTACTGATGTAGATACCCACCAGGTCTCAAAGAACTTACCTTCTGTTTGCCTTCCATGTGATTTCTGAATGGTGCCCTGCAGATAACCATGGGGCCTTCCTAAACACATTTAATCACATTAGGAAATGAGCTTCTGACTCTAGGGAGTTTCTCAGCTGCACAGGGGCATTCCAAGAGTGACCTAAAAATATTATGTAAGCCTAGGCTAGACAATCACAATGGCTGAGTAACCAGAGACAGATCCTCTGGTGTCTGTCTTCCAGAACACTCAAATGACACAGAGATCAGAAAATCAAACTACTCAGGATCCTATTCCCCTCTGTAAAGCAAGATGTGTACTGGCCAATAGAGAATATTTGTGTTAAATAAGATCTTAGGTTATTACCTAAATAGAACAACAACAACAAAAATACAAATCAGTGCCTAACATCACTACCAATATATGCTCTCTACTTGGGCAGGAAACTCAAAACTAAATCAAATTTCTCTCAAGAAATATTTCCTGGCAAATTGTGCTGGTACATTCTGATCATACCAGCATTCAAGAGGCAGAAGCCAGAAACAGGAAAATCACTACAACTTTGGAGCCAACCAGGACTTCATAGCAGATAGACCCTGAGCTACAGAGTAAGAACCTGTATCTCCAGCATCCATGCGTTGAAGACTGAGACCACTCTCTGTGATTTCCAGTGAGGACCCTAACATGTTCTCAGCTTTCATGTCTACCAGGCCATGTGCATGATCCTTGAATCTGAATGCAGCAGTGAACATACTGTGTCTTCACAACTCTGTGAAGGTGGTGAGGAAGAGGGGGATGAATGATTTCATTCATTTACTCAATTATCATTACTTCCATGGCCAAGGAAATCGGTAGATATTCAATCATTGATGTCCACTCCTCTATCTCCTTAGAGATCGTAGACTACAAAGTTCTTCTCTAACCAACTCCTCCATCACTCAAAAATGTTACTCACATGCCATGTACCATAGAGTCTATTCAGTGGCCCAGGTAGAATCTAGAGTGGATTAATTTGCCTCTTTCATATAGTATGATCCAGTATAAGACCAGCCAGAGAAATCAACTGTAGCTTTAAGTAAATAAAAATAAAAGGGCCAGAGAGATGATTCAGCAGGCCTGAGGACCTATGTTCAATCTCTAGGACATACATGATTAAAGGAGAGAAGTGACTCCTACAAGTTATCTGCTGACTTGCATATATGGGTCCAGGAAGTAACTCTCTCTCTCTCTCTCTCTCTCTCTCTCTCTCTCTCTCTCTCTCTCTGTGTCACTCTCTGTCACATACACATGCTAATAATAATAATAATTTTTAAAAGAAAATAATTGGAATAATTTAGGGAAACTTAGAGAATCAACACCCAAACAGATGAATGAGACAGATGTCTGAGCATACAGAGTAACTCAGACATGTGAGCAACATCATGCAAGATCAATGTAATTTCTCAGGAAAACCTTGTCTAAGGCCTGCTACAGATGCTCCCATTGCTGCAGCATGCCTCCTGTTGCTGCCACCACCATCATTGCTGAAACTGCTGTCATGACAGGCCTGTCTCCATGTGTACCTTCAGCATGTACCACACACACAAGAGTGCACCCTCAGCCTGTGCCACACGCACAAGATTTCAAGTCTCAAACAGGAGCATCTCACTGGACAAGCTCACAAGCCCATGCTGCTAGAACTCTGAAGGGAGATGTTCTTTCTTGTGACTTTTCTACAGGACGATTTGGACGACTGGGCTCTACCTACAAAAGTTCAATAATTTGATAAAATCCCACTCCCCCAGAAGAATGAATGAATGAATGAATGATATCACATATTACAATCTTGCCCCCCAAAGCCAACTCCACTCTCCATTCCCTGTGTAACTTGTCTACCCTCTTTTTAAAAGTCAAGCATCAGACATTAGAAAAAGCCTTAGCTCAAAGGATGTGGTTTTGGGTAGTGTAGTCCTCTCTTCATCCATGATTTGACCTTCTTAGGCCAAGTCTGTCACAGCATATATGCCATTTTTTCTTACTTCTACCCACAATAAACAGAAATTTGTATATTCACTCCAAGAGAAAAGTGGCTAAGAAAATACAATATATTTAAAAACTGTAATGGAAAAGAATTTTTGTCCACTCAAAAATCCCTTGTTTTCTATGCCATGCTTCCTAAACTGTGGTTGTGACTTTAAATGTGGTCATGTAACTGAATGGCTGTGATCTGGCAGAAGTCAAATTTTTTGAACATGCCCCAATCAAAAAATAATTTTAAACCCAACACACTGTGAACCCACAGTTTCTGACAATGCTGACCCATGGTGTAGCCTGTGGCTTCTCTTGGTTCTGAACACACAGCTTGCACACTTTATAGCACATAGGGCCATCACATCACAAAATGCCAACAGCTACAGCCTGAAAAGCTCTGGCACAGATTTAAGACTGGTGTATGTTGTGAACTGCAGGCTTCTCCTGGTACCATTTTCTACTCTTATAGAAATGTGCAGGTTTAATTATGAAAAACAAAGATTTCACATTGTCCTGCCATTATCCTCAGAATATAATATCAGATTAATATAATTTAATTAGAATGTTTGGCTTCTAAGAATTTCCTCTGAGTTCGAGGCCAGCCTGGTCTACAGAGTGAGTTCCAGGACAGTCAGGGCTACTCAGAGAAACCTTGTCTCGAAAAACCAAAAAAAAAAATTTCCTTTGAATCTCAGACTTGAGATTCATTTTATAAAAAAAGAAATCATTAATTTTGGTTGGGGTTAGGATAGGATTTCCAACAATTTCAAAAATGACTAAGTATTTTTCTGCCAGTTTACATTACATGTTCACAGGGCATTCTTCTCAGCATCTGTGATTATACAATCAAATATCAATCAACTCTGAAAAATGTTGAAGGTGTTCTATGTCCTGCATTATTAAATATTCAGCCAAGATGTATTTCTTTATGTAAAAATAAACCAGCATGTTCATCTCATTAGCATGTAAATTTTCATCTTTAATAAAGGTAAAATTATATCTACACCAAATAATTGCTTTTAAAATATATTTCTTTATAATTTATTGTCAGTAAAAAAATTATGTGCCTATTTTATATACCTATACACATGAGCTTACATAAAATTTACTTGGGACAAAAAATGGCACAAGTGGAAAACAGTTAAGATTCCCTGCTCTGTTAGATAGCCAGCCAGACTTCTTAGAACTTCCAGGGGAGGAGAGGCAGACAAACAAGAAAAATCATCTTGGGTGCTTGTATTTTCTTGGTGAGTCAAGGGGTCTTCTTCCAACAAACAAACATTTTGGAAACTCTCCAATGGATTAGCTTATATCCAGGTATTAGGCATGACTAATGTGTATTTTTTAACAAGCAAGACCTAGGTCATGAAAGGAGTCTGGGGTCAAAGGTGAGGTTGGCAAGTGGCTGAGGCAGGGTCACAATGGTCAGATGCAAAGAGGAACACCAGCAGCTGTCTGGTTGTTGATAAATCCAAAATAACATCAAAGAAACCACACAGGGGTGATACAGGGCTCAGGTAAGGTCAGGGGATCAGGCTGGGCTTTCAACTGGAGCTATGACTGCTGATGACAGTGTTCTTTGGAAGAGCAGGAAGAATGAACCTTCTACATCTTATAGAACCCCAGAACACCCAAAATAAAAGCTCTGAATCCTTGTCTACAAATAAATTACAAGCAGAAGCTTTGTTTTCAAATGAGACTTTAAAACAACAAGGTAAAGAAAGCTGAGTTCTGTGTAAATCCAACTCTTCCATTAACAAGTAGTGTGACAGTGAACAAGACAAATTTCTTAGGGCCTCAACGTCCTTTCAAAAGCTGAGAAGGTGGGACTACATGTTTCCAGAGGATTTTGAGTTTCAGAAATGCCCAGATCGTTAGCACATAGGAATAGCTGCTTATACACACATGAAGATGATGCTGCATCTGGTCTAAGAGCAAAGTTACATTAACAAGACCAGGACCTCTCTCTTCTTCTGAAGCTGGCTCTGGGAAAGGCGTGCTTCCTCAGAAACCACAACTGTTGAAATAACTCCAAGGGTCTGACACTTAATTCCCATTTCTTAACCTCCTGCCTGGGGAGTTCAGCCAGACTGATAATGGGGGTACTTCCCCCAGATTCCAACCACAAACTGAAACCATGCTACCCAAGATGTCTCTAGCAGAAAGTAACTGTGGCAAAAACCAAGAAGCCCACCTGTTGCTGACAGGTTCACAGCTCTGGCTTGGGGATACACAGGGTTACCTTGCAAGGATTTCCAGTTTTCTCAAGATAAACTATGTTGACTCTGATGAAATCTTGAACGTGGCTAGCTTCTCCTCTACTCACATTTTTCTTCCTAAGACATCAACAAGTAGACTTTTTGTAAATCTCTGCAAAAAAAATTTGCTCATTCTAAATTCTAAGTGCCATACAATCTTTATCGTTGAATGAGTGATCTTCTGAGTATATACACACAAGGCTCTGTGCCAAGGGCCTGAAACTCCATGCCAAGCAAGAGCAAACATGTTCAAGCCCTACAGAGCTTCACAGTCTAATGTGGAAGACTAAAAACAAACAAGCAAAAGCAAATGCAACTATCACTTTAATGGAGATGGTATAAAATAAATGGGGTGCACTGTTGATGGAGAATAAAGAAATAAGGGCAAAGGAAACAACTTTGTGTGGTGATTACAAGAGTTTTGCCCATGGCCCTGAAACTAAAGCTGAGCATTGGAGAACGGTCATCAGCCAGTTTTATGAAACAAGACTGGCGTGGTTGTAGCATTCAGAATGCTCGTTGGTGGAGAAGAGGGGGCAGACCATTTCCTAGATGAGGGAAGACAAGTTGGCAGAAAGCTCAACTGATTCTAAGAGCTGAACAAGGTCCTCTTCAAGTAAAGCAAAAGTGTAGAAATAGAAATGAGAGGCAAATTTGACAGATCCAAGATCACATGACAATTAGTGGAAACCTGGTGTTTTCTCATAAATATTTCCCTCCTAAATCCAATAGGAAAGCGTCAGACATTTCAGACAGAGGAGCAATATAATTTTATTTCTACTTTCCATTTGCTTTTTGGGCATTAAACTAAAAATTGGAATAAGTGTGGAAGCCAAAAGGCTGGATGGAGAGCTAGAGTGTAAGTCAGGGAAGAGACGACAGAGGCTTGGAAAGTTAGTGTCTTACTGTTCTATTACTGTAAAGAGACATCATGACCATGGCAACTCTTATAAAAGTAGACATTTAATTAGGGCTGGTGTACAGCTTCCGAATTTTAGTCCATTGTCATGGTGGGGAGCATGGGGACACACAGGCAGACATGGTGTTAAAGAAGTAGCTGAGAGTCCTACATCTGAATCCATAGGCAACCAGAGAAAAGAGAGCCAACAAGGCCACACCTTCTAATCCTTCTCAAGTATTTCTCCCTGATGTCTAAGCATTCAAATATATGAGCCTATGGAGGCCATTCTTATTCAAACCACCACATTCCACTCCCTGATCACCATAGGCGTACAACCATATGATAATGTAAAAAATACATTTGGTCCAACTTTAAAAGTCCCCATAGGGTATTACAGTCTCAACATTGTTTAAAAGTCGTCCAAAGTTCAAAGTGTCTTCTAAGACTTATATCAGTTTCTTAACTCTACTCCCTTGTAAAATAAAAATAAAAAAGCAGAGCTTCTAACAGACAATGACATAAGGTATATATTACTGTTTCAAAAGGGAGAACAGGAACCTTATGAGGAAATCCTAGACCAAAGCAAGACCTAAAACCAGTAGGACAAACTTTAAACTCTATATCTCCATATCTGATGTCAAAACACCCATGAGATCTCCAATTCCTTTTTGCCTTGTTGACTGCAACAAACTTCTTTCTCTTGGCCTGGTTCCACTCCCAGTCTGCAACTCACCTTGGCTGGTATCTCACAACTCTGGTGTCTCCAACATCTTTGGGTCTCCAATAAAATCCAGGCTTCACTTTTACACATTTGCAAAATGGCCTTTCTGGGCCTCCATGCAAGTACATCCCTGACACATCACCGGCCTCAGCAGCTGTTCTTAGTGGTAGACAAAGATTATTCAACCCCTTTCTTTTATCCTTGATTCTAAAGCCAGGACCATGTAATGGCAATAAACAAAAAAAGGAATACATACATAAATAAAACCAGAACTGCATTCTTGCTACCGACAAGTATCTTAGTGTAACGATCCACTATGACCAAGGCAACTCTTAAATAAAAGAAAGCACTTCACTGGGGCTTGCTTACAGTTTCAGAGGTTTAGTCATGGTGGGAAGCATGGCAGCAGACATGGTACTAGAGAGCTAGTTAAGAGTTCTGCATCTGGATTCACAGGCAGAAGGAAAAGAGAAAGCCATTGGGCCTGGATTGGGCTTCTGTAAACCTCAAAACCCACCCCCTAGTGGCACATTTTCTCCAACAGTCCTAAGTAGTGCCACTGCCCAATGACCAAGCTTTCAAATACATGAGCCTAGGAGGACCATTCTTATTCAGAACACTGCAGTTAGTAAGTCTCATTTCTCCAGATGATTCTTGGTAATGTCTGGAGACACTGTAATGGGCACAGCTGGCAGGAGCTGTTGGCCTCTACTAGGTAGAGGCCATATACAACAGGACTGCCCACAGAGAATTAACCAACCAAAAATGTCAATATGGTAAGGTTGAACAACTCTGGATTGAGGAATGAAAGAAGAAATGGAAAGAGTGGTGAATTCATGAGTGCACTGTGAGGCTGACATACTCAGGAGACTTGGAGAGCTTAAATGAGGACAGCGGGAGATAAATGAAGGCTGATGTTCTGATTTCTGTCTTGAGAAATTGGGGGCAGGGAGGAAAGGAAGACAATGTCTTCACTTGCTATCTAATACACAGTATCAGTTATTTAATCAATTGCTTAGTCTCAAATTCCAGAGCTACTGTTTATCAATCGTGGTTTTCAAGGCAGAGAATCACAAAAGCCAAGCTGATGCTGAGGCAGGAGAATTGCAAGATTGAGACTGGGCTATATAGAAAGACTGTAGTTGAGTGGGGTGGGAGAGAAGAATCATGCCATGATTCCAATTTCCTCGTCCACAAAATATGAATAAAAATATACCTACTTTAAAGTCTGTTGTAGGGGGTAGTGGGATGGCTCATCAGGTACAAGTGCTTGCCTTGAAAGCCCAGTGACCTGAGTTTAGTTCCATGATGAGGGAAAAACAGCCAGCAATTCTCAAAAGTTGTCTCCGATCTTTACCTATACTCTGTGGGAGGTGTGCACCTGCAATCAACTCACACATGCGCGCACACACACACACACACACACACACACACACACACTTTCTCACACACACACACATGATGATGATGATGATGACGATGACGACGATGACGATGATGACAACGATACAGGATCAGTTATGCAATCATGTCAAGTATTTCAAATAGGGCACATGACATGCACCTGGTTACTTTTCTTGATTCTTTTTCTTGTTGTTGCTGTTATTATTTGAGCAAGCCTCCTAACAGCTGTCAGACAGTTCAGATGCATGAATTTGGCTTGAAAGCCATGAGCCTACAGGTACAAAATAGAGAGCATTTGAAGCTTTGCCATGCAGGTATAGACAGTGGAGAGATGTTTAGACATGAATCATATGCATCCTATTAGAAAATCAAAGGACTGGGAAGAAACAGCAAGGGGACATAGAGAGAGAAAGTAGTAAAGAAGGAGATATTTTTCAAATAATAGCAGATGCCTAAAAGTGGCTATCCAAGAGGGGAATGCTATACAGGGCTGGGCAGAACTAAGATAGAAAGTTGCTCTTGAATTTCAAGGTCATTGAAAACTTTCTCCACCCCAGCTAAGAAACAGGAATATAAAACTAATTTAGGAAAATATATATAAAAAAAAAATATTGGGCGATGTTACAAAAAAGTATGGGAATTGATAAAAATGAATTTGACTGTGATGAGCACACTTGATGGAAGACTGATAATAGAAATGGGATTTCTTCTGTCTTGTTTTTCAAGATAATGTTATTATGTAACGTACCTATATGGATGGGAATACTGTACTATAGAGATCCAGGAGGAGGAGGATGGGTAAGGTACCAAAGTACTTTGGAAGACCAGAGTAGGTAGATAGGAGTCAGTCATGTGCTGGCTTTAAAACAAGAGGCTGATAGACAACAAAGCTGAGCACATAGGATTTTAATTTTTGTCCTAAAAAGTAGCAGAAGGGTGTGTCTTCCCCCGGTTATTTTCATAGTCGAATATGGAATGAGGTGCTATTGGAAGTAAGCAGAAGAACCTTGGAAACTGGGGGTGCTGACAATAAATGGTAAAATTGTTTGATGTCTTTGTGACTTATATTATGAACTTTAAGCTAATATAGTGGGTTTCATTCTTTTTATTTTCAATGACCATGTAGTAATTGTATATCTTTCTGGGGGCACTTGTGACATTCCAATATGTGAATACAATGTGTAATGATCAGATTGGGGGTTCTCTGATTTTCTCTTACCATGTTTAATTGTTCAGAAGGAAGAATTCTCATTGGACACATTGAGGAATTGGAGTTATGCCATGTCAGTAGGGCAGAGGGTGAGACCAGAAGGCTGAAGGCATTTACAAAACAGTAATTACAACAGCAGGCTGTGGAGTCGGAGCTTAAATGTGAACACAGGGCTGATACACAGGGTAAAGTGGCAGGGAATCAGGGATTTGTCTCATGTTAGAGTGACAGAGGAGATTAGAAGAAAAGTACATTAGAGAAATCGGCCTCTCTACCTCCATTTCAGAGGCACTATCTCAGGATGATGTAGCCACAATATGGCCAGATGAGTTAGGAAGTGAACTGACACAGGGGAATAACCATTAGTGTGGAAGGATCAAGGAACTGAAAAGTTTGAACTGAGCTTGACTGGTTGTCTACCAGAAAGTGGAGTCTTTAAGAATGATAATGGTTTCTGGCCAAGATGGGAAAATAGAGGCATAAGTCCTTAAGATGTGACAATCAGGGAGGAGGGCTAGGGGACACTGTTGTGCACTGTGTATCCAGAGGCTGCTTACTGTGCCCAGAGAGCTGGTTGACGTCTGGACATTGGCATTGTCAAGCATTTTCTGTCTCAATGCTGTGTAAAAATTGTTTTCCATCACCTCTGATTGACTAATAAAGAGCTGATTAGCCAATAGTTGGGCAGGAGAGGAGGAGTCCCCAGGAGAGAGTCTGCTTATAGAGACCAAGATGTCAGGTAAAGGGCCAACTGGCTGGGAAGTAAGCCAGGCTAGCACAGTCGGATTAAAAAAAGCTCTGAACCTGCCCAGCTTAGTGCCTGAAGCTTTCAATAAATATACAAGGTCTCCATGTCATTATTTCAGAGCAAGGGCAGGAGTAGAAAAGCCCAAATGGTTACAGAGGGGACTTCAGGCAGACAATAAGTATGGTGGGCAAGAAGCTCTACACAGGAGGCTACTTCTTCTACCACCTGACCATGAAGTCTGGGAGGTGTGAGCAAATAAACTGTCATGTTCAGAGACCAAGGGATGAGGTGCTACACTCTAGCCACCAAGAACCTGTTAGGGAGATGAGTGGAGTTCAGAAAGTATACTGGGATCTCTAGCACTCCACTTTAAAACATATTTTTAAGTTTTGTCTAAAATACCGTAGACTCAAAATACCTTACATATTTTTATCAGTAAAAGTTGTCCGACTAACTATGGCCTTTAAATCTGTCCCACATTCTTACATAACATAGATGCTCCCAAGGCATTCCTAGCAAATGTTCAAATCAGGAATAGCAGCAGAATTACAAACAGAAAGAACTAAGACGCTGAAGGGGAAGTGACTTTTCCATAGTCACCATCCATAAAATACTGAGACCATCTGCTGAGCTTGAACAACTTAGCCATGGTCACATGGCTATATGCTGCAAGTGTACAGCTCATATATATTTACTGTTTCCTCCTCCAGGGCAGACATTACTGGTCTATCACAGAATAATCCAACTGAGTTTACCAATCCATTGTTCTGGAGCTCTACCAGTTGATCAGAGTGTTGGCAATAGAAAGGAAGTCTCTTTGTTTTTCATGCCCTAGACTTTCATTTCCTTTGCTTACTCTGCTCTCTGTGAACCTTGTCTCTCGGTTCACCTTCAGAGACCAGTTCAACTTTGATTCTTACCCTCTACACTGGGAAGGTAATCTTAGTCTACTGCAAGTTGGATATTGGCTGAAACTTAGCCCCAGACCCCTGTTTCCCTTTTCCCAGTCTTGTTCTCATTCATCATTCCCATCATGAGCCAGCTCTGTAATTCAGTATCAAGGAACAGATGAGAAAAAGTGGAAGGCAGAGGCATTATGAGGCTTTGGTATCATTTCATCTCAGAATTATAAACTGTGAGCTACGAACAAACTTTTCTATGTGGACAATTTAGCAAAAGAACTTCAGGCATGGCCTCACATTCTAAAGACCTTGGTTGGAAACATGATACCTAATGATGCTGAAGATTTCTCTTAAAGGGAAAGAATGCAAAACCCACCTCCATTTCAGATTCCTGCTGTGTAACGGAGAGGGTTGGCTGGGGATTGCAACAGTGTGGTGTTACTGACAATATAATGGAGAAAAGCCACTTGGCCGCTCTGAGCCATGGGTAGTCTGTAAAAGATAGCAGTTAATTTAAGGCCTCTCAGCCCCACCAGTCCCAACACTCTGTGACAAGTTCACTCTTGGCTGAGGAGCCCTGTCCACATCTGGATTTTCCTCTGGCAGTCACTGGTGGTGCCACACAGGCACTTGCTGAGGTATCTTTACTCTCCATGTGTTATATGACATCTATCATTCCTTTTCTGCCTCAGTTTCCTATTTTGCCCACTGCTATTGAGAACCCAGGAAGTTCAGTCAGTAGGTCTAATATCTTTCTCCACCTTCACTTCCTGACTCCCAGTCACAGGGCAAAAAAAAAAAACATTCTCCTGGTGCCAAAGGGTTTGTGAGAGCTGTACAGCTAAGACTAAAACCAGAAGCAGGCAAGGCAAACTGCCACTGCAGTTAGGACCCGTGGCCACTTGCTCAGAGGCTGCTAAGCACTGTGATAACTCATAGCAATTCTTGACTGTGTGTCAGTCTCTTCTATATTCCCATAGCAGAGATACAAGTTGACTAAACACTGAAGGTCCACAGAATACAGGACTTAAGCAGTCCCTGGTGATCATTTGGATAGATCTGAACAACCAAGACAGTTGTAAAGAGGAATCCAGTGAGTCACAGCTCAGGGGAGCTAACTCAGGAACTCATCACTCATTTCTAGCCTGACATCTGCTGAGCTTCATCTTGGGAGTTGGGATCTAGCCTGTTACAAGGACTACAGGAATCTACTAGAGAAAGAAGTCACTGAGCCCGTGGGCTTTGAGCTCACATAAATATATCTCTGTCTGGCACAACAAGTCCAAGCAGAAAGATAACATTATCACTAGAAAAAAAAAAAAACAAAAAAAATTGTTTTCCCATCACCACAAACACTTTCTCTGTAAGTTTTCTCAGGATGAGACCCTTGTTAATTAGGTCCTTTACATGTTTTTTCAATAGAAAACTAAAGGTTTACTCTATAGCGTCCTGGATCTGGTGGCTTCAGGAAGAGTGTGAGCATCTGATTCTCAGCTCCAAGTCTGCCCAACTTTCTAAAACTTAGCCCCCTTATTTGTGATGTTATGTTATTTATTTGCCTGTTTTTAGGGCCTGGGAAGATGGCTCAATAGGTGAAATGCTTGAGTCATAAGCAAGAGGACCTGAGTTCTAATTCTAGGTCACACAAAAATCCAGACAGGGTGGCACATGCTTGTGATCCAAGAGCTGGGGAGATGGAGATGGGGTAATCCTGAGGCTCAGTGGCCTGCAAGACGAGCTTAATTAGTAAGCTGTAGATCCCAGTAAAATACCCTGTCTTTAAAACATAGGAGGAAGAAGAGGAGGAAGAGGAGGAGGCAGAGGAGAAGGAAGAGAGAGAGAGAGAGAGAGAGACAGAGAGACAGAGAGAGAGAGAGAGGACTGCTCCTGAGCTGACATGCACAGACACATACACACAAACAGGTTTTAAATTTTTTTAATAAGGATTAAGAACAATAATGCATACAAAGGCCTTCCTTGGTATTAGAGCTACATTGGACCTCCTCTCCAGAAGACAGTTATGAACTCTAGGTTTTCTACCAGACACAGAAAACACCCTACTAAGTGCTAAAACTGTTGGAACTCAACAGATGCCTTATCTCGGGCAAAACACTAGAAACCCCAAAGGACTATATGTTTTTCTCTTGATAGGAGCAATAGCTCATTTTGCAAGACTCTACCTTAAGGGAACCCAACAAATGAATCATGCTAATTATAGAGGAAGATTCAAGAGTCAAACCCCAAGAAACAGAGGCAATTGGACTTTTCCTCATGAGATGAGAGCCAGGAAAAAACAAGGTTTGAGCGGTTAGAAAGCCCAACCAAGCTACCAAGCTGTACAGAGCTACCTTTGAATTCATACCTCAAAGGTAAGTCTCTTCCTTTCTGTCTGTTGTGTTTTTGAGGCAGGATCTCATTATATAGCTTTGGCTGACCTGGAATACACTCTGTAGACCAAACTGGCCTTGAGGTCAACAGAGAGCCTGTCTGCCTCCTGAGTGCTGGGCTTAAAAGCACGCACCACCACTTCCTGGCCTCAATTCATTCATTTTTTTTTTTCTCTCCTTCTCACTCCGGCCCTGCTCGCTCACTCTGGCCCTGCTCGCTCTGGCACAAAGATTTATTATATGTAAGTATACTGTACAGTGTGAAGACACTGTAGCTGTCTTCAGACACACCAGAAGAGGGCATCAAATCCCATTCCAGATGGTTATGAGTCACCATGTGGTTGCTAGGATTTGAACTCAGGACCTCTGGAAGAGCAGTCAGTGCTCTTAACCACTGAGCCATCTCTCCAGCCCCCATTAATTCATTCTTTAAAACAAGTTTCTACCTAGAATTCATTGATAGAGGAGAACCATGGTGAAGGTGATGCTATTTTTAGGAAAAGTGTGTTATAGCATTTAAATTGTGACTATTATTTTAATGACATTTTCCATAAATTTGTTTGTTATATAAAAATAGATATGCTTAACTGGACAGTGGTGGCACTTACCTTTAGTCCTGGCACCAGGGAGGCAGAGGCAGGTGGATCTCTGAATTTGAGGCCAGCTTGGTCTCCAGGACAGGCAGGGTTACACAGAGAAACCCTGCCTCAAAACAAAACAAAACTTAATAAATAAATAAACAAGCAAGCAAACAAACAACCCCAGGTTTTTTGTTTGTTGCCCTTTCTGGTCCTACAAACAGCAAAAGTGAAAGTGCTTGTGGTCACAGTCAGAGGGCCAGGGTACTTGGTTCTCCACGCGCCATATGATTGGATAAAGAAAGGTGATAACTGAGCATACCACATCCCAACATCTAGGACAGGCATTTGGATAAAACGTCTAGTTTTATCTGATGAATTGCTATTCTGTGCTGGAATGTGATGAAATCTTTTCGCCATCTTAATTTGGCAAAAGTTTAAAAGGCTAGTAAATATGAGCCTACATAAATTCTTTTTTTCCCTTGAGTTGCTTTTGGTCACAGCATAGGAAAGTAATTAAGGGTAGAGTAGAATATAGGTAAGAGAATATAAAGAAAGTGAATACGGTGGGCAGAAAGGTTTAAACAGGGAGTGAAGGTGACTCAAGCCATGGCAGGATAGAGCAGAGTAACCAGGACAAAGGCTGATTAAGAAGTCTGCTGGCTAGAAGGAGGTTGGATGGCATTGCTCTTAGAAGCAGTTGGTTAACTACAGTTCCTAGTCTCAGAAGATGCCTTCACAGGAGGTGGAAGGGGCTGCCCACAATAGAGGCTCTTATCAGTCTTCTTGGTTGGCCCCTGGAAGAGAACCTTTAGTGAATGACACTGTACACCTTGGTCATAAGACATAGAGAAAGGAGGCTAGAGATGAGGTAGGCTCTCCCTCCCTGCGGACTAGCATTTAGACCACAGTAGGGTGCTGAATAGCTGGCTGGAGAGGACAAAGCATGATAACAGGTGATGTTGGTCTTCTCCAGCTACGAACCCAAGAAACCAGGAAGCTAACACGCCAGGCAAGATATGCCACCCACCTTTGTGACTTGTGCTTTGTGATTTTGTGATCTTTAATGCTTAGTGTTACCAATAGCCTCTGATTGAATTTGAGGCCTGCTCCATGCCAGAAGGGAAGACTGCCAGGTACTGCAAGTCTGGTCAACAACTTCAGATCGGGGGAGATTGTAAGCACAGGTGGGAACTTATTACTGTTGCTTAATTAAGCTGGCATATCCCACTGCCTTCTAAATGTCTGTGCTTACACCCACAGACTAAAGCTGCTCCCTGCCTTACAGAGATGCCCCTCTTTATAGTGAACAGTGATGAATGCAGGCATCCCAAATGCTAAGAATGAGAGAGAGCTATGGGTTCAGCCCTCGGCAAGACATTTACACCATCCCCTCCAAGGTTCAGAGAACATGTCTAAAGAAGGTAGATACCTGCATACGTGCATACATACATAGATGCATATGTACATATATGCACATGTCCATATATATATATATATATACATATATATATACACACACACACATATACACACGTGCATGAGTGCATATGTGCATATACACATACATGCCTATGTGCATATATGCATATGTGCATATATACAGACATAATCTATACATCTATACTATACACATATATCCATATACACATATACATATATAGAGATATTGAATACATATAAAAAAGTGGGGAATGAAATAAAACATGAAATGTTACCTTTCAAAGAAAGCTAACAATTGTGAATGCCCCCATTCTCGTTTTCATAATTATGTACTTTTCTAAATGTGGGATTCCATTTGTATGAATAGTGTTGAGTTCTTAAAAATGAATACTGTATTAACTGCTCTCTCCACTGCCACTTGTACTGGAGATTAAGGTGTCACAGCAGCTGATTTAACTTGGTAGAAGGGGAGTAATGTCTCATTAAAAATTTGGCTGAGCCTCTTCTGTTAAAACTTATTTATAGACATAAGCTCACCACAATCAACAGTTCCTGCTAACAAGATATATACATTCCTGCCCCACAGCAAGAACATGACAAGATAAACAGCTCCCCCTATTATCCTACACACAATGAATGCTGGGTGGGAGGCATCCACTGTGCTCAGGTACAAGATGGGAGAGACAATGCCACTTATTGATTTCATGAATCAAGAGTCAAAACCAAGGGACAATCTCTGGGGTCACACTGAACTTGGGAATAAAGAGTCAACAGGATTCACCTTCCACTGAACAGAAGTTGTAGTCTTCTAGAAGATCCTTCATATAGCCATGGTAGCCTGTGAGATTCTTTTAAAAACTGGACAACCTGGGGTTGGGGAGATGGCTCAGCCAGTGAAGGGCTTGCTGTGTAAACATGTGGAACTGAGTCTAGATCCCCAGCACCCATATGAAAAAATCCATGTATGTCAGTGTGCACCTGTAACTACCAGCAATCTGCAAGCTGTATCTGCAAGCTCCAGGTTCAGTGAAAGACAATGTTTCGATGATGATGATGATGATGATGATGATGATGGGGAGAGCAATAGAGGAAGAAGACATCCAACATCAATTTCCAGCTTCTTCACTCAAGTGCAAACATGCGCACACACATACACTATACCCTAGAAGAACAGCAACAAAAACAGATAGGTAAATGTTGGTGGTATCTGAACTCTTTGGCTTTGAGTTTGTGAAGTACAGTGACTGTGGTTCACGGGCACTAATATTTTGTTGGAAAAATCAGCATCGAACATAAAACCAGTGTTTCTTTTCTTCTTGAGTGTATTACTGGCTAATTGACCCTAGTCATTAAGCAGAAAGAGTCACACTGGGGAGAACTCTGGGGGGAAATACATACAACAGAACACAGAGAGCCAGTGATTTAATTATTTCTCATATCACCCTCTCCTTTGTAGTTAATTAGACAACACCCCTTTCTCTACCTTATCTCTCTGTTGAGGTCATATCAACTATTATCTGCCCTCTAGTTTATTTTAAAGCACCTGAATAATTCATTACACAAAGAAGCTTATCATCTTTCTTCTATGTCCCATTACTCAAGAATAATTAGCAATGAAATATTTCAAACCCACAGAATGATAGAGAGGTAAACAAAACCACCCAGATTTAACAAAGGTTAGCCCTCTTTCAGAGTTGCTTAATACATTTTTAATAAAGCTCTCAGCCACCTCTGGCACATTTAGCAGAATATTTGGTCTTCTGTACATATTCTTGTACATGTGTTAGGTATTTCCCTGGAGTAGGTACTTTATCAGTCTGCTAATGGTCTCTACTGTTCCACTATGGTTCACTCCACAGGGTAGGGCATGAAGCCAAGGGCTTTGTAGCTGCACTCTGGCTTGAGCAACACTGGCCCAAGCTCCAGATTCTGATTTCCAGCTGAGAGAATGCAGACAAGTGTTTATGCCTATTTTCTCATTTACAAAGATAGTAATGGATGAAGAAGCAAAGCTTTAGACAGTTCAGAGGGCATAGTGAGTGGTCATTAGCAGCATGTGTGTCTGTTTTGTAAGCTGAACATTCCTCAGAAAGTCCTAGCCAGTCCAACTGAAATTGTGCTAGGCAAGAACCAGTTCACTTACATGGAAACTCATGGAAACATTAACCTAGTAAAATGGCAGTCTGGTATGTTTATTATTATTATTATTATTATTGTTGTTGTTGTTGTTGTTGTTGTTGTTATTGTTATTAATTAAATCTACAGATGACTTTTCACCTCTGATTTCCAAATGGATGGGATTTTATAGTGTTTTGTTGTTATCGGTGGTTGTTGGTGGTTGTTGTTATCGTAGTGGCAGTGGTGGTCGTTGGTGGTGGTTGTTTTTGTTGTTGTTGGTAGTGGTTGGTGGTGGTGGTAGTTGTTGATGGTGGTGGTGGTAGGTGGTTGTTTTTTGTGGTGGTTGGTGGTGGTGGTGATGGTGGTTGGTTGTTGGTACATCTGTGTGTGGTGTATGTGGTGTGGTATGTGATGTGTATTCATATGTTTAGTCATTGTGTATTCACAGTAGAGGCTAGAGGTTAACTTGAACTATTGTTACTGAGGGGTTGTCCACCTTAGTTTTGAGACTGAGTCTCTTATTGGTCTGGATCTCACTCATTATGCTAGACTGGGATCACCCTGTCTCTGCCTCCCCAATGCCAAGATTATAAGTACATGCCACCATGTTTAGCTTATTTATGTTGGCTCTCAGGATCAAGTTTTCATGTTTAAAAGGAAGACACTTATCAACTATCTCTCGGCCCCAGAACTGTACAGATTTAAAGCACTGAAGTTTATGCAAAGTCTAGTGAAGTCATCAGATAAGGAAAGGGCTGGCCATACACATGGAGAGAAGTCTCCAGAATCGCAGGCACTATTTGACTGTCTTTATTTCTGTATCTTCTTTCCTTCCTAGTCTTCAGCTCATACTTTTATTCATCATTGAAAGAACATATTTTTTAAATTCAGTAGCTCCCAGCAATAGTTACACTTCAAATATCATATATGGAGTTTACAGATGCATGCACACACACACACAGAGGACACAACACATACACACATAGACATACATATATATACCCGACACACACACATAACACACTCTCACACACAGCCTCATTACTCCAAGGCATTCCATATCTCTGGGACTGATGGGGTAGGAGGTGAGCAATGGGAGCGGATGGCTAATGTTTGACCAAGGCAGGCTTGTAAACCTAGGGTTGAGAACCACATTGGATAAACTACTTGTGGTATCTTAAGATTTATAGTTGGGGATTAAGTGAGAAATCTTCTGTATAAAAGAAGTAACTTTGTAGGTGGCATGATGCTAGTCCAAGTCTTCTGCTGAAAATTACATCTTCCATAGGAGTGAAGCATGCCTTGGTCCAGCAAACACTGTTTAAATCAAAACACATGTCCACAGCTGGGACAAGAGTATTAAGACCACCTAGCTGGATTCCATTGGAATGAGTCTGTGTGACACCATGCCAACATAATTGTAAACAATCTCCCTAAAGAAGTTAGATGAAGGAGAGCCAAAAACCCAGCCAATCAAACAACAGCACAAACTTCCATTGGATTTAACTCTGTGTTCCATAAAAGAAAACTTACGTAGTGTACACACCGCAAAGCCTTATGAACAAACACCACCAAGTATTAGAAACTGAAACCTGAAGGCGACGACACGAAGCCGCTATTCTCCTTGAGCAATGCTTCCAGTGTTTCTTACCCTTTCTCTACTTTAAATCCTCAGGAGTTATATCTCATCTCTGGTACCAAAGCAGGCACATGTTTACTGGCTGATCTCACAAGCCGCATGCATCTGCAGCTAGAGACCTTTCTAAATCACGCTTCTCTTTTATTTATTATGGTTTCCATGGCAAGAGGAAAATAAGGGAAACTATGTTTAACAGCAAAGACAATAAAAGAAGCCACAGATCTCAAACAGGCAAACAGTGCAGCATAAGCTAGCTTTCTTTATGTGGATAATACTGTGTAGCTTGCACCAACCAGATGGTTAATGCTGCCTCTGGGGATGAATAGATGTAACTCATGATCAAAAGCTTCCCTTTGAACAGACGGAGGGGGAGCTTGGACTTTGTTTTAGGCTTCTGTTGACAAGATTTCCATTCAATGGACCTCAAAAAAACCATAGGAGCCAACAGGGATTTCAGGACCACTAATTTAACAATTAGGTTCTAGTTCAGGTCAAAAGCCTGGGTGATTTCTTTCATCAAACAGGTACCTTGAATTGGGGTGACCAAGAGATTACACCAGCTCTGTCCCTTGGGCTGGAATCACAGGTCATACTCTAGAATAACCTTAGGATAGTTAGGTTGTTTCATGTCTATAGCAGACAATTTCAAAGCCGGGTCTTTCTCCCTCTGAGAAATCTGGGACACCACCTTTCATTACTGAGATAGCAGTGTACTTCCCCTGTCTTTATTTTGTCACCTTGCATGCAAGTGTCTTGGCCCATGTCAGTCACAGCCTTTTGATGTCCCTCTTTATAAGGGCACCAAGTACCAAGTGGTGCATTCTCGCCGCCATCTGACACAGGGGTAGAGGTCTCCTGGATCCACCTACAACTTCACCCTCCTCACAATACCCCAGAGACCAGGGTCTGGAAGAAACAGTAAGAGCACTGGTTTCTAGTAATCCGATTCATTTTATTTTTTAAGGGAGGGAATTCCCTCAGTGGACTTACCTAATACTAAAATGGTCTTGACATTAGACTTGCCCCCATATTCTTCATGGTGGTACTTTTCACAAGACTTTTTATAGCAGTGGCTTCCTCTCTGTCTAAAACATCAAGGGAAAACCCCAGATTCTTTAACTCACCCAAATCTCTGTATGCTTTCTTAGGCAATTAATGCTTAAAGCCACTTCCTAATTCAAAGGAAGGGGGCAAACAAATGAACTAGAAGAAAACACCATTTATTTCCCAGCTTCTCTAGGTTCAGTGATGTAAAAGGGGTCATTAGTTGATGAAAATCTTTAAAATCTTATAACTTCTAATCCCTGAGAACAAAGAAGCAGAAGACACTGTCAAGAGAATGATGAGACTCCATTAAAAAAGAAATTGTGTGTGTGTGTGTGTGTGTGTGTGTGTGTGTATGTGTGTGTGTGTGTGTATCAGTGTGTCTGTGTCTGTGTCAGAGGATACTTTTCAGGCATTGATTTTCTCCTTCCACAATGTGAGTTCAGAGATCACAAGCATCATTATCCACTCAGCCACCTGGACAGCCCAGAAGAGACCCTTGATGGAACTCACTAAAGAAAGCAAGATACATTCTGGGAATGGGGACCTGTCCCTGCCTGGGAGCCATCTCACCAGTAAGGTGAGCAGCTATTCAGATAAAGGCCCAGCTCTCCTCTGCCTAAACTTGAACCTGTGGATGGGTTTTATCCTAAGGGTGATGTTGAATTCCTTCTTCCCTGTCCTGGGGGTTCATACAGCAACACCTCGCATTCCCACCACACTTTTTATATAGAGAGATTGAGTTAATTTGAGAAGCTCAAGGGCAGTTCAGAAGGAGGGGATATCAGAGGGGAGGAAGAGGAGGAAGCAAATAGAGACATGAGTCGTAACTTTGTCTAGCAGGACAGATGGCGGGGACTATGTGCAGATGATATGGAGGCATGGCTGGGAAAACCAGCAGCATTGTCCTACCGACCTGCTGAGTCTGCAATCTGCTATGGAACGCCTTCTCTTCTCTTCTCTTCTCTTCTCTTCTCTTCTCTTCTCTTCTCT
>JADRCH010000075.1:2845172-2911406 GCA_019843965.1 Rhynchomys soricoides
CTTCTCTTCTCTTCTCTTCTCTTCTCTTCTCTTCTCTTCTCTTCTCTTCTCTTCTTCCCTCCCTCCTCCCACCTTCCTTTCTTCTTTCTTTCCTTATTCTTTACAAGATTCCATCTTAGTTTTTAATTTTTTAAGTTTATATATGTGTGCCTGTACATGTACTGCTGTGTGTGAGTATGAAAGAGCCTCACAGAAGCCAGGAGAGCAGAAGATTGTGTTAGATTCCTGAGAGCTAGAGCTACGTGTGGCTGTGAACTGCCAAGAGTGTGCAAACTGAGCTCCTCTGCAAGAGCAGCAAGCACTCTTAACTCCTAAATCATCTCGCCAAGCCTCCAAAATATTGTCTTTTTCTTTCTTTATGACAGAATATCTAGGTCAGGCAGGCTGGTAGTCAAGGATGACCTTGAACACTGATCCTTCTAAGAGCACCTCTACCTCCCTAGTGTTGGGATTACAATTGTGCACCACCATCCAGTTTATGCGGAGGATGAAACAAGCCTCTACAAACAGATCAGCATCTTCAGTTTCAGATCTTTCATTTTTCATTATTTAGCCCAGATAGTGAATATATCTGCTCTTCCTAGGAAACCTTCCTGGATCACTATCTAGGCACGAACCACCTTATCAAAGTAAAGATCCATGACCTATAGACCATGGCAGTGCCGGCCATTGGTTATCTAAAATTTTACCCTTTGAAATTCTTATTTACTTTCCTATTCATAAACCAAAGCATTCCTGTGTTGTATTCATTGTATTCATTGGCGATACAACGTTGCTATTGTTTTTGAGACAGTTTCCTACTATTGACTAGGTTGGATTTGAACTCATGATCTTTGTGCTTCAACCTCCTGAATGCTTGCATATCTGGTTCTAGGCTTTGTTTTGCTTTGCTTTGCTTTGAGAAAGGATCTCATTCTGTAGCCTAGGCTAACCTAGAATTCACTAAGTATTCCAAACTGGACTAGAACTCACGTGTAGCCCATGCTAACCTTGAACTCTCAGGGATCCTCTTGTCTCAGCCTTTCAAGTGCTACTATTGTAGGATGAGTCACTATGAATGACAGGTGTGATAGCCATAATAATAATAATAATAATAATAATAATAATAATAATAATAAAAAATTGATAGACTTTCAATTGATATCCACTGATAAAGCATAAGCAAGCTTGAGTAACCTAGGAAGTAGAGAAGCTTGTCTATAAAAATTAACCCTTGCCAGCCCAACAATCACACCCCTGAAAAGTTTCCTCGGATGGTCAGTTGCCTGTATGAGATAGCTTCCCTCCATTCCTACCAGCCAGATGGCTTCGAGGAAAGATCTCTTTTCCATGTACTTTCTTGTTTTTAGACTCAGCAGTTGGCCAACTGGCCCATCATGTCTCTTCTAGCTGTATCTCCAGGCTCAGCACCTAACTGCAGGTTTGAAAGTCTGAGAACATGTGATACCAAAAGGGCTTAAAAATAATACTATTTAACACTTAAGCACCTTACATGCATTGACCCAATTAATATCCTCAACGACTCCATGGAACGGATATTACAGTTATGGCTTCTATTATTTTAGATGAAGAAAAAGGCAGACTCAGTAATGACCTGTCATATGTTGCTGGAGTTGGGCAACATGAGTCTGACCACCAAGTACATAAGATAATTAGCAAATCCAAGGATTAAGTCTTGACATTCACATGCTTAGAAGGGAGGAGAGCAGTATGAGAATCAGTTTATCAACCAGAGAACGTTATCTGCAGCAAACCAAGACCAGGGCTACAATTTTCCTCTCTCCCTAGCAGATTTCCTCCCATTATCCAGGACACAATGGAATCATAAAGAAACGCTAATGCTTTGCGAAATGATACAGACTGTAGTGGCTTGAGTTCAAAGATAACAGGATCAACTTGGGATGTTTTGTCACCTCCTGGCCTGTTTGTATATTGAGGTGCTCTGAGGTGGGAATATACTAGGCTAGGAGGAGCAGATGACCCAGTAGAAACTGGGAGAAAAGACTGATCTTCAGAGGGTTCTCAAAACAGCCACCATTCTAACCTCCAACCCAAGTCTTCTAGAAGCAAGGACCTTTCAACTGATCTGGAATCCCAGCAGGGCAGGATCTTGGCGAAGGAAGAACAACACCCCTGCTCACTGTAAAACCAGGTTCATTAAGAATCTGCAAACCTGTCGAGACCATATCCAGAGGTTAGGCATGGGCCCCCAGTTGAGGGATGGGGCCACCCACCCATCTCAAAAATATTAACCCAGAATTGCTCCTGTCTAAAGGAAATACAGGGACAAAGAGTGGAGCAGAGACTGAAGGAAAGGCCATCCAGAGACTACTCCACTTGGAGATCCATCCCATATGCAGCCACCAAACCCAGACACTAATTGCTGATGCCAAGAAGTACTTGCTGACAGGAGCCTGATATAGACCACAGGACTGAGCACAAGGACCCCAATGGAGGAATTAGGGGAAAGACTGAAGGAGCTGAAGGAGTTTGCAACCCCATGAGAATAGCAACAATATCAACCAAGCATACCCCCTTGAGTTCCCAGGGACTAAAACCACCAACCAAAGAGTACACATGGATGGACCCATGGCTCCAGTTGCATATGTAGCAGAGGATGGCCTTATCTGGCATCAGTGAGAGGGGAGGCCCTTGGTCCTGTGAAGGTTTGATGCCCCAGCATAGGGGAATGCTACGGCAGTGAGGCAGGAGTGGGTGGGTGGATGGGGGAGCACCCTCATAGAGGCAAGGGGGAGGGGAGATCGAATGGAGTGTTTGTGGAAGGAAAACCAAAAAGGGGGATAACATTTGAAATGTAAATAAATAAAATAACCAATGACAAATTAAAAAAAAAAAAGAATCTGCAAACCAGGGGACTGGAGAGATGGCTCAGCTGTTAAGAATCCTGGCAGTTCTTCTAGAGGTCCTGATGTCAATTCCCAGCAACCACAACTATGGTGACTCACAGCTATGTATAATCAGTTCTGATGTTCTCTTTCTGGCATGGAGGTGTACATGCAGATAGGGCACTCATACACATAAAACAAACAAATAAATCTTTTTAAAAAATCTGCAGACCAAACATAACTCAACTTAGAAAGTAACTTGCCAGGCACCTAGAAAGGGCAGTGACGGGAACTTATAATGCTTTCTGAACCTCAGTCTATTGTGCTGGGGACCACATCCTGAATGGGACTTCTTGGCCACTCTCACATTATCATTGAGGAGTTTTATAAAAATAACAATACTCAGTATCATTTAGTTTTGTGCCCTCAGGTGCTTCTATCATTAACCCTGTGGCTTCAGGGTGGAGCTGCTAGGCACAACATCATAGGATTTCAGTTGTGGTTGCCCCTTATGAAACATAGCATACCTAAAGTCAACTACACTAGAAAGGCAGTACTATTTGGTCCGGCTCAGTCTGCTGGTAAGCATTGGCATGTACTATTGCTAACTCAGAAGGAATTCCAGATATTAACATTTCCTTTGATCCTATCAACATAAATACTATTGTACTGACAGAAGCACCATGAGTCTTGAGCTAAAAATCACTGCACAACAAGCTGTGCATTCTTTGTTACTATGCCACCATTTTTTTAAAATTTTATTTTGTAATACAAATGTTACAAATCATCCCTCCTAACATCTGAGCTTAAAAATTCCAGATTCTTTTCTCAAATAATCTCTTCTTTACCTGGATATATTTGTGCTGGAACCTGATGCATTCACAAGGCATGGTTTCTCTCAGAAGGCAGCACTCCCTCGGTGTGAGTTTAACAATAGCATCTCTTTTGAGCACTTCCTGTCTTGTCCTTTGTCACAACTTTGACCACAGCTGAGTCACTCTTGGTCAGGTACTTAGCACTCAGCTTTCACAGGCAAGAGGCCCCATTTTCTTTCCTGTCTTCTCTGTCATGGACCAGTGGGCACACTTAATGTTCTGATTTCTTTTGGAGTAGAGCTTAAAGACAATGCTCATCCCAGTTCTTGGCCATTCATTTTATTCTGGGTAATGTCAGAGATTTCACTTAAACCCCAGTTCAGGAGCTACCACATTCTGGGCCCTTCACTGGGCGCTGGAGATGCTGAATGAAGAACCATGATACACTCTCAGGAAGCTCACAGCATGGCACACAAGAGCGCTGGTGAGGGTGGGAAAATGGTGCAGTTGGTAAAATGCTTGCCATGCAAGCATGAGGGGGACCTGGGTCTGAATCCCAGAAACCATATAAAAGCCAGACATGGCAACACACATCTGCAATCACGATGTTGTGGGAGCTGGAGATAGGTGGATCTCTGAGTTTACAGGCCAGTCAACCTATCAGTGAGACCCTGTTTAAATAAAAAAGGTAGCCTATAAAATGATGAAACGCAATCAAGAAAGACATCAGATGTCAACCTATGATCTCCACAGACACATATGTGCACCTGTATGCATATGTGTACACATGAACATGTGCACTCACATGTGTAACGCACACACACACACACACACACACACACAGGTTATGCTTAAATATAGCAGAAGTGCACTAAAGAAAGGTAAACATGGAGTTAGTTATATAGGCAGAGGAATGTCTGGTCCCACTAGAAAATACCAGAAAAAAACAACCCAAAGCCAAAAGGGGTTATAATTGACCTGGGCCTAAAGGTAGAAGTCTTGGGGCTGGGGCACAGGTGCAAACAGTGGGTGGGCTGATGTGAGTGCAAAAGAGGAACATAATTACAGAAAGAGTTGAAGCCAGGTCATGAAGGGTTTTACTCTTTGGCCATAGAAATTTGAGTTCATCTAAAGCAGAAAGGAGCTAGCCTAAGGAAGAAACACCAGAGTTCATCATAGTGTGATGTGCTGGTTAATATTTTCAACGTGATACAAACTACAGTCATATGGGAAGAGGGAACCTCTATCACTGTTCTATGGGCATATATGTGGAGCATTTTATGATTGATGTGGGATCTGGGAGAACCCAGTTACTGGGCAGGTAGCACCATCCTTAGGCAGGTGGGGTCCTGTATGTTATTAGAAAGCAGGCTGAACCAGACATGAGGAATAGGCCAGTGGGCAGTTCTCCTCCACGGCTTCTGCTTCAGCTTCTGCCTTGAGTTCCTGTCCTGACTTAAACTGTAGAGCTGAAATAAGATTTTTTACCTCCTGCAAGTTGCTTTTGGTCATGGTGTTTATCACAACAACAGAAAGGAAACTAGAATGTGTAGTATTGTAACTGAAAAGGACAAAACACCCCTGGCAAGTTGACTAAAGGACAATTGGGAGTCTCTGTTAGCACCACCTTATACTGCTTCTTGACTTCAACGACAGCAGTCCAGCACAGGTAGAGCCTGAGCAGATTGGTTGAAACTTGTTGCCAATTCATGGAGTCGCCCAACATCCTCAGGAGACAGAGCACTGACCTCCAAGTTCTCAAGAGCTATGCTTACCTGGTATGGTAGTGTATGCCTGTAATCCCAGTACCTGGGAGGAGGAGGTGGAAGACTCAGAAGATCAAGATCAATCTTGTCCACACCGTGAGTCTGAAGCCAGATAGGGCTCTATGAGACCTTGTCACAATGAAAAACAACAAGAGTGGTGCTAGTTCTGTCCTGAGGTCAAAGGGCAGTTCCCACCCTGGAAGTTTCCTGGGACAAGATCATTTGTACAAGGTCATGGAATAAGGGACCCAGATAATGGAGAACACTGTAACTGATACTTGTAGATGGTACAAACATATGGAACAGATCACATATCAGACACTAGGGAAGATATGGAAGACATGGTACAAGGATCACCATAGCCAAGGGCTCTCTGTTCCATGACAGTATCCACCATTGCTGTGCAGAATATTACACCATTTCTGAATTGGAGAAACTGAAATAAAAAGACATAGATTCAGCTGCCTAAGCTCATGGACTCAGTGGCAACTTCATGAAACAATCACCAGCTTTTCCTTCCTGTGTCTTCTTTATGTCCAAGCTGGCCACAGCAAGTTCGACATTTTCCCTTTCAGATCCTGCCGTCACCAAGTTAAGGATGCTTTCAAATGGAACTTCATTACAAGACAAATAAACAAAAATCAAAACACCACCAATAACTCCAAACCATGCTCTAAGGACACCCTATTGTGATCTGTAACTACAACTGAGCTCAGGGGCCCCTGAGTGCTTGAGGCTGCTCATAGGCCATGTGGCCATCTCTCAGGCAGGTAGTTGGACTCCTAGGGGTCCCCCAGATAGTCTTTTTATATGTTCTCCTAACTCTTAGTCTCATTTTCCCTGAGAACTGTTAATTAATAATTAACATTCATATAAATAAAAAATAAATGTCAAATTAATGAGCAGTAATAGAATTTAGGGGTGTGTGATCCTTTCATCAGATTTCTCAGCCTGATGGTCTCCCTGCTCCTCAGCAACCGAGAGTCTTCCCCCTTACATATGTCCTTTGTAGTGGACTTTTCCGGGATTTAAAAAGAATTTAGAGCTTTCATTCCAGTTAAGGTACTTTGAGTTTCATTAGTGACTTCACTAGCCAGGATGTATCACAGGGACTACAAAGCAATGTCAAAACTACTTGTTCAATCACACTGCCCAGGTCACTTTCAGGGTAAGAAGTTGTTTCTGTCTTGTTACTATTTGGCATGGACTTTCCCTCCCTTTTGTTTGTGTGTCAGGGGAGTGGGTGCACTTGTGGGCAGAGGTCAACATTGGCTGGTTTCCCGTATGGCTCTCCACGTTACTTTTAGAGATAGTATCTCATTGAACTTGAAGCTCAATTCAGCTCCACTGACTGGCCAGTGAGCCCTCAGAACCCTCCTATTTCCATTCCCCAGTTCTTGAACCCCAGGTGTGCCCAGCTATGCCCAGCTTTTTTACATGAGCACTGGAGAAATAAAATCAAGTTTACATTTTACAGACTGAGTAATTTCCCCAGCCCATGACTACACTCCCATGCTATTGTACAGAGCCAGTTTCTATTTTACAGGAGACAGGCTCAGGATTCTGTGTTTTGAATAGAAGTTTAATGTGGCATGCACATTTCTGAACATATCCAAGACTATTTATTTTTTGAGACAGGGTCTCACTGTGCAATCCTGGATGCCCTTGAACTTTCTATATAGACCAGACTTGTCTCAAACTAATAGAGATCCACCTGCCTCTGCCTTGAAAATGTTAGGATCAAAGGCATGTACCATCAAGCCCGGCCTCACGCTGGGCCTGAGAATTTTTTAAGCAACACTAAAAACTATCTAAAGGATAGTCTGTAAGTAACTTTCTCTGAATATTTTCATACTGAAAATACTCTCTTGAGAAAATCAAAAGCAAACTTTATCCTTATTTCATACCAGATATTTCATATCTGCTGACTTTAGACAGCTATGTATTAATCTTACACAATTATGAGAGCCGCCATTCTTTTTTGTTTGTTGAACAAGATCCACACTAACACGAGAGCCAGTCATGCTTTGCTCTTGAGCATTATTAAACAATGACATAAAAATGCGGGCTGCTGTTAAACAAAAAACCAACTTTCTCCAACCAGCCTTAACCAAAGGCCTCGGGGTTCCAGCTAAGCAGCCCGCAGCCCTTCACATTCAGTTCTGCTTCCTTGGTGGTTTCTGCACCTAACTTCTCATTGGGAACTGAAATTAGATTGATGTTTACTTCTGTAGGATAACAGTGATGCTAACAAACACATCCTGTGCCAACCATAATAGAACGCGCAGCCGTGTCCCAGGGCCAGCTACACAGAACCCTTCCATGTCAATCCCTTTCTACCCTCTAACCCACAATGTCCCAAAGGATCCAATCTGTGCAAACAAGACCCAAAGAAGAAAGAGCCTGTCATTAACGGGGCTCCTCCCTCAAATCCTCCAAGTGCACTATGGTGAGTGGGCCTGGCTGGAAGGACTCTGTTCCTAAGTGTGGTTATCCACATGACTCTCTGCAGAATTTGGCTTTTGTTTTGAAAGGTAGTTCTATGTGTTGCCTCATACTACTCTGGAGGTAAGGCTCCTAGCCCCCTTATGTTAAAGAGAACTGCACAGAAGCAAACATTGAGCTCTTTCTTCCCTAGCCCTATTAGGAACAACTGATAGATGAGGAAAGATTAGCACCATGGGGAAGCTGGTTGTTAAATGCCATTTTTACTAAAAGTTAAATGATATGAATTTAGAACTCAGCAAATCACACAAAAGTAAACATTCAAAGCTCACATTTTAATCATCTAACATCGCCTCTGTTCTCGAGTGGTTTCTCAACTGTTGGATCCTTACTTGTGTGCTAATGCTAATTTATTTCCACAACTATACATCGCCATGTTGGGAGTTTGAAGCCAAACATCTATAATATGGAAATGAGCCGATGGAGGGAGCACATCATGGCTTGAAACGTTGCCTTCAGACTTAAGAAAACGGTGGGGTAACTGACAACTGCAGCTTAGACTTGAAAATGGCACCCATAACTATTCCACTGCAAATAGCCCGGCATTGAAAATTGTTCTTAATTTCTAATTGTCTAATTGTCTAATTCAGAAGGGTACTCTCTTCATTGATAAGAAGAATTCTATCAGTCTTTTTTGCTTCAAGTGAAGGAAAACACTAACAGATGTTCCTGCCAAGAGCCATGGTCACTCAGCAGATGCAATCCTGCTTGGGCTGAGTTCTGAGCATGAGTTCTGTAAAATCAGGGAAACATTCTGTGAGGCTGACCTATGTAAAATGTATGATAAAGAGAATTGCTTGCTCTGCTATTTCTAAGTTATATTGTCAGCATCTTTCTTCCCTAGAATGCTGCTTGCTACACTCTTGGTACCACTAAGCCAAAAAGAGAAACAAATCTCTGGCTGCCTGGGCCGCTTCTGTCCTCCAGACCTTCACCTTCACCTCAACTCTCCATCAAGAAAAACACGAAACAATGACATCAGAAGGAAAAGTTTTCCTTAAGACTCAAAGCAGACAACTTAATCTGCTAATCCAGTCCTTCTTACTAAGGCTGTCTGTCAAGCAAGGATGGCTTAGGCTTGATCTGATCACACCCTCCATATGTGAAAAAATAACAAAACAAAACAAAACAAAATGGATAGTTAATCCTAAGAGAAGGTAGCCTTGGTGCCATAGTCTTACGGATATTCTCCCCTGCATGCGCCAGCATTTGTGAGTAGAACCAATCCACGGCCTGGGGTCCTGGGCTAACACAGAGAAGAAAGCTAGCTGAGCATCCACCATTACTTCTTGACCAAAGATGCAATGAAAATAAGCACTTCATGCTTCTGCTGCTATGACTTCCCCATCACAACCCTAAACTAACCCTTCCATTCCTAGGTTGCCTTTGCTATCAGAAAATTGATGCTGGCTACTGAAGGACTGTGGAGCGGAGGAATCCTCAAAGGAGTTTGAATATCCCAGTCAAATCTTCAACTTGTTTATGGTTCAGAAAAGTGAACTCTCCACTTTCCGATGGAACGCAAGTGTACACTGCAATTTCTCACACATTGTTTTATTTTTTAAAATATTTTAATAGGTATGTATATGTTTGTATATCTGTGGAAGTATGGTCACATGAGTGCGGGGGACCTTTGAGGCCAGGACAGAGCATCAGATTCACTGGAGCATGAGGCATAGGTATTGTGAGCTGCCCGATGTGGGTGGCTGGAAGTATACTCAGGCCTTCTGAAAGAGCAGTGTTCACTCTTAAGTATTAAGTCATCTGTCTAGTTCTCACATTTATTTTAAAATCCTTATTGCTTGTGATTTGAAATAATTTTTTAAGGGTAAAATAAAATACAATCACCGGGCAAAGAAGTATAGAAACTTTAAAATCCTGGTATTAATGGTCTTGTTTGATAACTTCACAAAAATACCAATAACCAATAACTACACAGAGTTTCCTGCAGTGGAAGAAGAATTCAAGCAAACATTTGCTTTTAAATAGTTAGCGCCAGCTACTGACTGTCCGCATCACTCTCACTCCTTGTCCACATGCCTACTCAACTATTTATAATATAGTCAGAGTAACAAAAAAATTGTTCCTCCAATATTTTTGATGAGCATTATCTATTTTATTCATCTTTTTCTTTTTACTTTCTCCTTTGTGATCTGGCTCCTCCTCCTCCTCCTCCTCCTCCTCCTCCTCCTCCTCCTCCTCCTCTTCCTCCTCCTTCTCCTCCTCTGGCAAGAGCTGAGGAGAAATCTCAGTGGGTAATTGCTTACTGTGCAAGCATGAGGACCTGCCTTCAGATCACAGCACTCAAGTAAAGTCCAGGCACAGTGTACAGGGCTGTTACTCCAGCAATGGGTGGGGTCTTGGGGGAAGTGGCAGTCTCCCTTAGAGTTCACTGGCCAAACACTGCAGCCAAAACAGAGTTCCAGGGTCAGTGAGTGACTCTGTCTCAGAAAAGGTGCAGTGGGGAACAATGAAAGCTTCCTGAGGTTGGCCTCTGGCCTTGGCACGTGCATGTCTGAGTGTGTGTGTGTGCACATGCATACACACACACACACACACACACACACATCTGCAGGAGTAAAGTAGAAACCTCTGACTAAAAAGTCATTCTCTGGCTAAAGAAAGTGTAAGCAAACATTTTCATTTATTTTAAAAAATAACTGTTACAGATAAAAAGGAGTCTGTTGTCGACGTTTTAAAATAATATTTCAAAAACGAACTTTCCGGCCTTCTGGAAAGATAGAAATTGATGTTACCACTTTAAATATCCATATATCAACTCACTAGTAAAGAGAAACCAGTCTCAGAAATTCTGGAATACACAGAATGTATCCACCTTAGCAAATAGTGTTTTAACATACACACACACACACACACACACACACACAGCAAAACTGCCCTAAGAGAAGTCCCTAGTCCTTAGAAAAGGAACGACTGTTGAAGGTCACCTGACAAACTGAGAGGTCTTGGGGTGGGGTAGTCAGAACAACGTAATTAGCCTGGAATCTGCAACCGTGAGCCTTGTGCTTATACCTTGTACATAGGCAAAATAATTTGAGGAAAATGTAGATATATTTCTATCTGTGAAGGTCTGATATTTGCATAGAAAGTATGTGAACTTTCAAGAATAATGATGATGATGATGATGATGATGATGATGATGATGATTATTTTAATACAGGATTTTACTGCATAGCCTGGGCTGGCCTGGAATTCACTTATATAGATTAGGTTGGACTCAAACTTACAGAGATCCACCTATCTCTGCCTACCAAGTGCTGAGATGTCTGCACAATGTCTGGCTTAGTTTTTAAATGTTATAGTTCTTTTTCTGCACCATGATATCCCTGAGCAAAACTAAAAACAAAAACAAAAACTCTGGCCACTGCCCAGCAAGTTATCTCCTAAATAGAGACAATGCTTTTCTTTTTGACCCTAAACTTATTAAATATTTTCTTAAACAAACCACGAGTGTTTTGCCACATGTGAACATACACATTTGTATGTCTGTATTATATGCTATACGTGTGTACTTTAAATGGAACTGGAATTACAGATGGTTAAAGCCTTCATGGGAATGCTTAGGAACCAAACTTGCAACTTCTATAGGAAAAGAAAGTGCTCTAACCCACTGGCCTATCCTGCCCACTTGACGTTTTTTACCCTATACCAACTATCTCCCCTTCAATTACCAAAGTGTTAAAGAAACACATCATTCATGAATATAAAACCCAGAGATTTCCACAGGAGATGCTACCGGGAAAATCAACGCACTGTTTCCACCTTACCAAGAGAGAAGCATGCCCCAGCTTATAAAAAGTTCACACGCTAGTCTAAACTCCCCAATTTTCTAACAGTTCTGTGCTTTAAAGAGGAACCTGTTACGAGTCTCTGCGGCCAGGCTATGAGCTGTTGTAATCTGTGTTGCCTTGAACAAGTTACTTCCCTTCTGTGGCATGCTGGTGATAGGTAGTATCTATGCTACAGGCTGTGAAGGGAACTTATGAGTCAACAGTGTGTGCACAGTGTTTGCAGCTCAGAATGCTGTGAGCTCAGTAAGTCAGTACTAAACTGCTGTATTTTAAAACTAGCATGCCGGGCAGTGGTGGTGCACGTCTTTAATCCCAGCACTCGAGAGGCAGAGGCAGGCGGATTTCTGAGTTCGAGGCCAGCCAGCCTGGTCTACAGAGTGAGTTCCAGGACAGCCAGGGCTATGCAGAGAAACCCGTCTTGAAGAACTAAATAAATAAATAAATAAATAAATAAATAAATAAATAATGAATAAAACTAGCACATGGGGCTGGAGAGATCTCCCAGAGGTAAAGAATTCTGGCTGCTCTTCCAGAGGGCCTGAATTCAATTCTCAGCAACCACATGGTGGCTCACAACCATCTGTAATGAGATCTGGTGCCCTCTTGTGGGCTGGGCAGGCATACATGCAGGCAGAACACTATATACATAATAAAATCTTTTTTTTAAAAAAAAGAACACACACACAGGACAGAGTGAAGAGATCTGATTCTACTTAAGGAGAACTAAGCAACTAGAGAGCTGAAAAATTATATAGAACAATATGCTTGGAAAACTAAAACTCCTGTAATTGCCCCAAATGGTACTTTTAAAATGAACACCATTGGTTTTTCTACATTTAAGACTTTTAGAAAGCTACCCCTAAAGCTGTGATGATTCACTTGGGAAATGAGCAAAGTAGTACCCCAAAGCCATGTCACCGTCACCCCCAATACTGAGTTTCTGCTTTTCCCAGTTCATAGGCTCACGAATCTCCAGCCCACAGTAACAATGACTCAGTCTGTCTCTGGAAAAGGGGTGGGGTGCTGAATGTTTAAAATGACTGCATCTTGCTTTCAGAAACAGGCACATCCATACCACTTAAAATCTGTTCTCAAGCTTCTGAAGTTGTTGCAAACCATAAAAGTCTGGGATGCACCATGATATTTCGATTACTACTTAATAGGACAAATTACATTCTTATTACATTATTAGTGATCTAGTGTCACAACGAAACACCCATGAATAACCTATTGAACTTCATGATGAAGTGCAGTCATCTTGCAAGATGTAACTATGTTAGCCTGAGCAAAGTACATAAACTTGGCCTTCACATGGTAAAGGTTCATTGTGACACAATCCCAATGTAACATTTAGCATTAAGGATAGCAAAGGCTAGAACTAAAAGTTAAGAGCCTGTGGCTCAGCAGGCCGTCAATCAGCACTAAGCTTACAGACTGAGTTTCATCCCCAGGACCCACATGGTGGGAGGCGAGTAGACTCCTCAAAGTTGTCCTCTGACCTCCATACAAGAGCCAGGGCTTGCATGTACCCCTTCTCCTGAATGAACAAATAAGTGTAAAAAAAAAAAAACCAAAAAACCAACAAACAAGAACACCCAAACCTTAATTTTTACTTGCCTTGACAGATTTTCTTGGAGATGAAGACCCAATAATTATGACTGCTTGAAAACAAATGTAAGCTAGGGTGTTACTGTAATCCTGGAACCTGGGAGGAGTAGACAGGCTGAGCTCTGAGTGAGTTGTCCCAAAAAACAAACACTCCCCAAACAAGCAAACCAGAACCCCAAAACCAAACAGATGAAAAAAACAAAAGAAAACACAAAACTACAAAAGTTTAACAGATTGGCTCTTGAAAACAAAACAATATGAGTGTGTGTGTGTGCACACGTGTGTGTGCGTGTGTGTGTTGGGCTAGGGGGTTAGGGTGTATATATATTTTTTCCCTAAACAATTTAGAGGTTAAGAAGAGGCAGGAGCACAGACAAAGTAAAAACACATTTCAATTAAATCAAGGAGGAATGTTTATTTCTAAATGAATCTACCTTTCTTTAGGCTTCTGACCAGGCCAAGAACATTTTTATTGCAATTGGTATGGCATAAAACTTTTCCCCTCTGGAATTTAAGTTATTGAACAGGTACTAAGACAAGGTCTTGGCGAACAAACTGGTATATTTGGTTACTAAAATTAGAGAAACAAGAAAAGTGGGGGAAGGGAGGGTTACTGTAACTAGTAATTAAATAACCTGCCTCAAATGTCACCTCTCCTATAAAATCTCCTTCTCAGCTGCACAGCGCTCTGATTACAGAGCCTGCCCAACTGTCTCCATAAACACTGCTGACTGTTTAATCTGACTGCGGTTAAGGGCTTTAGTCAGGCACACAGATGTTCACAGATACTCAGTGAAGAATGTCTTTTAACATTCACGCTTTGCTCATCATTTGACCAATGTCAGGCCATTTACGATGAAATGACATTTGTTATGCCCTCAATAGCAGGCTACCTTATTCTTTCCCTGTTGCTATAATAAAATACTCTGACCAAATGATTTAAGGAAGCAAAGTGTTCCTTGGCTCACGACCCCAGGCTATATCCAGCATCGCAGGGATGATAGATCAGAAGGGGCTCAGAAAAGCTGGTCAGATGATGCCTTAATCAGTGCTCTATTGCTGAGAGACACCATGACCAAGGCAACTCTTAGGAGAGAATGCATTCAACTCTATGAGCCTATGGGGCCATTCTCATTCAAACTGCCGATGACAGCCACAGTCAAGGGCACAGTGCAAGGAACTAATGCATGCTTGTGGTCAGTTTGCTTTTTTATTTGGTTTAGGACCTAGCTCATGAAAGGCTGGATTTAGAGTGGTGTCTTCCCACCTCAGTGAACCAACTACAAAAATCCCTGGAAGGCATACCCTCAGGATTACTAAATCTGGACAATCTCTCATTGAGACCCCCTTCCCAGATAATCCTAAACTGTCTCAAGTTGACAAAACTAACCATTACATCTATAATGTGATAGATCCACAATCATTTTACCATTGTGTCTTACTCCAAATTAATGACATTTTACTTCTCTGTATCAACACCACTCAACCTTAAATTTACCCTTAAATTCTGCCTGCTTTACAATTCTCAAGTGTACTTATTATCTGTCATTTCTCCTTTACAATAAAATGAGGCTAATCTTCATTGGAAGACAGCAGAAGGATGACTGCAGGATCCAGCTGCTGCATGACTCATTAGTAGAGAAAGTGATGTTGGTTCTGCAAAGCCCTGAAAGGCAAGCCTCACTTGGCCTGGTAATCACCCACTAATGTTCTACCCAATACACACGCCATATGCTCCAGGCCTCCTGACCTCACCTATGTCCTGGAGAACTGCTTACTTATTTGGTGGCTATGGGTATATCTGGTCTGGGTAAGCCAATGAACTTTATCATCCACTATTAACCCTTGACTAAGAGTGGAGGCTGACACAGTTATTCATGTAGAAGACAGGAGCTACTGGGATTGAAACTAAGGTAACTATTTTTGAGCTCTGAACATGGACCAGATTCAAAACTAAAGTGTTCTTTATTAAATTTATGTTTTAATTACTTTTTCTTCTGGGGACAAAACAGGATGGTACATGCTACGGGACCCAGATTGGCCTTCAAGTCATGATCTTCTTGCCTCCTCTTCTCAAGTGCTGTGTACATGATGCCTGGATGAGTTCTTTTGTTGTTACCCTCACCTTGTTGCCCAGGTTGATCTCTAATGCATGCACTCCGGTGATCTTCCTGCATCTGGATCCTCTGTAGCTGGACCACACAAAAGTGCCATTGGTTCATCTAGATCAAATTTTTATCCCTAGAGGCACTAAGCCCTAAATCAATGGTCCTCAAACTGTGGGGTCACAAACCACTTGGGGATCACATTTCAGATATCCTGCATATTAGATATTCACATTATAATTCATAACAGTAGCAAGATTAGTTAATAGCAATGAAGTAACTTCATGGTTGGAGGTCACCACAATCTAAGAAACTGTATTAAAGGGTCGCAGCATTAGGAAGATTGAGAACCACCACCTTAAATGGTTTAAGCTTCAGTTTTATTTTGTCATTGGGAGTTATATTTAAGTCATGGTACTTAATTTTAGTACTTCACAGATGTATTTTTAATGGAAACAAAACAAGAATCCCTCAGTACCTCCTGTGCAATCTAACCAGGATGCAGAAAGGAACTACAAAAAAAATATGAGTATATGTTTCTATTTGTACGTTATACTTAAACTTTTTATAGGGTCTCACTATATGAGTATATGAAGTGACATTGCTGAAGAACCTCAGTAGAACCAACTCAGCCAATGCCAAACTCAGAACGCTGTTGTAACATTGTTTAAGTTTTGTACCACATGGACATAGGCTCAATCCCAGATGCAACTCTCAGAGTTTAGATCAGTTCATGTAATCTCTGAGTCTGTACGTGTTCTCTAAGATTATGAAGGAGGACTGCTACAGAGCAGGATACACCTCCCACACAGAACTGAAGGGATGGAAGATAAGCAGCTGCCACACAGATGAGCTTTCCCATCCTCCATAGATAAGAATTATTAAGGCATAGGATAAGCTTACTGCCAAAAACCTAGTAATTTTAAGCTACGCTGACCCTAGCATAAAATACTCCTCCTGATTCTTAGAAAAGGATATTCCCACAGAGCAGAAGCTATGGTATTGGGAAGGGTGATTATCTACCAAGCTCCATCCTGTAGCTTCCTGGTAAGTAGTGTTCTCTGCCAAGTGGACTGGGGAGCCATGAATAGGAAGTTTAAGTGGGGGCCATGTGGTGGTGGTGCGCACCTTTAATCCCAGCACTTGGGAGGCAGAGGCAGGCAGATCTGAGTTTGAGGTCTGCCTGGTCTACAAAGCAAGTTCCTGAATAGCCAGGGCTATACATAGTGAGACTCTACAAAAAATTTAAGTATAACATACAAATAAAAACTTAACCTTGTGTTCATATAGTTTATGCTTTATAAAGGCTTGACTAATGTATATCATTTGGCCACAACAGCCAAATTCTTTAAAGATCTACTTGTCTGTGACAGGAGTAACTATGAATCTCTTAACGGAAAAAGTTTAAATACACTTAGATGTGAAAATCCTGACTGATTGTCCTAATGTTCTCTCAACTTTTAACAGAAACCCACATTTCCCTTAAATTTATGTCCTCTGTGGTGTAGTTTAAATCAGAAAGAAAAAGATGGCTCAGACTTCTGGAAAACCAGGGAAGTGACTTTAAAAAATGTGAAAATAATCTATATGATCAAAGAAACAAACTAACCATAACTTCCCAAGGTTCATCTGCATACGACTTTAGCAAATTTCAATTAAGTGTGCTTAAGAAATGGCTCAGTGGTTAGCTGCTCTTGCAAAGGTCCCAAGTTCAGTTCTCAACATTCACAAGGCAGCTTACAACCGCCCGCAACTCCAGTTCCAGGTGATTCCATGGCCTTTTCTGGCCTCTGTGGCCACCAAACATGTACATCTAAAATATAAACCACTTCGTTCCAATTGCCTCTTCCAAAACCAATGCAGATACCAGAAAAGCAAATAACCATGCTGAACTATTCAAAATGACTTTATTAGACTACTGTTCTTCATTTACAAGTTTAAGTGTGTCCTGAAACCATACTGCTTGCTGTGTCACACATAAGCACCTCACTCTTTTTCATGTGGCAATGGTGAGCCTCCAGACACTATCCTGGAAGGGGACTTGCACCCATCTCGTGCCACTGTCGTGAAAGCACACAATTACCTTGCATTCACAATACACACAGCAGCCCCCCACGGTGGCCATACTTCCGTGTCCTTCATTAAAAACCTCGAGGTAATGCCAATCCAGATGCAGTCACGCTTCAGTTAGTACAAACCTTGCAGCTGTTTCCTGCTGCCTGGCATCCTCTGTTGTAACCCACTTGGCACCAGGGCCAGATTAATTTTAAAGTCATTCTGTATTGTTATTCCCTTCTAAAAAAATCCAGTTTTCCATTCATAGCACTTGTTTAAAGTGTAGTTTTCAGTCTGCATCAAACAGTTCAATCATTTCTTCACTTTGCAAAGGGAGCCCAAGCCCATCATGATGCAACCTGTCATGAGAACAGAATTTGTTTGAAAGTCAAGACTGAAAGCCATGCAATTTCTCTACTTGTAAGAGAATATATTAACTCATAGCACCACCTACCTTTCAGAGAAAGTAGAGAAACAAGGCTTACTTTCCAGAACTTATGTTTTGCTTAGCGATTATTGGTTTAGGTAGGTTCAGAGTGCAAAAATGAAAACAAAACAAAGATGAAGTTCCACTCGATATTATGTGAACACTCTTAACAGTATTTATAAATCACTTGGCAATGTTTCATTCAAGTCTGGCCAGCAGCATCCAGTCGATTTTAATGCAACACAAAATAATATTTTTAGCTACTAAGTAGGAACTATAGTTAAGGAGAACGGCCGTTTTGACTAGCAGAGGTAAATAAGTGTCCGTTAATACTTTCATAACTAATGGCTAACCATTAACTAAAATGAATGTTGCTTTTCCCTTGTAATTCATGGTTAGGTTGTTTTCCTTGTTCAAATAGGGGGAAAAGAGCGGCAAGGTAGAAACATTCTCTTTTTTAATGCTCCCAGTATATTTGCCTGTTATAAACAGAAGTGTGGTAGAGGAAGGACTTGCTGATGAGCATGTACCCACACTCCCTCAAATCAAGGTCATTATTTGATCTCATGCTGTAATAGGATTATTTCCATAAATGACAATTTGCTTACATGAATCTAATTGCTAGAGATGCTAGAAAAATTATTTTTGGTCAAATGGGGAAAGTGTCCACACTGATTATTACCTAATTATTAAAGAAACCATGAGAGAGGCAACTAGGTTTGTACTGTCCACGAACTGAAATGGCTCCAGATGAAACAGTGCCTCTGTCCAAGCTGGATGGGGATCAACCTCCTTCGTATCTACAGGAAATGGAGGCACTATTGCTTGCTAATGATCCTGGCCCACTGAAGACAAGAGTGCAAGTAAAGAGTTTTTTATGGCTATCTCATGTTCAAGTCCTCAGGTATCAAAATCAGAAAAGGGGGCTGAGGAGAGGGTTCAGTGGGTAAAAGCACTTGTCATGCAAACCTAACAACCTGAGTTTGGATCCCCAGAACCCAGGTGAAAGACAGACACCATAACCCTACCCGTTCTTACAGGGAGACGGGAGATAGAGACAAGAAAATTAACAGGAGCTAGCCTGGCGTACACAGCAGTGAACAAGAGATCATGCATCAAACAAGGTGCAAAGCAAGAGTCCACAACAATCCAAGGTTGTTTTCTGTCTTAAACACCTGGGAACAAATGTCCACACCCACACAACCAAGCACACACACACACACTCACATAACATTGAAAACATTTCAGCCAAACTGACCTTGAAAATAATGCAAGTATAAAAGCTATTTTGAAAATGGTGCTTGGTAATAATTTTAAGTTAATCTGACAAAAGTTTGAAGAGTCCATCTTAAAATGGCTCGTTAAAACTGAATACCTGAATTAAATGTTTTCTTAACAAGAGCTATACTGGGGCACTAATGACGTTTGAAGGCTCTTTTGTTAGGACTATAGTTCATCACGTCATACTCAATATAACTTGTAAGATGGAGTGTTTCTTCTGGTGATTTATGTCAACTGACACTAAGGAAAAAACTTTCTGCGACTGGTGAATTAAATTACCATTCATTACCATACCATTTAAATATCGTTATTTTGCCAGAGCTGCCAACAGAGAGAAGCAGTTCTAACATTACTGATAATGAGGGACAATTTGGTTCAATTGATGGACTAGAGAACGATTTTCCATCTGTTCTCCTTCCTAAGTCTTCTCTCTTGTGAAACAGAGGGTCTCACTGTAGCTCTGGCTAGCCTTGAACTCATGGGAATCCTCCTGCCTTAGTCTCCCAAGTACTAAGATTACAGGTGTGAACCACCGTGAGCTAATTTGCCACTTTTTTATTTTGCATGTCATATCAAAGTAGACTAGAATTTTTTTATTTCCTCACATTTGACTGTACAATACAAACTTGATTACAATGTTTTAGCAAACAATACTGTATTTAAAACAATACAAACTTACAATGTGTGGTAAGAGAAAACAATTTATTTCCATATATTCCAATTCAGCATGAAAGCAAAGTGCTCACTGCTGAAGTTGAGATCGACTGCAGCTTTTCAGGTAAACCCCTCTCCCGGCCTCCTCTGTGAGACAGGGCCTTACTGTGCAGCCCAGCTAGCCTCAAAGCGGGCCTCCTTTCTCCATCTCTCAAATGCTGAGGTTTCAGGTACAAACCCAGCTGCTTCCCAACTTTATAAGGTCAGGTCTCTGAACTAACAACTCTTTAGTTCTCTGTCTACATTTCTATTGTATCCTTAGAGCTTCACAGTGTCAAAGAAGTAAAAAGTAAGACTGGAAATACATATAGCTAAGATACTTGGCATTATATACACAAAAGTTTAATAATGTTGTCATAACCCCTAATAAAATGTACTTATGTACTAATCCAGAATAAACTAACTGTACATATTAAATTGTTCAAGTATATCAAGAGCATTGCTTATAAAAAAAGAGAGGCCCCAATATAGACAGACTTCTTTTTGAAGCCCAGTTATAACTTCAATATGATTAAGAGACAGTTCTATATTTTTTTAATTTTACAATATCATACATTCACAATTATTCCAAAATTTCAAATGAACCAAACATAGGATGTGGTTTACATCAGTTTAATACCTTCTGTACAGCACCAGAGGTTACAAGTGGATCTGACTAACCAAATGTTTTTTATTAGTCAGTTTGTCATCACACATTTTTACAGTAAACATACAGGGGAGAGAAAGACAGCTCAGGCCAAAGCTTTGCCTTAAATAAATACGTACTTCATGTACCCCATACTGAACACCCAATCATGCTCCTGGTCTCTGAAGGTTATGCAAGACGCATGGGATTCTCTAGGTTTGCTTTGAAAGTTTCAAGAAACCTGGTAGCTAGTTCATCATCAACCACTCGGCTGTCACTTGACATTGTGACAGTTATAAGCTGGTGCTGCCGCAGTTGGGGGTTCCCCTCTTCATCTTCAGTGAGCTTCAGCACTGGGCGGAATCTCCCAACTGCCAAGATACAGGCCTGAGGCGGGTTAATGACGGCAGTGAACTCATCGATGCCAAACATCCCCAAGTTGGAAATACTAGAGAGGGGAGAAAAACACTGCTGAAGGAGGCGTGGTTCCAATTGGTACCTGTACTTCATTACTGAGCCTTATGCTGTGCTACTCAAAGAACATGTCTATCAGCACACACAGATATCATAACTATTACTGAACAGTGAGTGCTCAACTGGAGGTCCTCGTCAGTGACAGACGGCCAGAGAAGGTGTGACTAGTGAAGACAAGGAATGCAGATGAACTCATGATGAAAAGCTGAAGTTCTACACAGAAACTCAGTGAGTGAATTTATGTTGCCAAGTAACAGGTCAAGATCATTACATTCTATGTAAGTTATTAACATTCAACTGTGAGACCCGAAAATAGTATCATTTAGCATAATGCCAAAGACAGATATTAGTTAGGTAGGTAGATTTAAAGAAGATCTGTGACTACTCTGAAGAAAGGTATAAATGTAAGAAACAAATATTCAACAATGGCTGAGTTGCTGAACTTAATGCAGAATCTCAACCAAAATCTCGGCAAGGCATATGCTGTATGTCTGCATCTGAAAATCAAACGGACTCAAAAATTTGTTGGAATATGTGGAGCCAGGAGAGATAACCACGAGTGTGAACAAAGCTGGAAGGTCTCCTTACATCTGACAGCTTGGATTCAGTGCTAACTGAGCAAGAGCCAGACACAGTGCAAAACTTGACCTGGAAGCTGGGTAAGACAGCTGCATCACCTTCTCCTTGTTATGGGGAGGAACCTTCCAGTGACAGCCCTGGGCCGATTTCATGTTTTTATGGGAAAGAAAGATCCTTGACTTCTACTTTACAGTGCATGGCAATCTATTTCAGAAAAGAGAATGGCAATGCCTCCCATGACAACCCAGAAGAGCTTCACTGGAAAGGCCAGAGCTCCTGACAGAGGACTGATAGCACCAACCAGGAGGAAAAACTTGGGCAAACAGAAATTCATTTGCAGAGTTTCTGTCCATTAAAACATCAGCAGAAGAGCAGAGTCAAGGACAAGAGTTCGGGAATCACCTGTATATGCGTCTTACAGGGGCTGTGCATCTGCACAGGCTAAAGCCTACAACTTGGTTTTACAGAGCAGATGCTAGACTTTAACAATGCCTTCATCTGATGAACCACCAGACAACCAAATAACTGATGAACTGAAAAGGTGTTTAGCACTATTCCTTGGCACGTGCCTGATCATTAAACCCCAAGAAAGGGTCAAATTTGAAGCCTACTATTAAAATGTTGTCAAGAACACAGAATACGCCAGGCAGTGGTGGCGCATGCCTTTAATCCCAGCACTTGGGAGGCAGAGGCAGGCGGATTTCTGGTTTGAGGCCAGCCTGGTCTACAGAGTGAGTTCCCAGATAGCCAGGGCTACACAGAGAAACCCTGTCTCGAAGAAAAACAAGCAAACAAAAAGTAAAAAGTAAAAATCAGTGCAACCATTTTGGAAAACTCCTTGGCAAAATCTGTCAAAGCTTCGAATCCAGGAATTCTAGTTTTAGGACCACACACCAAAACTAAGCCCCATAAGACAATGGCAAGCCTGTGCATGGTGCCATAATTGTACTAGGGCCAGTCTGGGAAGGACTGCACTATCCACAGGAGTAAGACCGAGATGGATATGTTAAACACAGATTATTTAGCATAATAACAAAATACTACTACTAATAATCACAAGAAAGGAAATGGCTGGGCTTTATAAACCTACCTTATTTATAAAGTAAGTAAAAAACAAAAGCTTAAGAATGTGGACGTCATTTTAGGATAGCTAACAGCTAATAAAAAGAATGCTCATTTCAAAACCAACCGGCTCCTCTAGCTATGATAGGAAGGCCTAACTAGTAAGAACAATACTTTCTCATGTCCTGCTATCTAAATTAAGGTACATGATACTGAGCCTACATTTTAAAAATGTCTTCAACAAATACATGAGAAAGGGTTGACATGGACTAAGTAAGTCTTATTCTACTTGCTTGATGCTACTGATAATGAAGAATTTAAATCTTACCTAAAAGACCCCCCTTGGTACTCCTCCGGCATCAATTTTCCATCTCTTGCTTTCTTCGACAGAACCTGAGGAAAGGACAGCGGACAGCAACACAACACAATCATGTCAGAGACAATGTGTCACTGGAAATACTGTTCAGGGCATACCCTCTTCTAGAGCTCAGGGCAGGTGCTAGATAATTAAACGTTCATCTAACTAATTACCGGAAGCTCGAGCACAGACCATCTCAGAAGTTAAAGCGCTACAAAGTGCCCTGAAAAACTTGGGAGCTCTTGGTTTGCCATGCACCAACGCTGTAAAACGGTTCCATGCCTTGTACACAACACTGTATACATCCCCTATAAAGCTTAAAGGAGGCATTCATGCCAATCCAGTAGGTTTTGAAAAAATTGCAATATTGCATGTCTCATCAATCATAAGGATAAGCATGCATCTGCCTTTTAATGAAGAAATAAGGATAGCACAAGACCTAGGGTTTGCTATTATAAATAAATATAATTATATATATGATAAAAGGAATTAATATATAATGTATATAGTAATTCTCTCTATAAAACACATATAAATGATGTAGTGACAATATTTCGCAGATTTGATTTTGGCTGTAACTTGTCTTTAACCCAACACTGACGTCTTTGGGATTACTGAGGAGGGTCAAGGAGTGACTTAGCCAGGGGTCCACAGATTTTACCAGAAAGTTTTACTAAAAATACAATTCTCTGAACAATGAGTGCATTCCAAGCACTCCTGGAAGTGGATCCATGTCAATGAACAAGGAGGTAACATCAGACAGAACACAGGACACAGAAATGAACTAGTTACCTTGAGAGTGAGGCTATAAGGGGTATCCTGAGAACACAGGATAGGGAAAGATATAAGCCATGAAAGACACAGAAGGCCTGTGAAGGTAGAGCTGGAACTGAGAAAAAACACTGAGAAGGAGACAGCCAAGCAGGACTCCAGGAGAAGCTGTGCATTGCCAGCATAAACCCTGGGCCAACCTGGCAAAGATCCAGGTCCCACTCCAAAAATGTTTCCCCTCTGGCCAGCCTGAGCATTAGTCTCCTCCTTGCTCACTAGCTGCCTGAAGCTCTGACCTCACACTCCTACAAGGCCTTGACTGCATCTTCGGTGGATGACTGGTAGCACATATCTCTCTGTTCTTAACTTTGTCTCAATTATCTTTTTTTTTTCCCCCTGATTTCTAAACTGTTTAAATTTGTACCGATTTATGAAATCCAGACAGTATGAAGCCATTACTCAAGAGGCCGATACTCCCTGCCTTTAGCTTCTTTTGCTGTATCACACTGCAGTGTTAGGCTGCACCCCATCAGCCAGTGCCCCATGCAACTTGTCAGCTGCTAACTGTGACTCCCAGAACAGCTGGGAGATGCAGGTATCAGACCAAAACCCTATGCAGTTCTAACAGGCCCTTTCATCCCCACAGGTGGCATTACCAACATGCCCAAGCCAAGCTTAGCTGAGAATTCCTACTCAGAAGTAGCCAGCCATTCAGTGTGTCTTGGTGGAGCTAGAAAAAACCTGGACCCCTCACTTACTAATTAATTCATCATCTTCCTACATAAAGGGACTTCTGGAGAAGGCAAGTCCTAAAATGTCTCAGTCATCTTAATCCTGACCTATAGATCTGTCTACCACCAGAGTACCACAGCTGCACATAGCTCCAAGCACCACAGCTGCATAGCTCTATTCCTTTTCTTTTTTGTTGCCAATCACGTCACCGCCACGTGTGGTGTGTGGTCTAACTGTTAACCCTTCAGCTATCCCCCACCTGTTCGTTTGTTTTAGAAAACATTACTGACTTGGAGGAATAGCAGCCTCACTACTACCACCAAACAAGTGGGAAGCGTAATGCTCGGCTGTTGGGGGCACAGGCTCTACTCTAGTGGCCAGCTGACAAGGCTGAACAGATCCACCACTTTACAGCACAGAAGCTTACACAAATTATTTAAGTGTTTTCCTTATCAGTTTATCAATTCCACGAAATTATTATTTTGTCCCTGAAAGGGTATCTTTAAAGAGGACTGAAGAGACCTACTATATATGATCAGCTTACAGCAAAAGCGGACATACAGGGCTAGCAAGGTGGTGGTGTACATACTGTTAATCCCAACACTTGGGAAGCAGAAGTAGGTAGATCTCAGTGAGCTTGAGGCCAGCCTGGTCTACAAATCAAGTTCTATGACAGCCAGGACTACGTAGACAAACCTCTTTCAAACAAACAAACAAACAAACAAACAAGCAAACAACTGATACATAGGATGCCTGCTGGTGTTCATTACAGCCACTGTTATTATACCTTTAGAATTCTTTAACAAGCTCACAAAATATTCTTTTAAGAGACAGACATATTAATCTATATAGTTAAAAAATGATTTTACTTCTAGAATTAAAATCACGCTAAGATTTTTCTGTTTAAACACTATTCAAAGCATTACACTTTTGAATAAGACACTGTATAAAATCTCCATATATAAATGGTGACAAAATGGCAACTGTACAGGGACATTCTTCTAAACTGAGGACATGGCTTGCTTACCTTTCCTGGAGGGTAAGGAGTCAAGTTCAACATGAAAGCATAGAGGAGTAAGTACACTTTCTACCAAAAGAGGAGTAGCAGCTGAAGCACCATGATGAATGTGATTAAGCACAGCACCCAGTTTATACCCAGCATTCCAAAGACTCAGAGTGGCATGTGGTCTGGGCCAGGGCAGCAGGACCCTTCAACTAGTGCACAACAAACCTGAAAGGTGCTGGGAGGCTGCGGGACTGCTTCCTCGTCTCTTAAACCAAGGTCCTTTCACATGCAAGGGCCAGAGAATGCTAACATAGCTGTTTAATGATGTGGTATCATAGCAGTAAAAACTGCTGAGAACCACTGAAACTTGTCATAGTCAAAATTTAATGCACATCCAGATTGGAAGATCCCTGCTTTACAGATCAGGAACGTCCATGTAACATTTTAAAAATGTTACTTCAACACTTAGTCTCCTTTCACCTTCGAAACACTGAAGTACATGTTTCTTAATGGTGCTAAAAATCCTTGGCACATTAAATTCATGAACAGTATCCCCTGAACCTGTAGCTTCACTTTGTGGTATTATTTCAGTTACCCTGTGGTCAATCCCAGGCTGACAATATTAAATAGAAAATTCTGGATAGGAATAGTAAGTTTGAAACTCCACACTCTTCTGAGTAACATGATGAAAGCATGGAGGGCCTCCTGGTCCAGCTTTCTCATGCGATACACTACCAACCCATAAGACATCGAGCGCTCTGCCCACCAGATTGCTCTCCTGGCATCAGCACAGTGCTCATGCTCATCCAGTTCATACTGTACTCAAGTATGTTTCCAATGGGCAAGAATAATGATGCTGGCAAGTTTACTGTACAACTGCATGGTTATAACCGTTCACTTTATTGATGTGAAACTTGTAATGTGCCTGATTCACAGGCTGAGCTCTGCACAGGTCTGTATGTACAGGGAAAAGTACATAGAGTGTTCCCAGCATCTAGGCTGGGGGTTCTTTGGAAAGTATCCCTTGTCAGTCAAAAGAAATGACTTAGATACCAGGAAACCAGACTGTTAACTTTGACTTTTTAACTGACCTAATTAGTACAACCTTTCAATTAAGAAAACTGTTGCATTTTAATGTTTAAAGATATTAAAGTACAAACACTTTAGTGTGATACTTTTGCCAAAAAAAAAAAAGACCTTGCGAATTACAGTGGCTGTCAAAGTTGACTGGTATGTATCCTTACTTTGTAATGTGATTATTACTAGTGAAAAAAAACAAAGCCTTCATGAAAGGCCATCCAGAGGCTGCCCTACCCGGGGATCCATTCCACATGCAGACACCAAACCCAGACACTACTGAGCATGCCAGGAAGTGCTTGCTGACAGGAGCCTGATACAGCTGTCCCCTGAGAGGCTCTGCCAGATTCTAAACAATACAGATGCAGATGCTCACAGCCAACCATCAGACTGAGCACAGGGACCCCAATGGAGGAGTTAGGGGAAGGACTGAAGGAACTAAAGGGGCCTTATCTGGCATCAATGGGAGGGGAGGCCCTAGGTCCTGTGAAGGCTCCATGTCCTAGTGTAGAGGAATGCTAGGGTGGTGAGGCAGGGGGGTGGGGGCCACCCTCACAGAAACAGGGTACAGGTGGATGGGATAGAGGATTTGCGGAGGGGAAACCAGGAAAGGGAAGAACACTTGAAATGTAAATAAATAAAATATCCAAAAAAAAAAAAAAAGGTTTCATATTGGAACTTCAAAAATTGCTTTTCAAGAGATTCAGGAATCCCTTGGGAATGCTAATCATTTTCAGTGGTCTTAATTTACAACTTAAAAATCTACTGAAATCACATCCTGCTGGCTAGTCTTGTCAGCATGACACACAGAGTTATCTGAAAGGAAAGAACCTTAATTGTGAAAATGCCTCCATAAGTCCAGCTGTATGGCATTTTCCCAATAAGTTATTAATGGGGGAGGGCCCAGCTCACTGTGGCTGATGCCATCCCTGGGCTTGTGGTTCTAAGTACTACAAGAAAGCAGGCTGAACAAGCCATGGGAAGCAAGTCAGTAAGCAGCACCCCTCCATGGTCTTTATATCATCCTCTGCCTCGAGGATCATTCCCTGTTTAAACTCCTGTCCTGATTTTCTTCAACAATGAACAGTGATGTGAAAGTGTTACCCAAATAAATCTTTTCCTCCCCAGCTTGCTTTATGGTCATGGTATGTGATTACAGCAAATAGAAACCCTAAGACAATTTTTAAGACTGAATTTCGTACTTTGGAAATTAAACCTTTTTACCCAGAACATGAATGAAGCTGACCTCTAATTTATGCACATATTAATTTTAGAATTTCTGAATATTAAATATTCTTATAGGTGCCTTGATTAAAAACTGAAAACCTTAATAAGTACCTGGGATCACCCTTCCTCTGCGCAGAAACCACGCACGTACGCACGCTCGCACAGCCTCTCAGCAGGTACTAAGATGAAAGTACAGTCAACAGTTTGAAAGCGGCCTTCTGGACACATACCTTTACAGAGTCAGCGATCTCCTGTATGCCCTTAGTGGCTGCATCTTTTATGACTGGTGTAATTAAACCTTTATCTGTTGCCACAGCCACTGAAATGTCAACAGAGGGCAGCTGCTTTGGGCCTTCTCCATCCCAGGTGACATTAACCCCAGGCATTTGCTGTAAGCAGAAAAAAACATGCTATGAAGGAAGGAGCCTGAGATTATAGTCAGAGAAATGTGACTTACATTATTTTTCATGTGAATACAGCTATTTTTGGTTTGGGAAAAATAAAAAGAACATTGATTATTGTTCATGCTTGGGAAGATGAAACACTTTTCAGCAGTATGCACGACTAAGAAAATCCTGATGATACACATGTTTTGAACTACATGACCAATATGAACTTGAAGGGGACAGTGTAGCAGAAAACAGTGACATTCGACTACCTTCCTTTGGCATAAAAACTCAACTTTTTAGCACAACTCTGAAATACATATTAACAAGCCCTCAGTAAATGAGCCTTCTATTTAAAACCAATTTCCCAAGCATCACAATCAGGAGACAGACATTACACACACACAGGTACAGACTTAACATAGAGAGAACTACCCTAAAGAACGAAAAGAACATACAAAATGGCTAAATGCCTGAACGGTGTGTAGTGATGTTGCCAAATATCACAGGGCAAAACTGGGGCTGAACACAGAAATCAAAAGCCAATTCCATTTCTCAGAAATTCTGTGCTTTCTGCAGAGTAAGACCAAGTGTCCAGGAATGTCACTTACCAATGGCAAAGCACAGCCTGATTCTGCTCTGCCTGTCTCATGTCACTTCTGCACTCCGGGAGGAGGAGGTTTTCACTCCATCAAGATTGTTTTATTCCTTTTACCTTGTAAACAGCCAATTATTCTTACAATTTCTCGGTAGTTGTTCATTCACAACAATGCCACAATGTTAAAATAGTACAAAGTCCCAATCCCTCAAAAGGCCCCAAATTCTTCAGATCATACAAAATACAAAGAACAAGGGACCAGGGGATGCCAGGCTGAGAGCATACACTGCTCTTGTAGAGGATCAGTGTTTGATTCCCAGCATCTGGATCAGGCACCTCGCAGATGCCTGTAACTCCAGCTCTAAGGGATCTCAAGCCCTCTTCTGGAGTCAATGAGCACGCGCACACGCGCACACACACACATACAAGCCCATATGTGAAACACAGACACAAACACACCAAAAGTGAAACCTTAACTAAAAAACAAGAACATGTAAAACCGTCAACAGGGAAGAATATTTTGGAATGACATTTAATTAATGAATACATAATGAAGACTCATGGGACATGATCTAAGTTGGATTCAAAACAATATTCAAACTCTTAACCCTTTTAAAGAATTATTAAAATGAATTCCACACTCAAGTTTTCTAACCAAACAGACCTAAGAAAAGGAAGAAACATATGGTAAGTAACTGGGGAAAACACGCAGGCAACGATACAAGCAAGGTGGTGCTTAGAGCATCTCAGGCAACATCAACATAGACAACCTCAGCAGCCAGAGGCTCCTGGCTTATATATTTGGGAAACTGCACGAGGCAAGCAACTTTCTGGGAAATACGTGCTTTAAAAATGAAGAGAAGACTGCAAATCAGGCACAGCAATATCTACAAAAGTAAAGGAGAAAGCACCAAGATCTCATCAAAATCAACTAGATCTGGTTATTTTTCCTAGGGAATTGTGTAAACCCTTATTAATTACTTAACATGTAGACAGGTAAAGATTAAAAAAAGAGGCAGAATTCATTTTGACCAGGTCCTGGATAACTGTAAAGTAGCAGCAGAGGCAATGCAGGTTTCTGTTGACTATCCCTCATTTCCAGTACTGGCTGGCTCTTCTCTGAGTACAAGAAATCAATCAATGTGGACTGGATAGATACTCTTTATTCTGCTACAATTACTTTGGGAACTTTTTTGATTCTGAGTTTCCTTACCTGTAAAGCAACTAAACTAAATAATAGGATATTTTAGCAATAAAATTATACACATCTTAAGCCAAGAGACATTTATTTAAAAGCCACAATTACTTTGGTTTGGCCACTTACTTTAAGAGTAACAGCTGCTGCTCTGATGATAAAGTCATTTACTGAGACTTTAATGTCATCTGAAAGAAGAATAAGTATATTAAAACCAGTATTTGTAATATTTTAACACTGATCCTTGTGATATCAAACTTGTAGATTATGGACAAGTCTGGCACACAGTGATGAAAATCACCAGTCTGTTTGGTTTGTGAAACAGGTTTCCTTGCTTAGCAAAACATGGATTGAAGTCCTACACACGGGGCTGAGGGAGAGTACACAGCTTACTTGTAGGGTGGGATACAGCCTATGGGTAACCTGTGCTCACCGTGGTCAGGCAATTGTCAGGATTCTTCCCATCAAAAAGTTCACTTCTAACCCCTGATTAGCATTTTGTGAAGGCATTCAGCAATCATGCACATGAACTGGAAGAGCACAGTAAAACTACAACCAAAAGGAAATCCCAACTCCACAGCTCTAAAGGGCAAACAATTTCTGTACTTGTGTACCAGTCAGTTTTCTTCATTTTCAAATGCCTTTGTTCTGCACACTTTATAATACATTGACAATATTACAAGAGTAGAGTATGTAAATGTATCAAATAGATGATTGTGCTTGTAAAGGGTGCTTAAACACAAGCCCCTTTAACAGGGTCACTGAATGGGATCTACTTTTTAACTCAGTGCTACAGCAGCCATATGCCAGCCTCTGGCCGCACCGAAGTCCATCGCCTCAGCTAGAATTCTGTCCTCTTCGTACTGCAGCCCAAAGAAGCGCCCTGCCCTTCACCACTTTCTTCCCCTTCAGCACTTACACTCACTGGCTTTCTTGGTTGCCCAGACTCACCCAGTTTTCTTCTCCTGTCTACTCATCTATTCTTGGCTCCTCCTCTCCATGTTCCTACAGCCCAGACAGGAACTTGAAGATTGGTGGTTCTGATGCCATTTAGAAGATGGTCACCGTACCCCCAAATTCTATTTCTAACCTTACACATTCAGAGCTTCAGGACTGTACATCCAGTTTCACATAAGAGGTTCCTACCTCCAAAGCAAGACCTCTCAAATCTAATGTATGCAAAGGTGACTTGATCTCAAGTACTTTAAAAAAAAAATTCCTTACCATAATTAACACATAATTAAGAAACCGAATATGGTAATATAAACCTATAATCCTACCCCTGGAGATCAGGGATAGGACAATTATGAATCTCTTGTGGGCTACACAGACAGAACTTATTGGAACTTACCAACCAACTAACCAACCAAAGAACTAAGCAAACAAACCCTAAATCTCAATTAAAATCCCAGACATAGAGTGTTTCACTCTTAAAACTCTATCAACATTAAAAAGAGAACTCTATTCTTAAACATTCTATAGATCACAGAAGGAAGAAACATTCCCTAACTCTTCTACAGGATCTGAAGACAAACACTGAGGATACAAACAAACCCAAGGAAAGAAAACGGAAGGACAGTATTTCTTACAGGCATCCATGCAATTATATATAGGCAGACCTGCCTTGGACTTGCAATCCTCTGTCCCAGCCTCTTGAGTCCACTAACACTCAGCCAATACAAAGAATCTTAATGAAATGTTAATAAAACAAACTACATGAAGAAGCTTTGTATGAGGAATATTGGGTTGATTGAATAACTGACATCCAACCATTGTAATTTGTCATCTTAACCAAGAGAAAGAGTATCTCAAAAGATGAAAAACAAACAAACAACTTTTTGACAAAAATTCAGCATCTGCTCATGTGTAAAATTCTCAGAATCAGAGAATGGGAATTTCTTGAACCTGAAAAAGATCTATAAAATACTTACTGCAAATGTTACAGACTGAATGCTTCTCCCAACTCAAAACAACAGAACACACAAGGAACACATATCTACACCTCTGGCATTTATAGACAGTGCAATAAAGCAAGAAACAGCAAAAGGATGGGTAAGGTTGAAATAACTTTTCATGCTAACAAATTCATACCTCTCTGAAACTTTATTTTGAAATGTGTTTGGAGAGACAATTCAATTTAATAATCTAAAAATGTGTTATGAATACACAATTAAACAGTGTGTAAAGAAGAGTGTTATTCAAATGTTGTCTAAGACATACTTATAATCCATGCACACTCAGTTAAGAATTTTAAGACCTTTGCTTGTCCAGCTAGTACTATCAAAAGGTATTCAAAATAAGCATTTAGTCTGAGCAAGTCACTTATCTGTTCTTATCAAAACCAACCAACCAACCAACCAACCAAGCAAGCAACCAACCAACCAACTAACCAACCAACCAACCAACCAACTAACCAACCAACCAACCAACCAGAAAACCCAAGCTAAGGAAGACAAAGATATAAAGCCTACTTTTACTTAGGAAAGCAACCACCGGGCAGTGTGTGACCCCACAAGACTATTGGCAGGTTCCGTGTGTGGCAGTGGATGAATGTGAACTGAATGATGAGGAGCAAACAACACAGAGAAGATGTTTGAATGAGAGCAAGGAAGAACAGAAATCCTTAGTGCATATAAAATAGTAAATTGTGATTAACTCAGTGTTACACACCCAATCTATTTCATGTAGGGAAAAAAACCATTCTCTCCCCTGTGTTAGAACAAGCCAGAGTAGAGCACAGTCAGGTTATGAAATGAGATTAAAGGCTACACAAGGGGCAATTTACAAAGGAGTTCATGATCATCAAATTAGCATGCATTCTGCAGTAAGTTAATTCAATTTTACTGACCTTTGACCAGATCTTGTCTAACCTTTAAAACTGCTCCAAGGTCACAGTCAGCAGCAGCATAGGCGTGAGGCACAGTACTTTTCGATTCAGTTAGCCTCTTAGCGATAACTCTTCGAATATTGCTGGCAGGAATTTCAGTGAATGTACCCTGCAAAAGAAAAAAAAAAAAAAAAAAAGAGGCAATTTGTCTGTTAAAACATAAAACATAGATGGAAAAATATAAAAAACCACTACCTATCTGAAATCCAGTCTAAGAGACCTAGTAATTATATAAAAGATAAATTTAAGAAAAGTACTATTAAAATTCTTTACGCAAAGGGAGAATATAAGAAATATAAGTATTTGACTTGAGTTTACACAATTATAGAAAAAATAGCAAATTTTAAATTTCAGTTCTGAATGAGACATTTTGTATTAGCATGTTTAAGGTAACTAAGAGGAAACCAGCCTATCATCACTGTATACATATATACTGTGTGTACCCACTCACATACACAGGTATGTTGAGTATGGGAGGAATATATTACTATGTACAATGTATGTATGTTCATGTATGCACAGGTATGTTTCCTATAAGAACACAGAAAGAAACCCCTAGCCATCCATTCAGATAGCCTGTACGCGGTTACTGTCACAAATGCTGACTACAGGCAAGTCTTATAAAGACCACATAGTGTAGAAAACGGCACCATATTACATAAGGGATAATCGGTCAACAACCATGCATTTCTGTGGTTTAAAAATATCCTAGGAATTCAAAGTATAAACTATAAATGAGATAAGAAAAATCTTCCTGGAATTTAATATAATTTTTTTTGTAAAGGCATGGGCATCCAATTACACTTACTCCTGTTCTCATCTTTTATTCTATTCTTGGATGGAGTTACATTCACCTAAGGATAATAAAAAAAACAACTATAATTTATTTTTCCTTTCACAAATGATATTTAAGAACACTCTGTCAGCTAATGTTCTGATTGCATAGAACACATGCTCTCTATACTCTGTGAGCATTTGAAAGATTTATCTTCTTTCTACTTTGATTAATCCTCTACAGCCTACTTTAAGGAAGCCTTGACACACCAAATTTTTATGTAGACAGTATACTATTAATGTTCATAAGAAATGCTGCCTGTGAAACTCTCAGTTCTCAGTCCTTTCCAAGCATGATAATGAACAATCTTCTCTATTAATGGAAGCAGTGAGTGTTTATTTCCCTTATTTTAAAAGCACACAGGAAAGAAAAATGGGTTAAACAGAAAAAGAACAAAACAGCTGTAACACAGCTGTCCCTGAGAAAGAAAGTATACCGTGCTGTATGGTAAATCTAAACAGCTCGTAATTCCTTCAACAAAAACCAAACATACCCATAAAGAGGGGCTACGAAAAATTCTTACATCCAAGGAAAAGTGCCATGACTACAGCGTATATCCATGTGGTAAATGAAGCCAAATCACAACCCCACTTGGAGGACAGTGCTGTGCAAACAGTCTCATTTGTGCTATGAAATCTACAAGAGAACCAATTGCAAGTGTTTTCTATAGTTACAGTTTTAAGCTCTTGCTAAAATGGATTTATTAAAAAGTACTTATAAAGCACACAGTACTTGTTTTTAGTTCCTTTCTCACATATCTAGACCATAACAGTCTTATTGAGAAAACCTTACCGCTGCATTAGGTTGCCCAGGGATGGACACTGGCGGGATCACTGGCCGAGGGTAAGCTGGCCCAGCAGTGGCCTGAGGAGGCACAGATGCTGAAAGAGTGGATGGGGGAGCTGAGGCTGGTCTCAACTCGGTAATCTTGCCCAACTGTTTCAGCTCGACTAACTTGAGTGCATCTCTGGAAATGAAAGGAAACTGGATAACCATGAAGCAACAAGGAGTGCAGGCAGTCTTAGAAACGATGCTGAGGAGCGAGGGAGAGAAACAGTAAAGCAAACACCACCAAATCTAAGCAAGTCTTTCCCCTGCATGGGCTTCTGAGTCTTACTAGGCATCTGATGGCTCTTCATAAACTTTCAAAACCCAATTAATAATTTGAATTTCTAATAATTAGAACCTATTGGGCATATTTGAGATGACAATTTTCTTTACAGGGGGAAACAACCCTCTTAGTATCTAATGGCAACATGAGAAGCAGAATCTATGATAGGTCTAATCTATTTGATCCATATAACACTTCAGTATTGAGTAAAGATAGTCATTTTTATTAAAAAGTAAACTTGTCTTTTATTGGGAGAGAAGTGTCTTTTTTGTAGTAATTGAAACATTTTACTGTATATTCATGAAGTAATTCTCACATGGCATTAGGAGAGCATCAAGTTCACAATCCCTATGGCTTCCATTGGAATATTTCCCAAATTATTATCACTTAGAATGAAACTACTTACAGACCTGTCTTTTGTACTACTTCGTAAAACAAAGGTGCACTTGTTTATAAAGGGACATAACTAAGACTGTGAGCTATAAGTCCTACTGCAGGTTGGCAGGCTAGAGTTAGCTATCAACATTACACAGCCTACAGTCATCCGAGAAGGGAGTCTTAATTAAAGAACTGTCTAGGTTGGATCGACCCATGAGCATGTTTATGGGCTATCGTCTTGACTGTAAATTGATATGGAGGACCCAGCCCACTGCAGGGGCACCTTCCCTCTACAGGTATTTCTGAACATGTGTTCTTGGAATATTTTAGAGAACAAACTGACAAAACAATAGAAATGCTACATCATTCTGGATTCCCAATACTGAAGAGTAGGGAAGAGAAGAAAAGAGCCTACCAAGTGTCATGTGTGTTAATAACTCACACCATCCAGGTGGAAGAGGAGTTACTATGACTCCTATCTAAGTCAGTCTGTCTCAAGCACCCACTCCACTCCAGGTGCTGAGAGAAAACACTGTGCACGACTCTTCCCACTAAGCTTTATTCTACAGAGGAGTCACCCATCGGTCACACAAGCAAGAGTGATGGGATTGCATCTTTAAAAAGGAATAAAGCAAAGTAATGAGCTAGAGAGCAATGAGTGAGAAGACAGAGCAGCTTGGGGAGGCCTGGGCAGATAGCCATTACACAGAATGGTGTGGCGGGTAAGTCAAGGGCTGGGAGAAAGGTCTATCTAGGCAGAAAACATGTAACTTCCAAGATGAGGTTTCTAAGAGAAGGAAGGCCAGAACAGAAGTGTGGGACCAGGGTAGAGGCAGGCAGCCGAGTACAGCCAGGGTGAGGACACTGGAGTACACTCAGGTTCACAGCTAGCTGCAAAGTCTGTGTTTTCTACCTTTCTAAGAGCTGTGGACATGCTATGCAAATCAAATAAAGTGAAAGCAATTTTCTCCTAAGAACAGACTAGCTAAGAATTAATCCACGATGAGCAGAATGCTGGGACTGAACGAGGAACTGGGATAGGCCTAATCTACAGCTACTGGCAGGACCTTCTGACAAGGGCCCTTTACTCACCATACAAAAAGTCACAGGAGAATAGCTGGAGGCAGTACTGCTTCTCAAAGGGTAGACTACAGCCTGGAGGTGGTGACAGAGTGGCTGAGGGAGTGAAGGGGACACATGTCCCAGGGAATGATCTGTGGACCGTTATGGCTTTTAGCCAGCTTACTTCTACTTGAAAATCAATTTTTACCCATAATATTTATAACCCAAACCTAAATTATGACTTTAGATCTATATGTCAAGGTCAATGAAGCTGACACAATTCCTGGAGACTTTGTTATGAGCCCAAAGGCCCGTTAGATGAAAATGCTAGCACTGATATAAAATAAGACTTACCGACTCAGAATGGTGCCTCCAAAAAAGGGAATTCCCCTTTCTAGGGCACTTATAAGTTATGGCCCAACATTACAGCCCCTTCCCATTTCATGTGAGGTAGATACTTATCAGCAAATACCAAATACATTTCCTTACAGAGATTTCTCCCTTAGTCATCAGATCAAAACACACAGAGATAATAAAAACCTAAATGACTAGTATTTGTACTCATCAATCTATAAGCTAGGGTGCTGACATTAAATAGACATAGCCATACATCCCTGTTTGCATGACTGCTTTGTCAAAAAAAGATGTGATTTGGTTTTATGCCTGAAGCAAATAAAATTATTGGGTAAATCAGAGCTTGGTGAGGAAAAAAAGTGAAGAGGAGCCTATATTCATTAAAAAAAAAAAAAAAAAGTAGAAAATAATTCTAACCATTGATTTAGAATAAACTTTTATTATTGATTTTACAGTTATATAGCCCATGAAGTGTAAATGCTAAGTGTTGTTTATTAACAGCCAACAATTTAGCTATAATGCAGAGATGATTTTAATGATTTTTGCCCATTAAATAATTAGATTAAACTGGAAGCACTGCTGGGCATTAAGTACTCTAAAACGTAGGAGAAAAACAAATGAACCATGTACTGGTACGAAAGCAGCGGGTGCTTGGGAAATTAGCTCAAGTAAAACCTTTCCACGCCGCAGAAGGTAGCTCACTCTAGTGCTCATCACCTAATTCTGAAGACTTAAACTAGACAATTGCCTAACATGCCAAGATCAGATGCTGTGGTTGACATGAACAAAAACATTAAGTACAACTCTGATTTAATAATTATATATAGCAAAGATATTACGGTGATGGCAAAGACTCCTACTGTGCTAATGAGCTTCTGACCGTGGCCTGGCCCTTGTCACTCAGGCAGGCTAACACATGACTCTGCTTCTGTACAGCATGCATTTAGAGCACTATCTTTGTTTTAATGAAATCTGAACACCAGCTCTCAGCCTGTGCTCTTCTCCAGAGACACAACGGCTTGGGGTGCTGCTCTCTGATCAGAACGGCTGTCACACCACCCACCTGCATTCTGAGCTGACAAAAGCAGAGAGAAGATGGCACTCATCATTTCCAGAGCATGCTGCTACAGCACACGGGGAGAGGCTTAAGCCAAAGCCTCAGGGTCGAAAACTGTTGTAGAAGAGGGCATTTCTGTGGAGGCCACTGGGGCAATTCCTCTCTCCAAACTTCACCTTAATGTTAAACTTAGCATACAAACGCAAAACTTAATACTACACAAATTAAGCCTTCTGGAATGGTTGCTACTTAAAAGATCAAAGTCGACTTCCTTATGGTAGAGAAGGCATAAAGGTCTGGAAAAGAACTGGGAAACAGTGGGAGAAAGAGCATCATGAACTTACCTTGTAACACTGTTTCCTTAAGGTATCAAGAGGATAACTATATTACTGTAATTTTAAACAAGTTCTTAAAGTATTTGTGCATGCATTAAACACAGTGCATTAAACACATGCATTTAGCAGGAAGCAGAAACGCTGCAACACATTCAAGGCCAGAGTAGTTTATGTGGTAAAACCCTAACCGGGTGTGTGTGTGTGTGTGTGTGGGTGTGTGTGTGTCCCATGTCAGTCTTTGCTGTCCTACCACTAAGCTGCTTTCCAAAAGGGCGCCTAGCAGCTAAGTTCAAGAACCTTTCCCCAGACCTCTATTTCTTGACTTGCGGACCATTTCCCAACACCCGAACACAGAAATCAGGTCTTCTAAATGATGTGCTGTTGCTGATCTCAATGACAATAACTGCCTCACGAACTACACAAACTGTCTCCTTCATCTTTATCACTCGGGTCCTGATTCCCAGACAGCTTTGCAGTGTAACAGAAAGCTTCAGACATCAGGTACTCTGCTACGGCAAATGCTTCCTCAAACTCCTTATTTGACCTATTTCTGGAGCCAACACTTTCATTACCCAGACCAAGATTTCAGACACACACTCTAGACAGATGTCTCTTGCATGATTTTCAACCACGTTAAGGGGAGTATTCATTATCTCCTACCTGCATTACTTTATGAGCCTTACCTCAACTGATCCCTTACCTCAGAGGCTATTATCTGTTGTAATTTATACTGCATGAACTTGCCAAGCTGAGCCTTTCTCAGCTAGAGCTATAATTATTTTGCATTTCTTCAAATCTTCAGTGGATAATGAATTAAACAGACCGTTTATCCCTCAGATAACAGACAAGGCAAATCCATCTTATTATAAAGATAGTTGTTTTATTCCATTTTTGCAGAGTTCAACTAAGGCACAGACTGGTAGATGATTAAAAAGATACAGACCAGTGGAAAAGGACCAGCTTCCAGGCCAGAAGTGCCACTTTATATCTACTTGTTTTACCTAAATTTCTAAAGTTCCAGCCACCGTCATCATTCTAACCAATATTAGAGACACATGTTACTGTGAGGATTTCACATGTGGTCGCGGTCCCATTTGACAGGTCTTTGTTGTACCTTTATTAGGTTAAGTTCCACTAGAGAAAGGCCCATCTGTTTTAATAGACTGTTGAGACAATCTTAAACAAATGCAAAGATGCATCAATTTCTTGACTAGAAAGACTTGCCTACATAAAGATGTCAGACTGGTTCTTACTGAGCTAATTCAATACATCTCATAAATGACCATGTTCTCCGCCACCTGCAGATCCTAGAACTGATTAGGATTTAAAAGAAGGATATACCAATAAAACTACTGTGTTGAAAAAATAGACAAGGGAAATCTGCAATGCCTATCAGAGTTTAAAGCAATCTATATAACTTATAATTAAAGTGGTATTAACTCACAAGCAGATCAATGAAAGAGGAAAGGAAATCCTTAAGAGAATTAACCGCAAATGGAAACTCCACTGAATGAAGTAAGCAAAGTCTGAGAGCTAAGAATTAAATTATTTTAAAAGTGCAACTCCATACCTGGGAAATTTAAGCGACTGGTGACGACTTTATACAAGTTGAAGTATGTTTGCCTGCCTGGTGCTCTAATTTTCTGCATTATCACCATTTCTAAGGATGTGGCCTAGTTACTACATTTAACTTAATTCTTAATAATGGTGCAATTATTCAGAAAACCCTTGCATAGAATATAACTTACACTAACAAAAGCAATTAAAACCACAAAAAAGAAGAGTGTGCCTTGTTGCAAATCTCTACACAGAATAAGCTGTTTAAAAATCCTTTCAGAAAAAGGTAAGTGAAGGGACTGGGGATTACCCAAGTGCACATACTCTTTAGTGAAGATCCCTCGAGGGCCTGTGGCTGTGCCCTGGCTGGCATCCAATGAATGTTTTTCCAGAATGTTGCGGGCAGCTGGACTTAAGCGGAACCTAAGAATAAAAACATGAAGATGAACGAAACTAGTTAACACTTCTATTGATTCAAATAGATCTAAACGTCGACAGTTTTACTGATAATTAGGAACGTGAATTCTTACCCTGAAGCTAAAATGAGTCTCAAGGATAGTCACAGTCAAATGAACTAATCTGTATCGATCTATTTTATCGTCAAAACACTTTTATAAAGCAGTAAGTAGTTACTAATTCTAAATAACTTTAATAAGAGTAAATGTTCAGAACACAGGGAAGATGGCTTCTGACTACCAGCGTGCGTTAGAGAGGAGAAAATACAGGGAGTCTGGCATGGAAATGAGAAATGCTGTGCCGCCCAGGGAACTAAAAGACCATTCTGATTACCCAGATCCCAACATTATACACTGTACTCTCTGATCAATTAGCACAGTATGCCTTGTACACAGTAATATTAGGGAGGGGACATGAGCACTGAGTTTGGATCTCCAGGACCTATATAAAAGCCAGGTGCAGAGGTACCTATCTGCAACACTGGCGCTGGTGAGCTAGGGGCAATGTTCATAAGTACCTGTATTATCACAGGACAGTTGGAAAGAATTTACCCATGTCAGAGTCTCAAATACTGAACTGTTTGAACAGGAACAAATGTTAAAATGAAATTTCCATTTTGTATCAACTATACTCTGGACACTTGGATTTTAGTAATCTGAATTCTGTGAATAAAAACAAAAATTAAACTTGGTTTCATGAACATCATTCTAATGGTAAAATTCTAGGTAATTTTAGAACCTAACTGAGGTTCAGCATAGATACAGATGATTTTATTCTATACGGGGCAAGGAAGGCTTTTAGAAGGCCCAAACAGAACAGGCGTTCACTAACTGCTTATCAAACAAAGAAGGATGCAAAATAATCATCTTATGTCTCGGTGTCCTAAGAGAAAAGTGGAAGATGCTTTGAACTGATACTGATTTCAAACCCTAAAATAATCATACCCTTTACACATAATAATCATCATGTTTGATTGGACATACACGTTCACATAAACGCACGCACCGTGGTGTCCCTTTGTGTTCCTTCCTGGCAGGGCAAGGAATCTGCGGCTGTGGAGAGGGCTGAGTAGGCGCTGGTGGTTTTGAAACTGGAGGTGGAGCACTGACATCTTTGGGAACTTCCACATGTTTCCAGTCTTCCCCTTCTTCAACCAGCAAAGCAATGAGTGAACCCAGCTGTATATTTTTAGCACCTTCTTCAACCTGTATTTTAAAAGGACAATGATAGGGACAGAAAAACCCAGGGTCACAGGAAGTCGCTAATCTACAGGTGCAAGGAAGATGGGAGCTAAAGGCCATTGAAGACAGAGAGATCTCCTCTTCCAGCCGCCACCTTCTGTCCCTGTCATTCCTCTAGCTCTCCCAAGTACTAATGCTGCCTCTGGAAATGAGCAAGACCCAAAATTTTCTGGCAGCCTTCAAAACCAGAGTTTCCCTTCCTTCTTCTCTGATGTCAATTTCTTCCTATCCATGGAGGCTGTGGGTACAGCAACCTGTCCTCACTAGTTTCTACATGGTTTCTAACAGCTCGTAAGAGATTAACTCATCCTATCTTCTAGTTACTTTTAAGTAAATAATATTAATTAATTTTAAGTAAAACTTCTCAGTAAATTTAGTCTCTAGAGGGAAAAATGTCTGATAATGCAGATAGAGTTGGTTAACGATTCTGGCTAATTTTAAGGATGGCTTATGTATTTCCCTACTAAGTTTTTCCTGGAATATCTACCTAAAACCTTAGGAAATATCTCAGGAGCTTTTCATAAGTACATCAGAGAAACAGTGGTGTCCTAGCTAAAGAGATACTGTTTTCACATGGTACCTGTCAACTAAAAATCTAAACAAGATAAAGATTTTTTAAAAAAACAAAAGTATTTTAAACATGTCAGCAGTAAAAATTTGTTTTTTAAAATAATAATTGTAATCTATTTATTAAAATAAGTTTTGAGCAAACCTTTAGATGACAATATCATATAGTTTTGGTAGTGGGAAACAATGCTGTTTCTTTATGAAATGATTTCCTCTTACTTCCTCTCAACTACTAACGCCCATTACAGATTGACGGGCTGTAAGACGTTCACTAATGCAACAACTACGTAAAAAGCTTGACTTGAGCAATGGTATGACATTTTAAAGTGACACTAATGTTGGTGTTTATTAGTATGTACACTACCTTGAAGCTTAAAATAAAGGTAAACTCTGTGGGTTAGGAAGCTTTGCAAGCTTAGTGATTACCAATGGAGAACAGAAACAAAGACTATGATGGAAAAGGACAGATGATGCACCAGGCTACAACTTGACTATGCAACACAAGTTAAAGAAGGGAGTGGTCATTACAGTTATATTTAAAGTCAATAAAATCTTCAAGTGAATTAAGACTTTTCTAGGCGTGCTAGTTTGGCATAGACATTTACTTCTATTGTAGTTAGCAAACAGTCAAAGCTGGTTCAAACACATTAACAGAGGCATAAATAACCTTCTGCAAACTCACACTTAGAAACCTATCAGGCCTTTGCTACATCCCCTCTCCCTCTACCAAAACCAGGAGTCTGGGACAATAAGCATCCAAGATGTCTTACTCAATCAAAAATCTCTATGGCTCCTATGCCAATTTGCTTTAATAAAAAGCAAAGTCTTTTTACTCTCTGCTCTACTCACAGTCTGTGGCTCAAGTGAACTGCCTTCCCTCCCACCTGTATAGCTTCCTGAGTTTCAACACTGTCTCTGTTACTACTATCGCTGGTAACAACTGGCTACGTGAACATAGTAATGATTATTTTGCCATGTCTGTTTGTTCATCTGCCAAGTGAAAACAGCAACAGTAGCTATCAAAGATTTGTTAGGAGGGATAAAGAAGTCCCCAATATAAGAGACTTTGAACAGTGCCTGTCACTTGACATATGTCACTTGACATACATAGTGTTGGGTTAATGTGGTGTGAGGTCCCGTGTAGGCCCCAGGGCTCGGGCTTCTGGGGGAGGCAAGACTCAGGAAGTTTTACCAAGCTCACCACACTGCCCAGGGGTGGGGGAGTACGGCCTGGGGTTGGGGGGACCACATTGAGCCAGGTCCACTAGTTCTCAGGTTCCTGGGCATCCCAGGAGCTGCTGGATGCTGCAGAAGAACTAAGAAAGGAGTGGGGACTTGGGGTGTTGCCCTTACATGACTGATGGTCACATACCTATGGAGAGCTGCAGCCTCCTGTCAGGAACCTGGGGCCCTGGAGCATGGCAAAACCCCTACCGTCCCTTGTAGGGTTATCCCCTGCTGGGAACTCCCTACTGGGTCGCTGGGGTTTTAAACCTAAGCTCAACCAGAAACCAGGCTGCCTTTTCTAGTACCACAATATAGTAAAAATATAATTATAACTTCTGTGTTTGTCTTCAAGTTAGTAAATTAAAACAAAGATATTCAACAGGGATCAATACTAGACTACAGAGTACATTTGTTAAGGACTGGAAATTCATGCCTAATAGATCAGCGCATACTCAGAAATATAATGAGACAAACTGCCTCAAAAAATAATCATTACTATGCTCACATAGCCAGTTGTTACAGCTATAGTAACAGAGACATGCCATGACACTAGAGTATGAATGGACTGAGAATAACCGTCTAGGTCTTAGTATCCAGATGATCAAGTGTTTTCTTAATTTCTTTACTATCCACAGAGCTTTGTTTTAGGCCAGGGTTTCATACAGCTCTCCTAGTCTGGCATCTAGCATGCTGTGTAGGCAACACTGCTTACAAAGATTAAACACAGGAACTGCCCAGTGACCACAGAATTATCACCAGGAATGAACAAGGTGTAATTCATAACCTTTTTAAAAATGTGAATTCCAACTACACATCAATGTTTTAGTGATGACAGAGACATGGTGCAGAACCTGTATCTTTAGTAAGCACAACTAACTGCCTGACTCTGAAAATAAAAATCTGTCACACATCTCCCTAGCAAATCATTTTATTATATTTACAAATATAAGATTACTCCACAAGGAAAGGCAAAAGTAGCTCTTACTTTGACAGAAAGAGATGGAAGGGAAGAAGACTAGAAATACCACCTTCGTGGCTTCTGCCCCATTCTGCCTGGTAAAACTGCATACCTACTGGCAGGAACACACTGCTTACTATTTCTATTACTCAGAAAGCATTAGGTACTACTAAAGTCACAAAGGCCTACTACATACAGTCTTTCCACTGGTGGGGAAATAGCTGTCACAAAAGCAGTCATCAACTATATCCATTTCCCACCTCTTCAGAATTTAGGACCAGATGGATAGACACTACTGGCCCACTGGAATGGCTAGCAATTTGAAATGCATTACTGAGCAGTTAAATGGAAAAATGCTATTATCGTTGAAGACTTGCACAGTCAAGCAATCCAGAGCTGCAGCCAAGAACAGGCTGCCAAAAGCACACACAAGAAAATGTAGTTGAGTTTGTGGCATATGGTAATTCAAGCAATCTTTTTCTTTTGCAAAATACCATATAAATTATTAAGCAAACTACTTTTGGAATAGATTTTTCCAACTACAAAGACAGAAAAAAATTTACCCTTCAATTCCCATTTTGCCCCAGTACATTAGCTGTATGTTCACTGGTGTGTTTTAAGGGGGTTGCTGATAAAATACAGGGCCAGAAGTGGATGTTGGAAATATTAGAGTGTTGAGAATAAAACACCAGGGGCTAAGGAAACGAAACACCCAACACGATCAGTTCATATAGGGAACAGATAACAGAAAGAAGATCTACGAACTGGAGTATAAACCTAAAGAACCGTGCCTGTGGACAGAACAGACAAAGGGTGGGGTAGTTACACCTAAGCTTCTCCTAGAGACTCAAACTCCCATCCACAGAAGATGGTCATTGGAGGGACAGCTTGCTTGCAATTCAAGTGGTAGAGGGCCCAGTCACAACCAACCAACCATGACTAACGGTGGGGCTAATGTCACCAAGGGCTTAGTGACCAGAGCACTTCAGAGTCCTAGAGTGAGGTTTATGCATTTCCTTAGTTAGTTTTCCCCACAACAGCATGACTTAAATCACCTCCGTATCTAAGGGAAAGGCATCAACAGATGGATGTGCTACTTGTCCCACGTCATGCGGAGCTGGCAGCGCTTTCCACTTACTATCAGCTTGGTGGTGCCTGCAGGGCCCACAGTCTGAGCTGCCACACCAACACCATACTGTCTGCTCCAGGGGCAGAATGCTGGTGGGCTCCACAGTGAGCATATGGCACAGCCCAACAGCCATGCTTTACCCACACAGCTTTAAACTGGTTATATTATTTGCTCTGTATAAATGATCTAAAATTCTATCCTAAAATAACCATACACAAGGGCAAAAAAAAAAAAATTAAATTAATAATAATATCTATGAGGAAAAGACAATTACTAAATTTTGGCACTAAAATATTAAGATATGAATTAAAATGTATTATATAGTAGATAACAAAACACACAGAAGGGACTTTGTTCAAGGAGTTTACATAAAGAAAGGCATCCATGTCTTACCACTATCTTGGCTAAGATACCATCATCATTTGCATCTAAGGTGACCACGGCCTTGTCTGTCTCAATTTCACATAACGCGTCTCCAGCACTCACAGCGTCACCTGAAAAACAACAGTGGGTTTGTTTGGTTGTTCTGTTTGAAAATGACATTTTATTATTTATTTATTTGGTGGTAGTGGTGGTGGTGGTGGTGTGTGTGTGTGTGTGTGTGTGTGTGTATACACATACACGTAACACATGGCTCATGTGTGGAAGTCAGAAGACAATTCATGGGAGTTGGTTTTCTCTTTCAACCATATGGGTCCCATGGACCAAACTGAAGTCATCAAGCTTAGAGTCAAGTACTGAGCCTTCCTACCAGCCCTGTTTTATTCTCCTAAGTATGAAAATTAGTATGAACATATGTATAGCATGAATGAATAAAGCATTCTATGCTGAAAATACAATTAGTTCTCAATTTGTGTTTGTACATGCATGTGGATATTTTTATGTTTTCCAAAAGCTATACAATGGGTATGTTTACTATAATAAAATTACAGAGATAGACAAAATTTTAAAAATGAATTCATACTCACAGAGACAATAACAACAAATGCATTTACTTTCTGGGATACAGACAAGGAATCTTTATTTTTATTTCTGTTTTTGAAATGAAATTTCATATAGTCCATACTAGGCTTGAGTAGACAAGCACAGCCTTGGATTCCTAATCCTGCCTCTCAGCCCCCACCCCAGCCCCACCTTTAAAGGACAATTTGACTATTCCATTAGGTGAGAAACTGTATCATTTACAATACTTTTTTGTTAACTGTTTAGGACAAACTCAGAAACCCTGATAGCACTACCCAGCACAGAATGAATCTAGCATAAACAGAAAATAAAATACATCTGTGACGCCAACTAAGACCATTTCTATGCAACAGAAAAAATACAAAACTCAAAATGTATACAGGAGACAACACTACAGAAGTGCAGGTTTCTGGGCCTAGAGGTCAAGGGAAAGATGTGGAGCTGACAGAATGACCAGTCAAGGCTTCAGGAGCCAAAGAATAAGAAACGATGGCAAACTACCCTTGAGGACAAAAGATGAGCATAACCCAGGGCGTGGGGAATGGGCAGGAGGGAAGACATGGAAACAACCAGCACACTGCCGCCCACTCAAAGCAAACCACGCCCACTCAAAGCAAACCACAAAACAAGTTCTCAAACGCATAAGAAATCCAATGTTATGGAAACAGAAAACAATCAATAATTACAACAGAAACTAACTTTTGGAAAAACTACTATAGCAAATCTTTTCAAGTAAGTATTTTGAGGTAAAATAGACATTACAAACCCAAGAAATTTTTAAAAATTAAAGAAATGAAACAAAATAGTGTCAAGAAGAAAAGAAAACAATTAAAAGTTGTGGAGAAACCTCAAGGTCCTGAAGTGAGGTGCAGTTTCAGGACTGGCCTGGCGGCTGGAGGGAGCGGTGGAGAGGTAGTAGTAAAGAGAGCAGAACAGAGAACTTCCCAGTACTAGAGGCAGGGTGAAGGGTTCTAAATGCTTGTTCTGACTAAAATGGCTACATAAAGGAGTCTTGTGGCTTGGAGGGAGGCTCTGACTCTTATCTGGGTGCTGATGACAAGGGAATGTGTACAAGGGAACATTAATTAGCTTCACTTTGATGAAAACTCAGCAAGGAACAAGAGTATCAGATAGTATAAACATGAATCCACATTTGATAACCAGAGAGACTATGCACTATTGACAATAGAAAACACACTTGAAAAGTTACCAGGAAAAAACAGATCACCTCAGTGAAATGACAGAGTCAGAGCACTTCAGGAGCTGCAAGAGTCAGAGGACAATGAAGTAGCACACTACTGAAGAAAAACACTGTCTAGAACATCAGACACAGCCAGACAACCAATTAAGAATGAACTGTCAAGTATTTTAAGGTACATAAAGTGTAGGAAAATTTACTAAAAGTGATTAAAGAGCTCTTACAAAATGTAGTTTAAGACAAGCAGACACAAACAGCAGGGATGTACACAAGAAACAAGTGACCACTGAAGGTGCTAACATCAGTCATTTACAATGTAAAACCTAAGGATTAAAAAGTCAACTCTAAAAAACAACAGGACAGAGAAGGAGAAGGTTTGGTGATGGCTAACTGTGCTCACAACTTTGGTACAGTTAGGAGAAAAACTAAATTAATACTAGATCCAACTGGCAAAATTTAGGGATTTAAAAATACACATAAAATCTACAGCACTCAAAACTCAGGAAAAAAACAGAAAACAAAACGATTGTCAAAAGGAAGTGAGAGTATTAGAAATAAAAAGAAAAGAAAACAGAAATGTCTAAAAAATTATAGAAATCAGCCTAGGGCATGAGTAATCACAGTATGGATTAACAGATTAAAACCATCTATCACAGATCATCAAAATGAACACAAAACTAAAATCTTTGCAAATGTGCCTTATAAGCAACAGACCAAACAAAGCTGAATGAAAAATACAGAAGTAGAAAAATATGAGATATATAAACATACCTACTCACATACATATGTATGCAGCAGAGATGTTAACCAGCTGATACAGTAAGAGAATACAAAAGACCAAAAAGCCTAACATTAATAAATACGCCATGAAAGTTCACTGTATGGAAACTTCTCTGTATGCCAGAATGAGCGACCAGGGGCCGACATCCTGAGGTAATAAATATGAAAACAGCCAAAGCTCTAAGTCATGAGGAGAAAAGCTAAAATAGACACCCACGGTCATATCACTGAGAAACTGGAACGTTCTCAGCCACTGATAATTATTTTAAAAGATGTCAGAAGCCATGCAGAGCCAGTCCTCAAAGTGCTTCTTCAGTGAAGCACTGGCTTTGGTTTCTATGACTCCCGGAGTTCTAGGAAGCACCGTCAGCTGTATTTTGAGTATGTCCTCTTCCATCTTCTCTTTAGTCCTATTGGATATGTCTCATTCTAGTCTTCTCAGTCCCAACTTCTCTTTCTAATCTCCCACTGCTTTACCTTCCTATGTGGCATGAAAACTCTTGTTCTGCAGTTTACAAATGGGTAGTGTGTGTTGGGGGAGGGGAGGAGCTGTGGTTCTGCCTCCTCTGCTTCCTCCCTCTCAGGGCGTCCAGTCTGCACACCTGGGGGCTGGAAGGAATTGTGGGCAGGGGGGCTGGGAGGGAAATTTAGTACTACAGTTCTTTACACAAAGGCCTTCTCTCTAGACCTTCAATGAAACAGCTCTCTCGGAGGATCTTAGCTTGTGCAGTACCTTTATTCAGGGTGGGCTTATATGCATACGCTTTATTCTGGGTGAACCAGAGGTATATATGGACTTCAGAGAGTGGGAAAGTCTTCACAGTAAATGAAAATCATTGGATGGCGTTTAAAGTTTGTGAACGCCTCATTTGTATGAAGAGACATTCCAGGAATCTCAGGTACTTCCTGGGTGGATCCTTATCAGGAAAAGAGGAAGTTTGCAGGTCAGCCAAGGACTAGTCGGCCTTCCACAGGTAGAGGGTGTGGGGACTCAGGCTCCTCAGACAAGGAGAGAGGGCAAAGCCCTGCTGGTAAAGGGAGGACTCAGATGAACTACGCTGTCATGGTCTGCTACAGCCTCTGTAAACAAGGTTTGCCCACACAAATCTTCAGTCCACATCTTACAACACCCTCACCCAACCTTCAGCGTTATTTTTAATTTTATGGCAACACTTTTCATGACTAGAGCTTCCATTTGGCTCTTTTTGCTGCCTGGTGTTTTTTATAATGTGTCTATGTCATCATTTTTAATTTCTTCTCTTATATGTTTAAAAAGTTCAAATTCACATATTTTTGTTTGAGTTTAGTAATTCTAACTAATGGCAAATCCTAGAGGTCTACTTGCTGCTAGCTATGCTTACTGAGTTTCACTCCCAGAATACTGCTTCTGAGCACATCCTTAAGTTTGGGACTGAGTGCTCAGCAAATGGGACTTGACCTTGGAATCCTGCATGGTTATAGGCTGTGGCCCACCAGGATGGCTTCAAAGGTGTTAAGAGTTGAGTACCCTTTGCCTTAGCCAGGAGTTCTCACTCACAAATCCCAAGTATTATAAACCTGAAGCCCATCAGAGAAGTTTCAAGGGAATGGGCATTCTCACTCCACAGAGATTGCCAGACCAACAATAACTGTATTGTCACACAGCACTGAGCTCTACTCACATTGAGTAGAGCTCACACTCTCTCAGCAACCCACACCAGTGCCCAGACTCCAAATAGCTCGACCTCCGGGAGTCAGAATAGAACCCTCCCTCTGAGACTTACAATCCTTGCCCATGCCCTAAGTGTTGCATACGCTATTTGATGAACACTAGATTGCACCATTTAATAGCAGTGTTTACTTTAAAGACACCTGTGCTAACTGCATCAATCAATGGGGGCGCCCTCCAAGTCCTGGCCAGAGCTAGTCCTGCGCTCTTCTCTCTGTCCTTTTTAAACACTACAATCTCTTGGTATATCTAGTGATTCTGAATACAGACTAAAGATCTGGCCTCTTTACTTCAAAGTTAAACACTTTGGAGCATGAATAAAGAGGACAAAAGTATTAACTGGAGAGTGTCAAATAAGACACTGGCCAGTGGACAATATCTGGAGGGGTTACACTTACTATCAATGGAACAGTGACCAAAGGATGGAAAAAAGAAAAGGCAAACAGATCCCAGAAGACAGAGGGCCTTTCCCACCTTCCTTTACACCAATGTTACTGCGTTTCCTTCTCTTACATAGGACCACAATACATTCACCTCTTTGGCCTGGATCTTCAGTCTTTTTTTCTAAGCATCATACTAAACACTCGAGGTCTGGTAAAATGGTTGCTGTACACAGTAGACAGGCACAACTTCAAAAACAGGTTTGTATCAAGTACTCTTAATAACTTAATAACACCAACAATCAAGTTCATCTGGTGATTTGAAAAACTAAAGAATGGTATACTGCAAAGGTACTAAGTATGTTGGACCCGAAGGTCACAACTACCGGTAGTTCCCCCTCACAAAGACACGGAGATCGAGAGCGATGCAATCAGCAAGAGGTGTATTATTTCCAATGCACTGGGGTCATCTTGCACATGAGGCTGAGGCGATCCCACGGAGCCCGTTCAGGGGCCTTATATAGGACTTTAGAGCAGCTGCCATTAGGTACAATGTGACTGGCAGAACAGTGTGACTTTTAAACTGATTGGTCTTTAGGGAATGAGGTAGCAGAGGCTTAATCAGCCCCTCCCTTCCAGCCTCTGTGCTTTCAAACCTGTTTCTTCCCTGTGCTTGGAGGGGCAGAGGGGAGGAAAGCCCATCCCACAGGGAATATCTGCTAGCTAGGTGGCCTTATCTCTGGAGAGGGGAGGAGGGGAGGAAAAGCATTTCTTTCAAGTACAACTTCTAAAGTATATACATCATCAAACACACACAGAAGTGGCAAGGAAAGTTAATGATGTCATAGCATCAAGACTCATAGTCCTTAACCTCAGAGCTCCCACCAGTGTTATTTCAAACCCAAACACAGACATAGCATCATTTCAACTCCTAGCTCTTGGAGATAACTACAGCATCACTAAACTTCTAAAGAAAATGGTCCCTTCAGGGCAATAAAATTCTAGCTAATTTTAAAGCTTCCGTTCTATTTGCTTGTATCATAGTGAATATAAAGTCTACGCCCTGGCTTTAGTCTCTCAAGTCTGTTAAGGTCTGTGTGCCACTCTTGAAATTATGTGTAGCATTCCCTAGTCTGTGGCTTGTTGACTACTCCTCATGGACTCCTGAAACAGGTTCCACTTCTACTGATAACCAGGAACACGGCAGGCTTAAATTAAGTACGTCAGTTCCCTTTCTGGTAGGACTACTTCACGACAGGTGAGGAAGCACAGCCTGCCGGGCTGCCTCTCTTACCATGATGCTGGCAGCTGGACGGTCACTAGCTACATCTATTACTCTATAACAGACTACAACAGTGATATACTGACATTAGAATGACTTCTACGCTTTTAACAGCTGAGGTATGCTCTCACTGACGATTTGGCTACCCGCAGCTACAGTTTGGAGGAAAGATGGGAAGAAGTAGCTGAGTCTCTCTATTTATTACTAGTTTCAAAATGAGTTCATTTCCTAGAACCTCTCAAGTTCTCCCATTACTATTAGTTCTCAGTACTGAGAAGTCAGGGTTCAAACACTCTTCGTGTATACTTGAACTCCATTCATCATCCCTACTGATCCTTAAACGGCCCTCTCTCTGGCTCCTGAAGGCTATAAAATGCCAAGTTTTGGATCACATCCTTGCTTTCTGAACCAACAGGATATTCTAGGCTCACAGGCACACTTCCTACTGTAGCAGTAGCCAACCTCCAGCAGAGTTTCACTTACTTCAGTGGGAGCTGGGTCTTAAGAGACTAAAGTGTGAATGCTTTACGACGGGTTGGTCTTTGTTTCTACACATTTCCAGTTAAGACCTTGACAATTATTGTCATGGGGTCTTTACTTAACCTCTGCTAGCATTCATCTGTTTTGTCTGTGACCCACACCAAAGTCCAGGTTACCCAGAACCATCCACCTCAACTACTCCTTCGACATATTCTGTAAAATACATATACGTGCCTGACATTAATACCAACCAACCATCATCATGTGACCACTCACCCTAACAGTTCAGGACTGTTTTTGGAGCTCCTTCAGCTAGAATCTATTAGGCATTTATAGGCAAATTCATTGACATTTAAAATAGCCTTACCAGCAACCAGATATATATTCACCTGTTTCAATTTGTCTCAACATTAGGGCACTTTCACATTTTAATTTTGTTTTAAGAGTATGCAAAATATGCATTTTTTTTCCACGTCAAAGAGAAAATCAAATCTATATTCAGAGACACCTACCCTTCGGCCTTTCTACCTCCCTCACCCTGTCCTCTCCATTACAACCACTGACTGTCATTGTCCCTTTCTGGGTGCTGATTCCATAGCCTCTCACCTGCTAGGCAAATGCTCTACTACTGACTCTACCTACAGTCCTTGGCTGCCGAAGCCTGGGCACTGCCCTTCCCCTTTAGGATGAGACACACTACCTTGTCTCTACCCTGCTATTTTTCACTGAACATCTCTCCACACTAACAGGAGATACTGCTCACTTCTTTATAGTTATAGATGTTTTAAAATTTAACCAACAGTGCTCTGCTCATCCTGACCAGTATCTGGGCTGCCTCCATTTTCTGCTAAATAAGCAATACCTCACATATGGTACATTTTGTCTTATTTTTACCAGTGCAACACTGAGATATTTAGATTATTTTGCACTCTGAGTATTTGAGAGCAGTTACTTCCAACACGCCATCCACTGGTCAGCTGGTCAAACTTCTACATTTCTGTATAAATATTGAAACATGGTGTTTAAATAGCACTTGTTCGTTAATTCTTTTTAGATTAAGTGTCTTTTTCCTCTATATTTAAGAGCCATTCCGAATCTTTTTTCTGTAACCCACCTGTCATATATTGATGTTTTTTTTTTAGAAATAGTCATACTTTGTGGTACAAGCTACAAATACTGCTTTTTTCACTTTGTCACTAGATTCTTTTTATTTGACTTGCCATCTTTTCTGTTATATAAATTTATTATTATCATTATTACTTTGTTTTATGTGTGTGTGTTTCACATGCACATATATGCAAGTGTACCTCGTGTGTGTCTGGTGCCCATGGTGGCCAGAAGAAAGTGTCGGATCCCCAGAACTGGGGTTACTGACAGTCATGAGCTACTATTTGGGTACTAGGACTCAAACCTGGATCTCCTGGAAGAACAACTGCTGAGCATTTTCTCAAGCCCTACAAAAAAAATTTTTTCATCAAAGTTAACACTTATTGCCTTCTTGACTATAGATTCTGAGAGATAGGGAATCCACCACACTGTCAGCTGTACAAGAATCTATCAAGCTTTTCCCTAGGACTTGTGGCAAATGTCTTTATTTTTATACAGTATCTGCCTTATTGATAATTTAGTCTTGGCATGACACAAACGATGAATCAAATACTGTGCCTTTTCACACTTTAACCATCCATGAGCATTTACTGCCCCTTTCTATTCAAGCCCACCAGTGTGTGTCTTGAAGCCCGCACCACAGTTCTGACTGCAGAGGCTTAGGCCTAGTAACCAGCATGCCAGTCCTCCACTGCCGCTGCTCTGTTTTAAGCGTCCCCTTATGTTCTTTTATCTATTTGTCCTTTCTACTGAAAGCACTTCCCTAGTGCCAGGAAAACATGCAGACACAGACGCACACAGTAAGTTCTACGTTAAGCAATGATCATAAGTTACAGAATCTATGATTTTGAATCTAAAAGCCACGAAAAGAACTAAATGTTGGAAGGGAAAGCCTCGAAGAGTTCACCATTATGTGACAGTGAAAAGACACAGTTTAACCCAGGAAACTCTGATGGACCATATGGTAAGTGTTTATTTACACAAATCTACACCAACCAGCAAAGAAACAAATCTGCTTCCTTTCTAGCATGAATTATGTAAAATACATGATACGAACAAAATGATCCAATCATCAAGCAGGGAAGACATCAGGAACACAGCTGCTCACCTTCCTTTTTCAGCCATTTCACAATGTTCCCTTGTTCCATCGTAGGAGACAGTGATGGCATTAAGATCTTAATAGGATCCACTGAAATTAAAAACAGAAAAGATTAAGCAAACATGCACACAAAATTACTATATATCCACACTCATATACCAACACAAATATTACACTGCACATACATACGTTCACACTACACACACTCACAGACTAACATACACATACAATGTCCCTCACAATCTATTAAGAAAGGACACACCAAAGTGTACTGCAAATTGGAAATAAAGTGAGTATGGAAAGACAAAACATTAAACACTTAGAACACTTTCAGATCCCTTTTCATGGCTAAAAGACACAAAACAAAATCAAGACAGGGTCCTAACGTCCTACAGCAAAATTATCAGGATCAGATATAGTAACTTAACTTCTAATCCTATGCTAGTCAACGTACAACTGTTCTTGCCAGTAGGAACAAGCAGGAACACTGGTCTTGTCAAGGGTGACTGGGCAGGAAAACCTAGGAGTTAAGCAGACCTTAGATCCCAATAGGTGCTGTAAAAACATCCCCTTGACCCATGAGACCTCTCAGTAAAGCATAATTAAGAAACTACTTTCACCTTAGATATCTAAAGGAGACACTATATAATCATCCAGCATCCTTCCCAAGAGTCTTGGCTGTTTAGGACCTCATTGGAAGTACGTGAGTCTTTTACATTACAACTTATATAAAAGTTATTCTGGCAGAATGCCAGAACAACAAATACCATTCCCAGAAGTCATCCACAGAATGAATGTCCTTTGTCCTAATGGACTGACTCTCAAAAGGACTGCAGCACAGGCTGCATACATTCCAAACATGAAGAGGATAGGGTACGCCTCCCTTTTCTTTGTTAATGTTATAGGGTTAAAAGCAAGAGGATTTAACACTAATGTTTAAGGAAGTCAGATATTTCCTTTTGGAAACCAACTGATTTTACTGCAGTTTCAAATGGAAAATGCCTATGGCTTCATGGTAAAGGCATTTTCAGTCCTTTCAAGTATTCAATAGTCAGAGGAAAACTTCTGTCTGCTCTCCACTTCTCTCTGAAAGACCAGGAATAGCACTTATGCCATGCCTTCATTTTTTTTTTTTTTTTTTTAAATTTTGTTAATGGAAAATGTGTGATCTCTCAGGTCTTCCATACTCTGGATGTCAATCAATTTCCTTCCAAAGGCAGGTCCATAAGTCCATTTCTTTCTTTTCCAATCACTGAGGCTCTGTAGGCTTGAGGCAGTCATTCACACACAACCCCCAACTTGCAACCAAAAGGCCCAAAGTCTAATAAATACAGGGCTGGACTGAAAAGACCAACCACAGATGACCACGGATATTAAGGCATTCCCTGTTCCAATCAAGGCATCAGTATTTAGACTCTGTCTACTCATCTGATCTCTACTCACCTGACTTTGAGTTGGTATCAGTCTTAAAAAGTTAGAAAAGTAGAATGACCATTCATAATTACTCAACGATGAGAGTCTAAACTACATGTCCTATTAGCATTCACATTTTCAATGAAGACTGAAGTTCAGACTTCCTGCCTAACTCAAGGCTAGACTCTACTATACTATGGTACTTTGTGTCTCTGTGTCCCTTAATGCCTGTTAAATGAAACTCATCATTTAACTACTGGTTATTGGTAGCCTAGGGATCAACCACAGCAAACCAGACATATCAACTCCACATGAGCATTCTTTATAAGTCTAACAAAATACCTAATATACCTTTACCTTGGGCATATAGAACTGCAGTATTAAGAAAGCACTTTTACAAATGATAAGGAGTGCTTCAAATGCACTAGAGAGCAGCTAATCTCAAGCTATCTCAAGAGAACAGATATAGATATTTGCTGGAGAGCTAGCTTAGTACTTAAGAGCTCTTTCTGCTCTTCCACAGGACCTGGGTTTGAGTCCCAAACTCACATGACATCTTATATCAGTATGTAAACCTAGTTCCAGCATATTTGAGGAGCTCTTCTGGCCTCTGTGGTTCAAGCATAAATGTGGTACACAGACATACATGCAGTTAGAACTTCCATACATACAAAATAAACAATTTTAATTTAAAAAATGAGGGGGAAAATAGATTCAATGGGTCTCCTAACTCCTAAGTTATTAGCAAAGAGACTAGAGAACACAGGCATTCAGCTTGTGTCTACTCTGGTATTCATCAACTATTGCCAATAATTTCACTTAATTCCAAACTGAACTCTAGTTGAGATATAAATTACAACTACAAAACAGCTCTACAAGTCTTTTTCTTAGTCAAACAAATCTCTGTGCACTAAAAGAACTAGGCTTCTAGATTGGTAGAAATGATGCAAAGGTCTATGTAGCACCTCAATATACTGTTACCTATTAGGAGATCATCAAAGTCTTAAGTCAAGTGGAAGTGGGGGGGTCTGCTTAGAGCAAATACACAGAACATGGTGTAATTCCAAACTGTAATGATTTGACACTTGTAGTTATGAAAAACTTCAGCAAGTGTTCAAAGGCTAAACATGAAACACATTTTGAAGTAATAAAATGAGTTTTTAAATCTCTGATTATGGTGGAGTGGATTGTTTTTCATGGCTTACTAAACAAATGAAGACAAGTACTAAGGAATATTTATCAAGCTCAACTTTCAACATTTGTTTTTTTTAAACTCACAGAGACAAATGTGCTTGGAAATATAAGAAGGCAACAAACTCTTACTCCTAAACAAGTAAGAAGCAAGCCTCAATCTAAAAAGCATGGCTTTTAAAAGTCTCAATATGTTGCTCTTATTAAAAAGCTCAAGCCTGGCATTATGGGAAAGAATATGTCACGATCATACATATATTAATCTTCCAAATAAAATTCCACTTCAAAGAGGTGAAATAAAAGGACACAGCGCTCCCACAATCAGATCTCGATTTGTGACGCATATTAAATCAGTTCTCAAGAGACTCTCCTGTATTTTTACATTTGGCTCAGATGTCATTGTACAACTCATCTCATGAAGCTCCTGTGATAACCTCTCCCCCACGAGACCTTCACACTTCCATTACTCCTGACATTAAAAACTATATCATGAAATGTCTGCATTTATTAAGCATTATTTTCCAAAGTACAACATCAAGAACTCAAAAATTTTTATTTTAAACGTAAAACAAATCGCAACCATTCTTCACAGTCACCTTTACGGGTGCCTTGGAATTGCTTCCCTGAATGATGACAATAAAATGTAAAATAAAAACCCTGCAGTAGATCACTATCCTTACTCTCCATGAAGGTGACAAAACCCAAACAAAGATAAGTTGGACATTGCCATTATCAGTGCTGTCTCTTGACTGACTGTGCTGCCTCATTACAGAGAGTAAGATGTGCTATCCGTATATTCTGATCACTCCACAGACTTCCTGCTAGAAATGCCATTTCATAAACTAGGCTTTAGGTATCAGGCCTACACATAGCTACGACCTGCCCTTTGTGGTTGCTACCCATACCTGAAAACAGTATGTGCTTCCTTAGCTCCCTGGAATAGGATTAAGCTGCACCTATGCTTTTCATCTGCTTTAGACAGTATTTACAGGCCCCTCTTCATGCCAGCGAGCAGGATATCCCACACTCCAGTGAGAAGGCTGGGATGAGCACCAACTATTTCCTTCTAATATCCACCTCCTCACTGTGAATAAGAACAGAGGAAATATGCTCAACTGGTCAAACAAATTTACAGAAAATAATACTTAACCATATTTAACGTTTTGCTAGAATTTAACCTTTTGCAGTGATTCACTGCTTGTTCATTTTTATAAAGCAGATTATTTCAAACTGGTTGGCAAGTGAACTGATATACAGAAATTATAAAACATTAAAAATTAAGATGACTAAGTGTTGTATGTTTTTAGTATTTTATTTTGAAGCATTAACTTTTAAGAGTAAATGTCTCACAAACCATTACAACTATTTTACTGTCTGTCTCATAAGAACAACATAATAAATGACTTTGGAATGCTGTTTCTTGATGTACAGTATGAACTGTATGAACAATTTATCACCAAATTCAAGTAATTTCTATAGTTCTTTAAATCTATTCTGTCAATTTTCCTACAGCAAAGTTCTGAATTTAATTTTAAGTGTGGCACAATAATCGGACCCTAATTTATTCTCTCTAATGTATATTTTTATCCTGGCAACAAAACTCTTATTTCAGCAAAATCAATTATATTTCAGATTTAAGTTCATAACATATATAGGCATTCTAAAAGGTTACTGGATTAACAGAGAAATTAATATAAACAAACTCTTAAAATACAAATGCAGAACAAACTGCTTTGTGGTATTAGTGTGAAGCAGATCTAAGCTCATTACAATAACGAAAGTAACTGAGGACAAACAGAACAGCCAAGTGGCACACCCTAGCCCATTTACTGTACTGTAACCCAAGCACACAAAAACCATGAAATGAACAGGCAAAGACAAAAGTAAATTGCCCAGTACACTCAGCTCCGAAGCAGGAACTCGCTGATAGAATGCATCTTTAAAATTGCTATACAAATAAAGCAACCCTGCCATCTGCAGGCAGAACAAAGGGCAGGTGACTTAAACCCAACACAGGCCACAGAACAGCAAGACTGCAGCAGTGAATAAAGGCAATTTCAGTATCTCTTTAAAATAAACGACTGCTTGCCAGCTGTCTTTGCACCAGGCTCTTTTGCTGTGGGACTAGTAGAATTACTTGAGAGATCACAGGTCTGGCCTGGCAGGCTAACAAACGTTCCAAAGACAATACATGATATCCAGTTGCTACCTACTGTTTGCATACAAGCAAAGAGTAAAACAACACACCTAAAATGACAACAGCTATTCAACTCTAGGAAGTTTTGGACTAAATTTATAGAATTTCACTCCCTGCCACCAAACTTATCTAACACTGAAGGGAAAATGTCCTCAATTTTTCATTTTGAAAACAGAAACCAATCAGAAAGAGGAGATCAATGGTATACAACTTTGGAAGTAGAAAAATAAGAGTTGCCCAAAAATAGACTAAAAAGACACTACAGCGCTGCATCTTAAGTCAGGGAAGAGTGAGGTGAGCGGGGGGAGGTGGGTGCCTAGGTGTCTCAGCTGGGTGCTAGGTAACAACCAATGCCATCCCATTCAACAGCACATCAGACTCTCTTCTCTAGAGAGAACTTAGAATTTAGGTTCAACTTACTTGGCTTGGGATATACAGAAATGAAAAATTGAAGCCAATTGAAACATTAGTTGATGTGACTGATGTTATATTTATAGAGTAAAAAAATTGTGCAGGACAGCAATTCCTGCAGGAAATGAAAAACAAGGATAATAAGCTTTTAAAGTATGGGATGGATCATAATCTTCTGAGGCACATATTATACATTTAGTACAAGCAGGGTCTATGAAATAAATAAGTATACAAAATAAATACACCAAGTACTGAAAGGCAAGAACTCTAGTGACCAGAAATCATCCACAAACAACGTCTAAAGTGCAAGCAAGAGGATTGGCTAATGCCAGACGAAAGCTGAGTCAAAACCCTTGACTTTTAAGGAAAATGACTGGAGAAATGGAAGACCTGGGGAGAGATCTACTAGATGGTTATAAGCCTCTATGGTTATTTTGCCATATACCATGTGTGCATATTGCTGCACTAAATGAAATATTTTCTTATTTAATAAGTATCTACATATTAATAAAACAGTTAATTTTTAAAAGCATGAAGACTGGAGGGTAGCTCTAAACTACCTGGGTCAAATTACAGCTCCACTGTCTGTAAGTTGCTTTATTATTCTGTATTTCAGCTTCCTCTTCGGTACAACCACGATGCACACTTTCATAAAGAAATGAGGTAATGCATGCAAAGTCATTACGATGGGCTCTGGAGAGGACTAAGTGCCAACCATTTATTATTGACAGGCAGCATATTTTTGATAAGCACTTAGAAGATGGATTCCAGGGTATCCACATAGTTGCCTAAGTTCACTGAAATACTCTATAGTATTCTAGAACATTACAATTCCTTCCTGGAGTAATGAGAGATGGAGTCACAGGTGTCTTTCACCTTCCCTGCCTAAACTCTCCCCCTCCTCCAGCCATGATCACTCAGCTAAGCTGCATTAACCCCTGTAACTGCTCTATTTCATCTCTATGCTGTGTCTCTCATCAAATACTGGCAAATGTTTTATCTTCAGTGTTACCAGAGCTGAAAGCTAAATTCGGAATTTGACATATGCCCATGGAGTGGTCTCTTTTGCCAGCCTACACCTAGGCAAAACCAGAATTTTGACCTCAAAGGGAATGAATATCTATCTATCGATTGATCGATCGATCAATGATGGAAATATTTTCAGAATATTCCAAGGGAATACTTTAAAAATCTGTACTCTAGTAAACTAGAAAACCTTAAAGAAATGGATAAATTTCTGGATTCAGCCAAACCACCAAAAAGTCAAATGAGACTGAAAAAAAAAGTAATAGTAAGTATGAATTCACAGCAGAATTCTACCAGCCACTCAGAGATCTGAAGCCAGTTCTTCTTAACTATTTGAAAGGACAGCAACAGAAGGAGCACTTTCAAACTCCTATAAAGTCAGGTCATTCTAATATCAAAACCTGGTAAACACACAGCAACAACAAAAACAACAAAACTCTAAGCCAATATCTCTGATAAAAAGAAATTCAAAAATGTTTGATAAGATACAAACAGAAAGCAGACATACATTTAAAAAGAACATTCACTAGGACCAAGTTGGCTTTATCCCTGAAATGCCGGGATATCTCAATATACGCAAGTCAATGAATGTAATAAACCCCATTCTTAGTAGACACAGACAAATCCTTTGACAAAATCCAGCATGCCTTTAACTAGAGGGAATATACCTCAACATAATAAAAGCTATATATGAGAAACCCATAGCCAACACCATCATAAACAGAAAAAAGTTTGAAGCAGTTCTACGTAAGTCATGAGTGAGACAGGGATGTCACTCTCCTCACTTCTTTTAAATGATTTACTGGAAGCGGCAGCTGGAGCAATAACAGAGGGAATGAAAAGAACAGAAGTAGGGAAAGGAGAAGCCAGCCGTCCCCATCTGCGGAGGGCATGAGAGAGCGCCAAACTTCCACCAGAAAACCTCTAGAACTGATAAATCCAGCAAGGTGGCAGTATACTCAATCAGCTTGCACAAATCCATAGCTTTGTTATATACCACCAACAAACATATAAGAAAAAGATCATTGACACATTCTCATTCACAAAAGCCTCAAAGAAAATAAAGTAGAAATAAACCTAACCAAATAAATAAAGGACCTCTACAATGAAAACTTTAAACCACTAAAAAAAGAGATAAAGACACTAGAAAATGGGAAAACATCCCACTCACAGATTGGCAGAATTAATATTATGAAAATAACCATTAATTACCACAAGCTATTTACAGATTCAATACAACACCAATCAAATCGCCATCTCATTTTTCAGAGTTATAGAAAAACTATCCTAAAATTCATATGAAACCACAAAAGACCCCAGATAGACAAAAATAATCCTGAACAAAAAGAGCAATGCTGGAAAGACCACTGTTTCCAGATCTTAGACACAGAGCCATAGTAATAAAAACAATATAGTAGTATCAAAGACTTATAGGCCAATGGTACATACATGAACATATGTAACTCCAGACACTTAATATCTGACAAAGAGGTCAAAAACATAGAGAAGAGAAAGCATCTTCAACAAATGGTAATGGGAAAACCGGATTTCCATAGGAAATTAGACCCATATTTAACAAACTTCAAATGGATCAAAGAGCTAACTGTGAAACTTGAAACACTGAAACTGCTGAAAGAAAACATAAGCAGTGCCCTACGTGACAGGCATAGGAAAGGGTTTCCTGACAGGAATCCATTTGCCCGTGATTTAAGTCCCAAAACTGACTTGACTTCTCTGAGAGTATAGACATTGTATTTGAATTATTCTACTCTTTAGCAAGGAAACTTTTATACATATGTCATTCTGTGATTACTAGTTCAAATATTAAAATGATGGAAGAAACAAAGTGTAACAGCTGACGGGAAGAAGTCAGTGACGTGGAGCTGTCTTCCATTTGTCTCTCCACACTACACTGAGTGGGTTCCATCAGCTGGCTTCCTTGCACTTGGCCTTTGAGTTCAGCATATGGGCAGTACAGTCAGGAAACTGAAGGGAGAAAAGAGTGAAATCAAGTCAGGGTAGTTCTTCCCCAGTTCCCTACTTCTTGAGGAGTCAGCAGGGGGTGGCTACATCTTTTACAGTAGGGCACAGCATCTCAGAGATCTTCCCAGCTGGCTCCCTTTAGGTCAGTGCTGTGACCCTTGAGTTCCTTATGTTGTGGAGACCCCCAACCATAAAAATATTGTATTGCTACTTCATAATTGTGATTCTGCTACTGTTATGAATCATAATGTAAATATCTGTGTTTTCTGGTGGTCTCTGGCGACCCCTGTGAAAGGTTCATTCAACCCCTGAAGGGGTCTCTACCCACAGGTTGACAACCACTGCTCTAGGCAGTAGGGATAGCACCTTGTTCTAAACGGCACCCTGAATTCACAAAAATGTCACTTACTAAATTCTCCTCCAATTACCTTTTATAATCTACTGTTTCCCATTTGGACTCTATCAATTATATGGAAAGACTTGGGAGAGAGGCATTTAAATATGAGGAAAGTTCTTTCACTTGAGGAAAGAGTCTGAGCAAATGAAAGCAGAGGCAAAATGTTTATGTTTAGGGACAGCTGATCCTGAATGCAAGAGTGACCTTAACCCACACCTAGACCTGATTCAAGACTTCCAATTACTGGGCATACTGTGGTCATTTATATACATGAATCACATAGCCATTTATTTATAATTGAAATTCCTATATTAAAATATATCTTTCATGTTCTCAGATTTATTTGGTGGGTTTGCAAAGCAGCACAAAAACTCTATAGAAAATAGCCAAGGTGTTCCTGGAAACAGGGTGGATGGTATTTATAGACAAATTGTGGGTGGGATCCAAGTACCTTTGAAAGACAAAATTTTGCAAATATTTTTTTTTTCTGATAAAAGTGTGGGGGGTAGCTTTCTGTCAGTTTTCAAAGATATGTGCCTCTCTCAAAACCAGTGCCAGTAATTCCCCACAAGGCTGCCTTGGATGCTTGCTGGCCAATGTCAGTTCTCCCCTAGAAATGTTTCTGTAAAGGAAGAAAGTTCTTATGCAGTTATAAAAAGGTGGGGAGCAGATACCAGCCACAGTAAACATATTACCTACCACAAGGTCATCAACACAGCTCATTTCCTTTAGACAATCTGTTGATATCCCAGCACCATCAAACAGTAGAGGGAACTGAACACAGGGTCTTGTGTTTGGGAGAGAATTTCACTATGTACTCCAGGCTGGCCTCAAACTCCCTGTCCTTCATCCTCCTGCCTCCACCACTAGCTTGTTGACTGTTTCATACACTTTCACAAAGTGGCCAATACACATTTTAAAGAAGGCTGCTGGGAAGGGCTACAGTTTCATACAGTAGAATCTGTGTGCTCACACTGAATACTCCAAAGGCTTCAGAAGAGCTTCCACTGTCTGGGTTGGGCTGCTTGGCATTAAATCATGAAAAGTAAAATTTTAAATGGATCCCACTTTATTCTGCAATCTTGCAACAAGGACAAAAAGAAAACATCACCTCACTTTAGCAAAAGAAATGGACATAAGTGTCAGAGTCAAGGGTCTACACAGTCTGTTATTAAGTAAGTAAGAGAACACTAAGGAGGCAAATTGGAAACGTATGATTGCAGTGACAATTTTGGAATTTTGGTTTCTTTGAAGGCTTAGAAATATTATAAGAAAATGTTTTCATTTTAATGCTAGGTATGCAATATGGGGCTGCTTTGGGCTGTCTGAAGCAGCAGCAGCTGACTACGATTTGCCTCATGCTCTAGCAGAAGCATGATTTTGCCAGCTGCAGATAGTTTCTGCAACTGTGTGACATTTGGAACTCTGGAGACTTTTCAGAGGATACGTAATGCTAGGGTCCTGAGAGGCAGTTCGATTGCCTTAATCAGCAAGAAGTACTTTAACACGAATGCCACACCCTTTCCGATTCCAATTCCTGATTTTGCTCTCTTTCCTTTCCAGTCTCTTTTTCTCTCCTATCCAGTGTTAGGGGGTTGAAAGGGATGAAGAAAAGTGGAAGGAAAAAAAAAAAAAAAACCCCACCAAGTAGCCAAAGACCAGTAACACATGATAGCAAGACATAAACATTTCCAAACTATGCTGAGTAATTCTGCTACTGCTCCTGTACTCTAAAATTGCATTTTTCCATAAGTATGTTAAATCATTGTTACCTCAGGACTGTTACCAAAGTACTATTACACAGTGTAGTTTGTATGTCTCACTCCCAATACAAAGAAAAGGTACAAGTGTTCACTTAGGATAAACACAGTGACTAAAATGTCAGCATGCTAGAGCTACTCTGCTGTACCTGACCCAGGTATGATAGGTAGCTTTGGTGTCAGGCAGACAGGTTGAAATTATCACTAGAGCATATACCATGGACGGAGATGAGTTAATGTTAATTATTGGGAAGACTGCACAGTGGAAGGAAGCTCTCAATGAAGATTATTACTTCTGAACCTACTTCCCAACTGTTTTTGCTATCCAAGGCTCATTTTAAAAATGTATTTTGTATTAAATTATTGACGATTTTATATATGCATAAAATGTATTTTCAATATATTTACCTGCTACTCCTCTCTCTTAACTCCTTTTTAATCCACCCCTCACTCTCAATCTACTCCCAACCTTAGGCACTTTTTTTCACCCACGGAGTCCAATGTGCGCAGCCCATATACAACTAGGTATGGGGCCATCCACTGGGTCAACCTACTGAGGTCAACCTACAATGAACTAAACCCTAAAGGAGTCTCCTCACTTAACAGTCATCGACTGACAATAGTAACTGAGTGACCCCCACTCCCATGCTGGAATGATGACTGGCTTGATCTTGTATAGATCCTAGATAGGCAACTTCAGGGCTATGACTTCAGGAGTGTAGTGGTCCCCTTGGGCCCAGAAGACACTGTTTTAACCCAATCCTGTCCGATCCATAATCATCTGCATACACCCCACCAAGGCTCATTTGTATTTTTTAGTTAACAAGAAAGAGCTCAAAGTTGGTGACTTTTTAATCAAAGTAAATTCAATTATTACTAAGTCCGTAACTGGTCAGAATCTGCCCAATACAACACAAGGGGTATAGTAGTAACCAAGTATACTAGCTTGGGTTTGGGTTTGACTTCCTCTTTTTAAGACATTAATGCTTTCCATCATGGGGGCACTACTCTTATGGTATACCCAATTCTAACCTTCCCAGAGACTTTACCCCAAATACCATTATCAAGTGGATTTGGGTGTTTAGTTGCCAACATATAAGTTTTTGGAGAATATATTCAAATTCTAGCAGTGTACATGAAAAGAATAAGTAGAGGTAATTGCAAAACACAAGCAGTGTTCTACCTTGATGCCTGGAGTAATGCTTAATACCTTAGTAAAATCCAAGTCTCTGGCTGACAAGATTGTTCAATACGTAAAGGAGCTTTCAGCCAAGAATGATGGCCTCAGTTCAGTCCCGGGAACCCAATAATAGAAGGAGAGAACAGAATCCCACAAGCTGTCCTCTGACCTCCAATACATGTTGTGACACACCTATCTATACCCAAATAAAAGAATAAATATAGTAAAAAATGTAATCCAAATCCTATCTTTTCTAAAAGCATAACAACAGAGAAACTCCATGCTATGTCTTTCTGTGACTACATATGTGGCTTCTGGAGTCCCTGCTGTGCCTTCAGCCTGAAGGACTGCCACTTCTTCCTCTATATACTCCTTGCCTCATCATGGTCTTACTTCCTAGGGCTCGCTGCATATACCACTGAAATCCTGTCTCCATTGTTAATCTGTAGTCTCTGTAAATACTGTTTAAAAAAATGTCAAACAATTCAGGATTGCATGTAC